>BPTQ01000001.1:165231836-165382327 GCA_019973895.1 Chrysanthemum seticuspe | reverse complement strand
TATCCAAAACGTTATTTTTGGAGTTCACTAATCCTTTTGGGAAACAGGAATTTGGAGTAGTATAAAGAACATTCGTAAGTATAAGTACAAAAATAAAGTATAAGTAATAATACTAGTATAGTAAAATAAACTCTTTGTACGTTCAATACACTACAAATATGGTGAAAAATTACAAAAATTCACTATTTATATATATTAGGTAGGATATTTAAAGAGACAATCCAGTGATCAAAATGTTTGTGTTCAATATTCTCTTCTCTATTTCCGCCTACTTGTTCATAGTTCGTGTGTGTGTATATTTGATTCCTGCCAATCCGCATTACATACACTTACTTCTCTTTTGAACTTGTTGGTTGGGAGTTTACTCCCAAATGTTCTCAAATATATCCGTTCCTCGATCCCGTTGTGAGGGAGAGGAAGGGATAAGGAATAACAAGGAGAGGGAGTGTTGCCCTAGCTCCTTGCCTATATAAACTCTTGTAAACCCTCATTTGAGGGTTGGTTGTTCAAGTTTTCTCTTCATTCACATACATTACGCCTAACCGTCCTTAGTTTATATGTGTGTGTGCTTGATACTTGTTCATCCGCCTTTATCTCTTCTCTTATAACTTGTGTTTGTAAAACTAGTGACCTAACAGAGAAATTTATAGGATGGATTATATATATTTATCACTTAAAAACATTAAAAAGTGGTATAAACATCACATAACTTGCATGTTTCTCAAATAAAATGATATGATCATAATAATGAATATGAAATAAAAACATGAATATGAATGCTTACAAGAAATATGATGAGGTTTAAGGACAAAGGGTTTTCCTAATCACTTGAGGTTTTTATTGCAAAACCTATACAACAAGTGATACTAGATTGTTAAATAACTTGTCTTGAAAAATATTTGATGATTCCTTCTATGATCCTTTGGTGTGGCCGGTTTCAAGAGGAAGAGAGGAAGAAGAGAGTTTGATCTTTACTTTGGTGAAATAATGAAGTGAATATGTGTTGTTTAAAGTATAATAAGGTTATACTTGTAAGATATTTATCAAAGCAAATGACTCACCCCCAAGTTGGTCGACATATGCATATAAAAAAAATGAGTTTTGTTTTTGAGTAGCATTTACATGTATAAGTGTAATTAGATGCAAGTTACTTGAAGACTTGTGGTAAATTGTGTACCCATTTGAATATTTAAGGTAGCGTTAGATAAAAATAAATTTTCACGGGTCAATATAAAATATATTGAGGTCATAAAAATTATAAAAATACATTTCTTGCAAAAATTGAGTGAAATAATAATTATCGTGTAATATTTAAGAAAACCGTCGTAATTATATAAATTTAACAATTTATATACAAAATAAATTTAAAACACTGGGTAAGCTCATAATATTATTTTTATAAACTTAATATGAATATAAAAATATATCGGGATACTTTTTGGAAGTAATAGATCAATTGTTCAAAATAATTAATTACGCGATAACGTTTATTTAATATAAAATTAAACGTTTAATGTAATATGCGAAACCATGCATGAACTAATATGATGATAATAATGTTAATGAAATGTAGACTAAACTTAGTCTATATGAAATGACCTCGATGATATGATCATGAATTCACAGCTAAACCATTACGGTTACGTGAATTTGATGCTCGTAAACCTAGTTTACGATAAACGATAAATGATGAAGTATGAATAATGTTTTGAAATATGACCTGAAAATACGAGTTGTCACATTCGCCCAACCAAAAAGGAATTCAGTCCCTGAATTCAGTTCGTGTTAGTCTATCGAATTTTTGAGTTTGTGATGAATATCGAGGAGAGAAGACATGGAGAAGTGTCGTTACGGTTATCGATGATTGAGAGCGTATAAAACATCATAGTAGAGAAAATATTGGATGAATATCTTCGATGAGCATCACTTAGACTTTGGAATATGTGATAATTTTGCTTGCACTAAGATTTATAAATAACTGCTCCCAACATAACACTATCCCTCCAGAATTAGACATAGTTAGCTAGGCTATGTATAATTAAGGAACGATAATGTGACGTTCAGTTTAGTTGTTATAACTCTCAATGTTTACATAGATTTAAACCGTGTCGTTAAAATGGTCGTTAAAGTAAAAGGAAGTAAAATTCTCGTAAGTGTTAACAAATCGAAAAAAAAAATAAAGTACGATAGATGAGAATATTTTACATCGAGTGGTTTATCAAGAAGTAATACATCTTAAGTCATAAGATCCGAATGCGATAGAAGACTGTTAGTTTCCGAACTTCTTCAGTCTTCCGCGTTGTTGATACCTTGACGAGCTTCTCCTCCTTCTAACATGTATGCATTCCCATGAGCACCTTCAACTTGTTGACCTTGGTTTTGAGGACATTGATTCCGATAGTGTCCTTGTTCCCCGCATCCGAAACATGTAACTATGGCCTTGCCCTTGCAGTCCTTAGCAAGGTGTCCCACTTTGTGACAGCTAAAGCATATACCACATGGACCATTATGATGTAGCGTGCATTGGTGGCATCGTGGTAAGTTTCCAGTATAAGCTCTTCCCTTTGTTGGTGCAGCAACATAGACCCTGGCGACTTCTTGTCTTCTATTCAGTTGTTGGTGATGGTTAGTGTTACGGTTTTGGTCGTCGTTATCATAACCTCCCTGGTCGTTTTCCCATTTCCTTTTGTTGTTGTTGATTTGGTTATCGTCGTTGTTTTTGTTGTTTTGGTTATTGTTGTAGTTGGTGCGGTTGTTGGTATTGTTGTTACGGTTGATGTGGGTAATGTTTCCTCGCTTTACTACTTGGGCCATGAGCTTTTGGGATACTCAAACAGATTCTTCAATTGTTTGCGGATCAGAGGAAATCACATCACCTTGAATAATCTCGGGAAGTCCTCCAATGAAAGCCTCCAGTAGCTTCTCATTATCCGAAACCATAGATGGGCATAACGCTGCTAATTCTTGAAACCTCCGAACGTAAGCATCAATATCATACCCAATAGTGACCAGCTCATAGAATTCGGTCTCCAACTTTTTCACCTCCGTACGCGGACAATACTTCTTCGTTACCAAACCTTTGAATTGCTCCCAAGTGAGCTTGAAAGCATTTTCCATTCCCATTGGCTGAGCATACGAGTTCCACCAAGACATTGCCCCATCAAGTAGTGTACTCGTAGCAAACTTAACCTTGCTATCCTCTGGGCAATTACATAACAAAAACACGGACTCCATTTTCTCGAACCATCTAACCATGGCAGTTGCCCCTTCAGTACCCTTGAACTTAGTGGGATCTCCACTTTTCAAAGCAAATGACTCACCCCCAAGTTGGTCGACATATGCATATAAAAAAAATGAGTTTTGTTTTTGAGTAGCATTTACATGTATAAGTGTAATTAGATGCAAGTTACTTGAAGACTTGTGGTAAATTGTGTACCCATTTGAATATTTAAGGTAGCGTTAGATAAAAATAAATTTTCACGGGTCAATATAAAATATATTGAGGTCATAAAAATTATAAAAATACATTTCTTGCAAAAATTGAGTGAAAAAATAATTATCGTGTAATATTTAAGAAAACCGTCGTAATTATATAAATTTAACAATTTATATACAAAATAAATTTAAAACACTGGGTAAGCTCATAATATTATTTTTATAAACTTAATATGAATATAAAAATATATCGGGATACTTTTTGGAAGTAATGGATCAATTGTTCAAAATAATTAATTACGCGATAACGTTTATTTAATATAAAATTAAACGTTTAATGTAATATGCGAAACCATGCATGAACTAATATGATGATAATAATGTTAATGAAATGTAGACTAAACTTAGTCTATATGAAATGACCTCGATGATATGATCATGAATTCACAACTAAACCATTACGGTTACGTGAATTTGATGCTCGTAAACCTAGTTTACGATAAACGATAAATGATGAAGTATGAATAATGTTTTGAAATATGACCTGAAAATACGAGTTGTCACATACTCGTCTTCCCATGCTTAACAAAACTGACTACGACTCTTGGGCACAACGAATCAGATTGTACTGTCTTGGAAAGGAAAACGGAGTCAACATTCTCAAGTCTATTGATGAAGGACCTTATCAGATTGAGACTACAAGAGACTTAATTGATACAGCTGCAGATGGAACAATGATCTATGGAATTGATAGACCAAAGACGTATGATGAGCTCAATGATAAGGAGAAAAAGAGATCCGATGCTGACATCATGGCTTCTAACATTATACTTCAGGGTCTTCCAAAAGATATCTACAAGCTTATCAATCACAACACTGAAGCCAAGGCTGTTTGGGATAATGTCAAGATGCTTTTCTCAGGTTTTGAATTGACGAAGGAAGACAGAGAATCACAGTTGTATGATGAATTTGAACACTTTAAGATGAAGCCAGAAGAAAGTGTCTATGAGTATTACGTGGGATTCCACAAGCTTGTGAATGATATGAGGAATATCAAAATGACCATGCCAAATATTCAGTTGAATTCAAAGTTTGTGAACAACATGAATCCCGAATGGCATAAGTTTGTCACATCTGTGAAGCTAACCAAAGGATTGAAGAATACCAATTATGAGCAACTTTATGCATTCCTTCTTCAGAATGAGAGACATGATATGTTTGAAAAAAGGATTCTTGATCAATTCAAAACCAACCAGGGAGAAACAAGCTCATCAAATGATTCAACAGCTTTTTACACAAATATTGGAGTTACCACCAAAGCTTCTCATGTCATACCCATGGGTAATGGTGATTACAAGCTCATCCCTGATCCAGCATATAAGCCTCCTGATCCAAACACATTCATGGAAAACCTCATCAATCAAATGTCTCTCATGGTTAGTCAAAACATGAACTCTCTCCCACACACCAACAATAACCTCAGAACAGCATCCAACCCACACAATCAAGCTACTGTCAGAGATGGGAAGGTCATGAGGCAACCTGTTCAAGAAAGGCAATATGAACAGGGAAGAGGTGGAGTTGGTAGAGGATATGTGGCAAATCAGAATCGTGGAAGGAATCCAAATCAGGGTCCAGCTAAGCCAATTAAGTGCTACAACTGTGGTGGTGATGGACACATAGCAAGGAACTGCACTTCTCCAAAACGCCCTCAAAATGCAGAGTACTTCAAAGACAAGATGTTACTTGTGCAAGCTCAGGATAATGGAGCTGTGTTGGATGAAGAGGAGTTGTTGTTTCTTGCTGAGGGCAATGCCAAGACATATGATGCAGATGTGGATGAGCAGCCAATTCAGGAGATATGTCATAATTATCAAAATGCCTTTCAAGTTGCAGACTGTGATGCATACGACTCTGACGTCGATGATGAACCTACTGCACATACAATTTTCATGGCTAGCATTTCTCCAATGGTCTCTCCAAAGGTCCCCTCACCACAGCAAGCTAGTCCATCCAAAGAATCAATCATCTCAGAGGTATTAAAACTATACGATGATGTTGATGAGCAAAAGATACATGACAAAGTACAATCAACTGAAACTTTTGAGTCAGATATTGAAAATATGGGTAATATCAATGTTGTCCCATATGATCAATATGTGAAACAAAGTGAAAGTAAGACTGTACCAAGTGATGCATCTTCTGCAATCAATGATGACTATATTTTTGATGAATACACTGCATGTGCCCATGATGATTCTGTTGTTTCTGAACTGAATGCCTATAAAGAACAAGTTGCTATTTATGAACAGCGTGCTAAGTTTGAGTTAACCACCCGTGAGCAGGAAATGGATGACCAAATGCGTACAACTATTAGAAAAAGTAAGTCTAGAGAAGAAGTATTAAAACAAGAGTTAAACTCCTTACAAGAAAAGCTTTCTAAAACTGCTAAGCAAAAACAAGAACTTCAAGAAAATGTTAAAATGCTTAAGCAAGAATTCAATGCTAAGGAATCAAAACTTTTAAATGATTTTCTAATCTAAAAACCTTGAAAAACAAGCTTGAAAATAAGTTGTACGTACAAGGGAATACCATTCAGACTGCTCACATGATCACTAAGCATAGAGTTCTCAGCGATAAGCATAGTATCCCCATTATAAAGGAATCCAACCCTGAGTATGGTAAGATAGCAAAAGCTGCTCAAAATGTAATCTATGATGGCAATGAGATTCTTAAACCTAGACAGAAACCTAGTTGCATTGAGTGCACTGAGGAAGATAGAAAACTAGATGATGCATCTTGGGAGAAAATGAATAAGAAGCTTAACGATCCTGCGTGTAAAGATAAAAACATAACGATCAAACCCCATGATTACACTAAGGAAAATTGGATATCCTTGAACATGTTTAAGCCTCAAACTCAATTAACCCCTGAACAAATCTTTTGGAAGAAAGACATGGATAAGCTAAAAGTTAATGTACTTGTTGAAACAAACACTCCCCTTACGAAAATGCATGTAGCTACTTTGTATCCTCCAAATACACCAATGCATCTAGTTCCTAGATCTATTGCCACTAATAGTAAGACCTTAATCAGCCTATATGTTGTTTATCAGCTGTTTGTTGATTTTGAGAAAACGTGTAAAAAGAGAATCACACCTACTGGGATAACTGAGGGGGAAAGGGGTTTTGAGCAAACTAAAGAATGTTATTTAACTGAGGTCATGTCTTTCTTCAAACAATTAAAAGGTCAATTTGAGAGTCTTCAAAAAGGGATAAATTCAGATATTAAAGAAATGGAAAAGGAATTTGATGCAATGATAGTTGAAGTCAATGATTATGAACAGGAACTCAAATATAATGAAGTTGAAAGAAAGAACTTGCACATCTTAAATGAGAATTTGATTTCGAGTTGTGTTGCTCAAGATGTGTTTTATACTGTTACTAAGCACTCTATTACTGCTTCTCGATTTCATGAATTATCTATTCCATTGAAAGTTTCCCATGATCGTGTCATTGAGCTTGAAAACAAAAACTCAGAACTAAGTGAGAAAATTGATCAGGATGATCACGATAATTTGGTAAAACATCTTTCTAAACTAGAAGTTGAACATTTTGATTTACAACTAAAATATCAACATCTAAAAGAAAATGTCAAAACCTCAAATATCAAGATATCCTCAGATGTTCCAGAGTTTGATGCAGTTTTTCAGATAAACAAACGTGACGAACAGATTCAAGCTCATTGTAACACGATCAGAAATTTGAAAGCCCAAATCTCTCAATTAAAGGGTGAAAAGAACAATGTGACTGGCTTCCAAATGCCTCCTCCTTTAGATTCTCAGTATTCTCAAACTTTTCATCTTCAAAACTTAGTTAATGCTTTACAAAAAGAAAACGAAAGTTTTCTAGAAGAAAATGAAAAAGTTAAACAACACTTTAAAGAGTTATATGATTCAATGAAAGTAACTCGTGACAAAAACAATGAAAAAATAACGTCTTTACAAAAAAAATTGAGAATCTGAGGAGTCAGGAAAAAGGGAAACTGCCACTTTTTTTTAATGAGAATGTTGCATCAAAGTCATCCTCAGACTGCAAATATACTGTGACTGTTAAATACATTCCTCCTCAACTTAGGAATAATAAACCTGTGTTTCACAACTATTGTGCTCACCTTAAGGATAGTTTAGAATGTCTCCGTGAGATCGTAAAAGAGGATTTCTTAAATAAGCCACTTGATAGAGAAATTAGGTTTGCTTGCATTCAGGCCAAACGATCTCAAGAGCTGCTAGAATGTTTAATAGCAACATGTCCTAAAACCTTAGGTACGAAAGGAAAAGCTGTGATGCCTTGTTCTATGCCTAGTGCAAAGCATACAAACCATTCTATGCCCAGTTTTAAGAAAGTGAACACTAATGTGCCTTCAAGTAGTTCAGATCCCTGCACGTCTAGTTCAGGAATACAAAAAGTAGATCAACCAACTAATGTTCCCATAATTCCCTCTACAGGAGTAATCAGTGACATTAAAGCAAGCGGGTCAAAGCCTCCAGGCAATACCAAGCAAGATAGGACCTCGCAAGCTAAGAATGTGCATTGGAAGAAAGTAGAAGACCAACCTAGGAACTTTAAGTTTGTGTTGAATAAGACGAATCGTGTTGATTCTAGTGTTAGCTTTAAGCGTACTGTAATTAATACGAATTATGCTACTTTTGGCAAAACATGTAATGATGATTGTGTGGTTTCTGTTACTAATCTTGAATGTGGTGTGAATGATTTGTCTAATGTTGTTAAATGCCCAGTTAAAATTGTTAATGCTAAAAATCAAGCTAAGAAGGCTAAAAGGCAAAGGCGAAAGAAAGTTAGAAAACAGTGGAAACCCACAGGAAGGAAATTTAGTAATATAGGTTATCAATGGATACTTACTGGGCATAAGGTTAATGAGTTTTGCCCTAAATTTTCTAAGTCAATGCCCACTAGAAAATGGATGCCTACTGGTAGAACTATTCCCTTAAGAAGTGAACATACTTTGAATAGGTCAAATATGGACACTAGCACTGGATCTATTTCTAATGAGTCCATTGTTTCTACTTCTGATGTGGGTGTTCCAATCACTGTTACTAACCAAATGGAACCCATTCTTGCATGGGGATCCCAATTATCCAGTTATCCATTCTTGTCTGTGTTCACCTGAAGATCGTTCAAATCATTCTGTAGTACCTGGACTCAGGCTGTTCCAAGCATATGACTGAAGACCAGTCACGGCTCATGAACTTCGTGAGCAAATTCATCGGAACTGTGAGATTCGGAAATGATCATTTTGGTGCTATTATGGGTTATGGAGATTACGTGGTTGGAGATAGTGTGATTTCCAAGGTATATTAAGTTGAAGGTCTTGGACATAATCTATTTTCTGTCAGGTAATTTTGTGACTCAGATTTAGAAGTGGCCTTCAGAAAACATACTTGCTTTGTTAGAGAACTTGATGGTGTGGAACTTCTCAGAGGAATTCGTGGCTCAAACCTATACACCATCTCTATCGAAGATATGATGAAATCTTCACCCATCTGCTTGCTGTCAAAGGCTTCCAAAACTAAGTCATGGCTATGGCACCGTCGTCTCAATCACTTGAACTTTGGTACCATAAACAATCTTTCCAGAAAGGACTTAGTAAGAGGATTACCCAGATTAAAGTATGAAAAAGATCATCTTTGTTCAGCTTGCCAATTGGGAAAAAGCACAAAATATGCCCACAAACCAAAACCCACAAACTCAGTAATGGAAGTTCTTCATACCCTTCATATGGATCTGTGCGGACCAATGAGAGTGCAAACGATAAATGGGAAGAAATACATTCTAGTAGTTGTTGATGACTACTCTCGATTTACTTTGGTAAAGTTTTTGAGGACAAAGGATAAAACTCCAGATGTTATCATCAAACTTATCAAACAGCTTCAGGTTTGACTCAACAATATTGTTAGAATTGTTCGAACAGACAATGGCACATAGTTTGTTAACAAAGACTTAATCCAGTTTTATGAAAGTGTTGGAATCAGTCATCAAAGAAGTGTTCCACGAACTCCTCAACAGAACGGTGTAGTTGAAAGACGAAATCGAACTCTTGCGGAAGCCGCAAGAACAATGCTAATTTATTCAAAGGTTCTAATGTTTCTATGGGCTGAAGCCATTGCCACTGCTTGCTACACCCAAAATCGTTCCCTTATTCACACCTCTCATGGAAAAACTCCATATGAACTTGTCTATAAACGAAAACCTGATCTATCCTACCTTCGTGTGTTTGGTGCTTTACGTTACCCAACTAATGACGGTCAAGATTTAGGTAAACTAAAAGCTAAAGCGGACATTGGAGTATTTGTAGGTTATGCACCAAACAGAAAAGGATACCGAATCTACAACAAGAGAACCCAAAATATCATGGAAACAGTTCACGTTACGTTCGATGAGCTGATCGGTCAAATGGCTCCAGGACAATCCAGTTCTGGACCCGCATTTCAATCTTTATCTAATAGTCCTATCAGTTCTACTCTTGTTTCTAATCCCTCACCAGCAACTCCTTATGTACCTCCTTCAGAAGATGATTTGAAGAAATTATTTGATCCAATGTTTGATGAACACTATGAGTCAAGTGCTAATGATATGTCAGTTCCATCAACAGATGCTGCCTCTATCCCTGTCAATGAAGTTAACCCTTCAGTTTCAATGTCATTAAGTCAAGAAGCGTGTGCTGCTGATCACTCTGTCTCATCAACAAATCATCAATCATTGAGTGTACACAATGGAAATGTTGCTGCTGTTACAGATGATGAAAACCCTTTTGCTCCTCCAGAAGATGAACCCTTTGAGAACATATTTGCTCCTGAATCATCATCAGAACCATCATCATCAGGAGATATAGACTCTGCTACTTCAGTTCCTCAACAACAACCACATGAACATCTTAGAAAATGGACACATGATCATCCATTGGACAACATCATTAGAAACCTTTCTTGTCCAGTATCCACATGGAAACAACTTGCAACCGATGCCTTATGGTGCTTCTTCAACTCCGTACTCTCTAAGATCGAACCAAAAGACGTGAAAACTGCCATGAATGAAGACAGCTGGTTCAATGCCATGCAAGAAGAAATTCATGAGTTTGATCGACTAGATGTATGGGAATTAGTACCTACTTCAGATTGTGCAATGATCATTGCTCTAAAGTGGATCTTCAAAGTAAAACTTGATGAGCATGGTGATGTGTTGAAGAACAAGGCTCGATTGGTTGCAAAAGGATACCGTCAAGAGGAGGGTATTGACTTTAAAGAATCATTTGCTCCAGTTGCTCGTATCGAGGCAATCAGAATCTTCTTGGCTAATGCTGCAAGTAAGAACATGGTAGTATATCAGATGGATGTAAAGATGGCTTTTCTTAACGGAGATCTTAAAAAAGTCGTATACGTCAGCCAACCTGAAGGCTTTTTGAATCCAGAGCATCCTACTCACGTCTATCGCTTGAAGAAGGATCTTTACAGCTTGAAGCAAGCTCCAAGGGCTTGGTATGATACGCTATCAAAGTTTCTTTTATCCACTGGATTCAGCAAAGGAGCAGTTGATCCGACATTGTTCACCAGAAAGTCAGGCAAACATTTAATTCACGTTCAAATATATGTTGATGATATCATTTTTGCCTCGACTGACCCCAATGAATGTGACCGTTTTTCAAGTGAAATGGGTTCTAAATTTCAAATGTCAATGATGGGACAAATGTCATTTTTCTTGGGATTACAATTTTACAAAGTCCCGGAGGCATTTTTATAAATCAATCTAAATATGCAAATGAGATTTTAAAGAAATTTGGATTTGACTCTAGTGACCCTGTTGACACTCCCATGATAGAGCGTACTAAACTGGATGAGGACCACTCAGGGATCATGATAGACCAAACAAAATATCATAGTATGATTGGATCCCTGATGTACCTTGAAGCCTACCGAAATATCGCTGTTTGCATGTGTGCTAGATATCAGGCTAAGCCTACCAAAAAGCACATTGAAGCTATTAAACAGGTCTTCGGTATCTCCAAGGAACCATCAATATTGACTTTGGTACCCGAAGGACACCGGTATGTCACTAACAGCCTATGCAGATGCTGATCATGCAGGATGTCAAGATACACGTTGAAGTACGTCTGGAGGTGCTCAGTTTTTGGGTGATAAGCTTGTGAGCTGGTCTTCAAAGAAGCAAATGAGTACTTCTATTTCCTCTACAGATCTCAATTATCTGACTATGGCTTTGAATTCAACAAAATCCCTTTGTACTGTGATAATAAAAGTGCTATTGCTCTCTCATGCAACAACGTACAACACTCAAGAGCAAAGCACGTCGACATTCGACATCATTTCATCAGGGAGCAAGTAGAAAACGGTGTGGTGGAACTCTATTTTGTGAGGACTGAATATCAGTTAGCAGACATCTTCACCAAAGCTCTTCCTAGAGAATGTTTTGAGTTTATCCTCCCACGACTTGGTCTAAAAAGTCTACAGCCGGAAACACTCAAACGTCTTCAAGAGGAAGACGAGGAGTAAAGGTGTTTCTTCATCCATCTCTTGTAAATATCTTTTCGAAAAACAAAATACAAAATTTCAAAACCTTCAAAAAGCAAATAGAAAAATATAAAACTTTCAAAAATCCATAAAAATTTGAAAAATCTTGAAAAATTCCAAAAAATATTGTCGTTTTGTCATGATTTTCTTGATTCGATAAATATCTATGATCTTTGTGCTGTCATCCAAAGAATGACACGGGACTTTAGATGTTGTTCGAATATTAAAAAAAATTCAAAAAATATTTTTGGGAGAAAGTGAAACAATGGTTTATTGTCATTTCAAGCAATAACCCGATTTTCATAGAAAGAACAGAGCCATGCTTTATCGTGTTTTTCAAAACTCATGCTCTGATTCTATAAACAATTACTTACTATCTAATGAAAACTAATTGCTTTGAAAAATAACTTGGACTCTATTTTTGAAAATCATCTGGACTTAACGTTTGTCAAAAATATCTATCTCTCAATCAACAACTTATGTCATTGATTGAGGGGGAGAATGATTTCAATTAAATCAAAAGGTTATTTGTCATACAATTTTTTTCAAAAAATAATCATGCATGTTTAATCAATGGAGTTTAAAGTCTCATAATCCGATCCTTATCAGTTAAAATGTTTTCATAATCAAGTCAATTCTCCTCAAAAGCTTTCAAAATCAATTTAAATCTACAGAGATCACAAATCTCAAATGATTTGATAATTGTGATCGGGGGAGAATTTGTGATTTAAATTGGATTTAAACTGATATTTCGATACATGGTTTTATAAGGATATACACGCTCTCCTTCTCACATGTGCCAAACGATTTCAAATTTTCCATGCACATGTTGAGGGGGAGCATCTATCTTAAACCACAAAGATTTGAAACGTGATTAATTTATTCCAATGTGCAGTCTTTTCCTAATATGTGCAAAACATTTTTCAAATATTTATGCACATATTGAGGGGGAGCAACTATTTTGAAAACCACATTCTTTATATAACTACTCTTAGATGCAAGCCAACCCCTCAAAGATGAAAATTAGTTCTATTACAATGATGCTTGATGCAAATGTTGAGGGGGAGCTCTTGTTCTAAAAATATCAAAAACAATTCAGGTACAAAATGCTTTGATAATATATCACAAGTATCTAGATTGATTTTCAAATGGTTTTCAATTGGTTCCAATGGCAGATGAACAATACCAAATAGACCGACCAACTTTACTTTATGTATGGTGATATAAGGACGATAAGGTTAGGTATTTGTTCCCATGATCCGCCAGAACCGGAGGGATCTACCCATGGACAATCCACTAGATAGTGTAGAAGTCCTTAGGTATATTGAAAAAAGGAGAAAAATGAGATCTGGGAAGAGTGCAGACTAAGACTGAGCTAGTACTGGAATAAACCCAACAAGGTTCTAGTTATGAAGTCTCGGTAAGAAGTGAAGGGGTTGAAGAATAAAAAAGAATTGAATGAGAAAAGGGTGAAAATAAATAGCCCTCCAATTATTCAACCTTAGGGCAGAAACCGGGTTCAATTCATACGCTACTGGTGGTTACCAAGGTAACATCGGTATTAAAGACAAGACGTCATGGACCCAGTGACGCACTGCACTTCAGCTTCCCAAACCACTCAAGTTCCTCTTAAAAGGACTTGTTTCATTCTCACGGAGAACCGACATAATCTATCGACTTTCTCTTAGAGATTGCTGATATTGAAGAAGGAGACCCTCTCCCTAGTCTTCGAAATAGGATCCAAATATGCACAATTGAGTCTAGAGCCACGAGATCATCTAAAAATCTCATTAGGACACTGTCTATGAAGACTGTCTGTTTCACACAATGTGGAAAGAGAGATTATATTTTATGAGTCCTACGCATTATCCTTGTGGTATTGCTAGAACATCTGAGTGATATGCAAACATTTTCACAATGAAGATGGAAAGCCTTCTGGAGCCAACATCAAACAAGCTCCTGGTGGGTGGCATGTAAGATCTATTCAATAGATCAACCATGTAACAACTGAGCAGAAATAATGGGGCGATTCAATCTTTTGAATCAATCCTGGTTCAGGTTATGGATTGACGGATACCTTTGAAAAACCTGTCGTTGTGCTTAAAAACCCTTTTCTTTAGCACGTCGACTGTGTACAAATATTTCAAAATAAAAGGTGTTTATGATTGATAATTGATTTTCATTAAAACCTTCGTTGTATTCCAAAATTAATTTCTATTGAGCAATACACGATTGTTTTTCAAATCTGTTTTTATCAATCAGTGAATCTCAATTCGCTGGTTCACTCACTCCGTGTTGTCTTCTTTGAGACGTTCTGGTTTGAGAACAGCTAGAGCAGCTGCGAAACCCTGTCAAGGAAATTCTTCAGAATTATACCTGATCACAGGCAGTACTTGTACTGATCAACGGGGAACCCTGGGCCGTGTACCTCAATTCAACGAAAGTGATCAAAGACACTTTCGTGTACTTTATTGCTAACTGTTGTATGCAGGTATGCCCGAAGTTTGCAGCTGATCAGAATGAAGCAGTCAATCCATAGCTGCATGCTCACACAACACATTCATTTCTAAAGAAATCATGATTAGTGCATCAATGACTCTGATATTTTCACTCCATGCTTCTGCTACGCTGCTGCCAATATCATGAATCAACGAAAGCTTCCGATACTCTGATGAGAATATATCATGATCCAGAATGTGAGCATGTCGGTCCGTAAGTCACAACATCACATAATACCAACACCACAATGGAAGAGTCAGAGATTTATGATAGCTGATGATCTCAAAAGCTGGCTCAAAACTCATTATCACGTGGATCAGTTAAAGACCTCCACATTGATTATCCAAACATGCAATAATGAAGAATCAATGTGTACGAGCTCCTGAGCAAAGAACTACATCAAGAATGCAAGAACAATTTTAATGTAATATCTGTTTATGTTCAATGTAATTTTGAGGTGATCTTGAGGTGACCTCCCTTAGGGGGAGATTGTTAGGATTTAGTAAATCCAGTTATTCAAGACTCGGTTACCTCAAGTATATGTAATCATTAGAAAGCTCGTAGTCATAGATTAGTTAATGTTTAGTAGTATTTAGTTAAGTAACACCATGGAGGACGGACGGGTCTTTACCCACTGTATGCCTGATCCACAGCCCGTAGGTGGCGACTTATGTAAGAACTATAAATACTCTCTACCTTCCAAGGTAGAGAGTTGAAGCTCATAATAAGATTTTTCTTTCTCTCACTAAAGTTCCCAACCTCTAACTTTCTCTCTCTAAAACCTCTTGTATACGCCTCTTTGATTATTGGTTTAGTGTGTTTGTGAAATCCAATATGTTACATTTGATTTGATGTTAAACCATAGAAGAGCAGCGGTACCAATTTTTATAACAGACGGTACCAAATTTTTGGTGCTGTCTGATCCGTGGACACCAGAAATCACCACAGAGCAGGTTTTTAGGGGTCGGGGACTTTTCCGAAACCTGAAATTTTGCTCAAATCATGTGACATTAATTATTTCTAATTAGGAAAAGTAAATAACACATACACAAATATAGTGGAGCATAGACTTTGACCAAGGGCTAACGATTTTCACATTAAAGTGAAAATGGGTAAAATTTGATAACACACTTGTGCTATCCCCCTGCATGAAATTGTTAGCATACATCATTGTTTTAAGTTATATTATCATCCTACAAATTAAAAGCAACCAAATTGTATCAAACATCAAAGTTAATGTCTTGTTCCAAACACTCCTTCAAATGATCCTCACTTTTCCAACTTCTTGTAAATCTTGTTCATCATCCTACCAAGGCACTTGAACATCCCCTTGGTTTTCTTGAACTCCGCCGATTCATTCTCAATCTCGGGAAGAGACGCATAATACTCATGAGGTGGAAGGCAAGAATTTGGAAGACCATCCTCGGAGCTATTTGATGATGATGATGATGATGGAACTGGAGGTTTTGTTCTTTTACCTTTTGTCTTAGCCACTCGCTCGTCACTCAAGGGCACAAAGATGTGAGGGATGAGCTCATAGTCAAGACTCAACCCTTTTGTGCTTGGTGGAATGGGTGCAAAGGCTCTATAGAAACGGGTGAGAAGCATCTCGTAAGGAAGAGCAACCGATCCTTGAGTTGGAATGTCAATCATTCTCCTAGCAATGTAGTAGGCTAAATTGAATGGTTGACGGGTGGACAAGTTGTAGAGCATGTGACAAAGGAAAGCATTGATATGATCCCTATTTCCTATGGTGCTAATGACGTTGGCTCTAAGTAGTTCTTCCCATGTCTTAAATTCGGGCTTAAGTTCATTGAGCTCCATTCTATATGGATCTCGGTTCACCTCCTTTCCCTTTCGGGTGACACGGGTTGGAGCACCCCTTGGGGTAAATAGGTGCTCACGGATGACATCCTTATCCGCTAAAGGAGTTTGGTAGGGAAGAGAGCGGTCATTGATTGCATCAAGGATGGTGAGTGACCACTTATCTGAGTAGACACATGTCCCTCGGTTGGGAATTCCTAGCACTTGAGCAAATTGGGTTAAGGAGATGGTGTAGTCGTTTTGATTGATCTTAAACCTAAGGCTAAACTCATCTTTCTCATCAATGAAACCGGTGACACTAGCATAGAACTCTAACACAAACCTAGGAAAAATAGGTTCATCGATGTCAAGGAGACAATCGAAGTTAATAGCGGCTAGTTCTTGACGGAGATTGGTTCCGTCGACAAAGGAGGAGTGAATGGTTCTACCCTCATGGAAGTACCTTGTTTCTAGACTCTTAAAGATTTCGACTTGTTCTTTGGAAAGGCCCTTGTTTTTGTGATGTTTAGGAATGTAGTTGAGAGTATCCTTGTGGTCATAGAATGAACAAACTTAACGTTTTGGTTCTAGTGTGTGCCTATATGAAAACGATTTGGAGTTGCGGTTATCTCGACTCATTTTATGCATAAAATGGTTTTTAGTGGGGTTGTTTGGCAAAAGGCATGAGATAACCCAAATGCTCCTAATTCAATGTGGCATCATTTGAATATACCCGGGATTGCATATTAGTTATGCATTACCTTTAGTATTCAAGAGCATGCAAGTGATGAAAATTTAACGTTTCTATTTGTATTAACAATGAAAAATTGTTTTCCTACAAGTGAGAAGTTTTTCAAAAAATAATTTGACATGGGGTGTTTGGTTATTTGAATAAAACCTTATAGTCATTATCTTTTGATTAGTGGGAAACATGATTTGTTTATGCAATATGACAATGTAGTACCTAATTTCAATGACTAGTTATGCAATTTGCCAATTGAATCCATGTTTTGTACAAGAATATACATAATCCCCATGTAATAATTTTGTGCACAAATTAGAATCCTAGACTCAGATTTAAGAGATAAAATGTAGTTAAGATACTTACAATGATGTTATCTCCCGTGATTAGTGGGTGAGAAAATGTCAACAATGAGTTAGGTCTAATGTTTACACATTTTGGTAAAGTGGGTTGTGAGGAAGAAGATGTTTTGTAGGTAGAATTTTTGAAACTATAGTCACCACGGACCAGACGGCACCAAAAATATGGTTCCGCCTTTGTTGTCATTTGGTGCCGTGGGAACAGTAGCAGGTTCAAAACAAATTTGTTTTCTTTTGTTTGTTCTAAGGTTTAGATTATGTTTTACCTACATGTTTGGTTCCATTAACCCCAAACCAAGTCCAAGAAGATTAAATGGTTCTCGTTTGAGAGGCTTCGTTAGAATATCGGCAATGTTGTCTTCGGAGGACACTTTCTCAATTGAGATGTTCCCTTTTTGAATATTGTCACAAAGAAAGTGATGACAGATTTCATTATGCTTCATACGAGCATGTTGGACGGGATTTTTTCCGAGATCAATAGCTCCTTTGTTGTCACAAAATATAACAATATCGTTGAGATGAATTCCGTAGTCCACGAGAGCTTGCTTCATCCAAAGAGCTTGTTGACATGCTTTTCCGTCCGAGACGTATTCGGCTTCAGTAGTTGAAATAGCTAAAGCCGTTTGTTTCTTTGCAAACCATGAGGTAAGACAATGTTCGAAAAAAGTGCAAATACCACTTGTACTTTTTCTATCAACATAGTCACCGACATGGTCCGAGTCGGCATACACTATAGTTTCTACACCCGTTCCTTTGGGATACCATAATCTTAGACATGTCATTCCTTTAATGTATCTAAAAATCCTTTTCAAAGCTTCTAAGTGTGATACATTGGGATTTTCTTGAAAGCGAGCGCATAGACAAACACTAAACATAATGTCGGGTCTACTAGCCGTGAGATAGAGTAGGCTACGTACCAATCATTCCTCTATATTTAGTGTTATCTACCGATTCACCTTCCTCATCCTTGGTGAGTTTAGTGTCCGAGGACATGGGTGTCTTAGCTGGTTTTGAGTCTTCAAGACCAAATTTCTTAAGCATATCTTTTATATATTTAGATTGGTTAAAGAATATGCCATATTCTAGTTGTTTAATTTGAAGTCCTAGAAAGAAGTTTAATTCACCCATCATACTCATCTCAAACTCATCGTGCATGATTTTAGAGAAATCATCACATTGCTCTTGACAAGTTGATCCGAATATGATGTCATCAACGTATATTTGAACAATGATAATGTGTGACTCCTTTTTCTTGGTAAAAGAGTATTATATACTAATCCCATGGTGTATTTGTTTTCAACAAGAAAAGTCTTAAGTCTATCGTACCAAGCTTTTTGTGCTTTCTTAAGACCGTATAATGCTTTCTTGAGTTTGAAGACATGATGTGGTTTCTCAAAGTCGGTAAAACTGGGAGGTTGAGCAACATATACTTCTTCGTTAATAAACCCATTAAGAAAGGCACTCTTAACATCCATTTGAAATAATTTAAAGTCATAAGCACATGCATAAGCAAGTAATATTCTAATAGACTCGAGCCTAGCTACCGGTGCATAAGTTTCATCATAATCAATCCCCTCTTGTTGATTATAACCTTGTGCGACAAGCCTAGCTTTGTTTCTAGATACTACACCATTTTCATCCATTTTATTTTGAAAAACCCATTTCGTTCCAATTATAGTTTGATCTTTAGGTTTTGGAACTAACTTCCAAGTTCCAAACATCATTTCTAACGAATTGGTTTAACTCTTCTTGTTTAGCAATTACCCAAGATTCATCTTTTATTTCTTCATTTATGTTTTTCGGTTCAATGGCAGATACAAAACAAAAATGATTACTTTGATTTTGGGCTTGTGACCTTAAGGTTCTTTGATTAAGTTGTCCTATGACCTTTTCTAGAGGATGACTTTTGGATTCTTTGATGTTTATAATTTCATTATTTAATGGTTCATCTTCCTTGTCATTTTCAATTATTTCTTGACTTTCTACAAGTTGACTTTCAACTAAGTCATCATCTACCAAAGGTGATGTCTTAGAGCGAGGTGGACTTTCGTCGAATGTTATGTTCAACGATTCCTCGACTCTCATTGTTTCTTTGTTTAGGATAATGTAAGCTTTACTAGTTTAAGAGTAACCAAGAAATACACCTTCATCAGACTTTGGGTCAAACTTGGTGAGATAATCTTTAGTATTAAGAATGAAACATTTAAATCCAAATACTCTAAAATATCCTAAAGTTGGCTTTTTACCTTTATAAAGCTCATATGGTGTTTTGTTTAAGAAAGGAAGTATTAGGACTCTATTTAAAATATATGTAGCAGTGTCAACGGCGTTACACCAAAACTTTTGAGGAATGTTTTGTTCATTTAGCATTGTTCTACTCATTTCTTGAATAGTTCTATTTTTACGTTCTACAACTCCGTTTGATTGAGGTGTTCGAGGAGCCGAGAAGTTGTGTGTTATAGCATTTGCATCACGAAAGTTTCCAAATTGTGTTTCATTGTCAAATTCACGACCATGATCCGTTCGGATCGACACAATTTTAACACCTAGTTGATTTTGAATTTTCTTGCTAAGAATTTCAAATTTATCAAAAGCTTCAATTTTTGTTTTCAAAAACAACGTCCAAGTAAACCTTGAGTGATCATCTACTATGACCAAAGTGTATAAGTTGCCTCCATAGCTTCTTATAGCGGATGGACCAAACAAGTCCATATTCAAAAGTTCTAGACACTTAGATGTGGACACCATGTTTTTAGCCTTATGACTACTATGGGTTTGTTTACTAATTTTGCAAGCGTCGCAAAAATGTTGGACACATTTAAGTTTTGGTAAATTCCTAACTATCTCTTTAGAAGATAGGTTTTGTATAAGTCTCATATTAGTGTGACCTAAGCGTCTATGCCAAAGAGTTGAGATATCATCTAATGTTGTTAGATAAAGTTTGTCATTAGATGTTTTATCTATTTTCATGACGTATATGTTATTTTTCCTAACTCCTTTAGCTATGGTGATGCCATCTTTTAGTATTTTACTACCATTTTCTTCAAATAGTACTTTATACTTTTTATCACATAATTGGCTAATACTAAGTAGATTAAATCCTAACCTATCGACATGAGCAAGATTTCCAATAGTTAGGGAGTTATGAGCGATCGTACCTTTGCCAATGATTTTGCTTTCGAGATTTCTACCAAAAGTGACATTACCTCCGTCATACTCTTGGTATGTTGAGAAGAGGCTTTTGTTCCCCGTTATGTGTCGTGAGCATCCATTATCTTTTATCCACTCGTCAGGTTCTAATCCAACTTTCAAGCACACCTAAGACACAAATAACTCCAGCGTTTGGTCCCCAATATCTCATGGGTCCGTTTGGGTTAAACATACCATTTACTTGGTTCATGTATGGAAATGATGGGTAAAAGTTCCATGGCATGTAATCTGGAGTTTGATATGGTCTAGGGAAGTTTTGATTCCAACCATTCTGTTGATAGTTGGGTTGTATGTTGTGGTTGCTCTTAAGGGGTGTTTGGCAAAAGGTGTTTTATGTCGTTGTTGAGTAGTTTTTGATCTAAATTCATTTTTAGCTAGTCCTACTCCTGATGTAACAGCAGGTTTTAGTTTAACATTATCCTTGGTTTTCTTTGTTACTTTGACAAATTCACTATGGTCCGTATTACAAACATTATGTCCTGGTGTTTATGCTCGATTAGAACATCTTGTGTGAGCTTTAGTTTTTCTATTTCAAGATTAAGCTCTTGACATGATTTGCAACCATCGTCATTTGCTTTTCCCTTTTCTAATTGATTCGTCAAAAACCATATCAATTATAGAAGTGTGGTATTTAGGAAACTCAAACGTGTTAGGTTTGAGTACCGAGATCGTTCCGAAAGAGGGTTGAATGGACTTTTCAACTAACGTCACGATTTCTGTGATTTGAATGGGAAAAGGGGATAATTTGATGTTTTCTAAATCTATGATGCAAATGAAAAATTACGCAAATTAAAACTAAAACGTAAAATTCGAATTAAACGAAACGCGAATTAAATGCAATCTATTCTAAACTAAGCCCTAAAAATGGTCTAAAATTACTTTTTAACTAAAAATGCAATTTAAAAGTTAACTAAGCTTTAAAACTAATTTTTATGATTTTTTATGAATTTATTTGAATTAAAAACTAATTTCTAATTTTTAAAATTAAAACTAAATAACTAAAAATTATAAAACAAGTGGGAAAAATATAAAAATATTTTTAAAATTCTAAAATAACTAAAAAGACTTTTCAAAATTTGATTGGTATTTTTCATAATTATTTTCTAATTTTTATGATTTAAAAACTATTTTTAAACTAAATAAATTGCTAAAAATTATTATTTGAACTAGGAAAATTATGGAAAAATATTTTGATGACTTTTTATATTATTATTAATCTAGGAAAATGAAAACTTATTTTTTTGAAGCTTTTCTAATTTATTTGTATAAAATGCTATTTAAAAAGACTTAAAAATGAGATTAAATACAGAAAAATAGCAAATGAAAATGGAAAATTATGGAAATTTACAGAAAAATCTAAAATACTACTGAGAATAAGGGAAAAATAGCAGAATCAACTCTGGATCATAGGAAATATGATTTGGGCACATTACTAATGTGAATAAGCACTTGAAATAAGCTAAAAGCTAACTATAAGCTACCATAAGCTACCACTAGCCTAAACTATCTAAAACTAAGCTAATGCAACTGATTTGGGTCAAATAAGCTCAAGCAAAAGGCATTTAAGCACTTAATTAGATTCTAGACATCAAATACCAAACGGCCCTAATATACCTACTTTAAGCACTGATTAAGGTGGTCTAGAAAAATCGTAAAATTAAAATAAAATTACCTAGCTGTAGATCACCAACTAAAGAACTAATGTCCAAATATTCAGCTAAAAAGGACTTATAATGAAGAAATTAAAAATCAAAAACAACAGCAGTTTGAGACTTAAGTTGAAACTTTGACTTTTTGTGAAAACTTGAAAATTTGACTTTGATGAAATTTGTAAGCCTCTAATTCACTCTTACAGATGTTTTAAGTACTAATGACACCTAATAATGTAATCTATAATTATTTTCCTAAATGCAAGTGATTCTATTCCTAAATTTAACTGATGTGGAAATGAGAACAAGTTATAAGTGATTTTGACTTTAAGTGTATGCAGATGCAAAATAACGATCACAATAGCTTCAATTAACCTAATAATGACTCTAGCAACTAAATTCAACTATTGAAATAACCTCAAGCTCATATTCTAGATTTGATCCAAACACCACTTATAATGTCTAACAGGCTATTACTCAAACTAAATCAAAGATCTAAACCTGAACAATCATTAAAGCATATACAGTTAACTGATATAATCCTAAATGATGCAATTTGAACAATAAACTAACACTAAAACTCTCTAATTCAACTTATGCAAATTATGCAGTTTATTCTCTAAAAATGCAGAATGATATAAAAACATATTTCAACTAAATAAGCACAATTACACTATAATCTACCAACTAAAATAGAATTCAAACAGTTTTATACTAAACTAAAGCTAAATCAGATTTAAAGAAGGAAAGAGTACTAACTGGAGTCCAACCACAATGGTTCACTTATGAAATCAATGGAACAGTAACCTAAACCAATTATCAACCATTCTGATCAACAATTAACCCAAATCCAGATCCATAGCAGCAATTCAGAGTAGTTTACCCATTATTCTGACTTTTGACTTTATTTGACGAAGTGTAAATGAGAGTAAATTCTGAGTAAAGCTTAAGATGAGCTCTAGATATTCTAAAAGTAAACTGATAAGAACTTGTGAAACATTAATCAACAACTGAATTTAAGACTTAAAACAGAGATTAACAAAATGAGATATTAAGCTAAAAATTACTTCATTAATAAAATTTGAATACAAAGAGAGATTCAAATACAGAATTTAAATTCAAACATTAAAACAATTTAAAACTAAAAATAAGCTACTCAGAAACTACTCCTACACTACTTCATTACAACTGAAAATGAGAGTCCTATTTATAGCCAAGGTCTTGAGCAAGGAAGAGTCTAGAATCCGCAATCTGTGCTTTCTCTGGATGCCTTATCACCCTTGGATCATATCCCACATATCACCATTCAATTCCAACATTTGGATTAGACTTCACACGTAGCTTGCACCAATCAGAGGCCAGAGATAGGGTGGAATGACACACGGATTGCCATGCTGGCATCCGTGTGTCAGTGGGTGTCAGACGAAAGTACTGAATTACCCTTAATTTAGGCGGATTGTATCAATTGGGTGAAAGGGTGTTTTAGGGTTCTTCTATGCCTGGGTAAATTGGGGATGAATTATTTGGGCGGGTAAATTTTTGGTTATTTTATTTTATTTTAACTGCTTTGACTAATTGACCGTGTTTAGTATAAGTGAAACGGGTATGGGTTGTAGGGGATTGGTAAACCGGGTGTGGAATGGGCTTGAGATGATATTTGGGCCTAAAGTATAGTATTTGGACATGGACTAGTTATGTAATTCAAGAGTAAGCATAGGGATCTTTTGTGTAATAAGGGACAAAAGTTGTAATTCCTAAAAATTGATCCAAGGGTCTTTGTTGTCAAATCTTCAATAATCCAAGGGCTAAATTTTCCAATTCTAAAACTCCAGGGGTAATTTCTGCCAATTGCTAAAAGTTGAGGGACTGATTTTGCCAATTCTTTAAACTTGATCAAATCTTTCATAAATCATCCTCTCAGCATAGAAATCTTCACAAATGCTCAATTCTGACCTTCCGGCTCAGCTTTAGCACTCTTTATCTCTCGTGCTCGAGTTTTTTTTTCTGTTGGCTTTCTTTCGTGTGTTTTGACATATCCGTACCTGCACAAGCATAAACTCAAGAAACCAATAGATATTAGCAATAAACGGCTTTTTCTTGGTTATTTTGGGTCTATACTTGTAAAGAAATGATATGTGTTTTAGCACATATCACTAATCGTTTTGCCTTTTCTTTTAACTCATAGACTTCATTTTCTAAAAATTCCTTTTTAGTTTTTAAAAATTTATTTTTAGTTATGATTTTTAGACTAAGCTCACACAATTGATTATATTGTTTTTGTAAGGTGTCATCATCAATAGAGGAATAAGATGAGTCGGAATGTACCTCGTTTGACTCATGTGCCATTAGAGCGATCTCATCCTTGCTCGACTCTTCATCATCCTCACAATCGCTCCAAGCACCACTTACAAAAGCTCATTGAGTTTTGCTTTTAGGTAGCTTAGGACAATCTCCTATTAGATGACTTGCATCACCACATCTAAAACACTTTGTTTCACCTTTACCCTTTTTGTCATCCCGATCTTTTCAGAATGGCTTCTTTTCTTCTCGAGGTTGTCTTACAAACTTTCCTCTTCTTCTAAAGAAATTTTTTAAATCTCTAACGGCCATGGCATACTCCTCATCTTCACTACCGGAGTAAGATTCGTCATCATCCCTTGATTCCGTTTTAGAGCAACAGATTTGATTTTCTCTCTTTTTCCTTTGATGATTTCCGAATCTTTCTCCATCACCATTTCGTGTACTTTGAGGTTTCTGATTAGCTCGTCTAGTGACATTTTTTAGAGATCTTTTGATTCTTCAATAGCCGTCACTTTAGCTCTCCACTTCGGATGGAGTGCTCTAAGAAATTTCCTGACAAGGTTCTTACTACGAAAAGATTCATCAAGTGCTTTAAGAGATGCAATAATAGTATTAAAGCGAGCAAAGTCACAATCAATGGTTTCATCTTCATGGATAAAAATTTTTTTATATTGTTGACCAAGAAGATCAATTTTGTTATCCTTGACTTGTGAATTTCCTCGATGTGTAACAATCAAAGATTCCCAAATATCTTTGGCGGTTTCACACATAAAAATTCTTTCATATTATTTTCTAGGCAAAGCATTATAAAGCATCATTTTAGCCTCATTATTTTTAGCAATTAATTTCTTTTGTTCATCAACGGAAATATCTTTTGTTGTAGAACTAAAATCACCTTTTACAATAACAAACCAAATATCTATATCTTTTGATTTTACATATGTTTCAAAACGGTTTTTCCAATAGTTAAATCCATTGGTTTCAAAGAGTGGTGGTCTTTGCATAGATTGCCCTTCTTTAAAGTTTTCAGAATCCATGGATCGTTTCAATTTTATAAAATACAATATATTTTAGAAATTCTTGAGCAACGAGGCTCTGGTACCAATTGTGGAAAACTAAAAGGGGGTTGAATAGTTTACCGATTAAAAAACTTTGTTTTGAAACTTATTGAAAGATCAATTGATATTGATCTTAGATATGTTAGTGAAATATGCAAACAATATATATAGAGTAGATAAGAAAGAAACAATCAAACCACAACAAGTTGTTTATAGTGGCTCGATCTACAAGGACTCTTTTTCCTTGCCCTACTCCACTCCCCGAGTCTCACACTCGAGAGTTTAACTTCGCTAGTCAAGAAGCTACTTTCACCGGCGGAGAAACCTTTACACTTCGCTTACATACTATTTCCGACACTAAGCTAGATGTCGAGTTCTTTTCAAGGGTACAACCACTCCCACACACAATGTATTTTAAGGACTAAAATACTAACCACTCACACTCACAAGATTATGATGGTTTGGTACAACAATGAAGTATGAATCAACACAAGATCATACAACAATAAACAAACAAGACTTCCAATTTCTCGTTGAAGCTTAAATGTGCCTTGATCTTCTTTGCTACAAAAGAGATCACTAATATGATATGAAACTGAGTTAGAAAGGTTAGAGAGAAGGAATGTATGAAAGTATGATAGAAAGGGATGAAAAACTACTTGGTTTGGCTTTGCTATTTATAGCCAAAAACATCAGCAAGCACCACGGAACCCTTGAAAGGGTTCCGCCCATGTTAATATTTGGTGCCGCCGAGGTCTGACAGCAAGATCTCAAAATCTTGCCAAAGTCAACCATATCTATGCAAGATTGTGTAAGATATGTAGAGCCTAAATCTACACAAAGTACCTAGTGAAATCTTCTAAGGATTTCAATGATGCATCACATGATGTCATGTGTTTGTTTTTTTATTTTTATAAATATGTAAATACATATGTAATGTTTAGTTTTTAAGAAACCAAAACATTCTAAAAACTACTATCATACATTATGGTTTAGAGTCATATCAAGATATGATTAATCACAATGTAAATGCTTGAGTGATGAAGATATTATTTGAAAAAGCTTGTTTTAATATCTATTAAACTTGACAAGCTTTAAGCTTTATAAAAATTAAATTTACTTTTGTCGTTAACAAAACTTAGGTAAAGATCAAAAATATAAATAACTTTTAATGACGATACTTGTATTAATATATATATATATATATATATATATATATATATATATATATATATATATATATATATATATATATATATATATATATATATAGAGTGAGGATCAGGTGCGGATTTTTTTAATTCGTGCGGATGTGCGGATGGATCTGGACCGCCCATTCCAGATCTGATCTTGACTTTTTGTAAAAAAGTCAAGATCTACGCTAATTTCACGGTAGCAATTGACCATGTAAACGATTTTTTTAATTTTTTTCCTTTTGAGGGATCGTTACTATTGTTATCTTCTTTCATTTTTTAATTTTTTCAGATTTTTCTGAGCAATTTTTGTTTTTTTGATTATGAGTTCTATCGTGATATTAACGATATTATGAGTCCTACTGTGATATTAACAATTTTACTTAATATCACTGCCTTTTTTATTACGATATTAAGAAAACTTACGGTGATATTAAAAAAATTAACTTTGATATTAAGAAAACATGTAAAAAGTAACTGTGATATTAACAATTTTACTTAAAAAGTTACTTTGATATTAGAAAAAAACTTAATATCACTGCTAGTTTAGAAACTACTGCTAGCCTTAGTGAAACTACTCCTAGCCTTAGTGAAACTACTGCTAGCCTTAGTGAAACTACTGCTAGCCTTAGTTAGTAGTGATATTAAGAAAACTTGATAATTACGGTGATATTAACAAAATTCATAATATCATTGTACCTTTTAACCATGAAAATGATTTTTTTTTCTGAATTTTTTTTCACCGATTCTTAATAAATTGTTGTCCTCTTTCTTTTTTTAATTTTTTCAGATTTTTTTGAATTATTTTTTTTTTGAATGTTACTGTGATATTATCCGCACCATCCCTACTTAAAATGTAATCCGCACCCGATCCCTTCCCTATATATATATATATATATATATATATATATATATATATATATATATATATATATATATATCGTGTGAAAACAACTAGATAACCAAGGGCAAACTTCTACTAGCTACTTGAATCCGAAAATTCTACCTAATAATCAAAACTAAAAGAAAACTAAAAAATTTAAAAATCGTATCATTTATCCTATTTTCTTCCCTCCCCCATTCTTAAGTTTTGCATTGTTCTCAATGTAATAAAATGAACTTCAAAGTAAAGAAAATGGGAAAAGAAATAGTTAAAAAGATACCACGTGAGTAAATACGCAATATGCATATTTGGTCATAGGTACGCGTATGAGTTTTTCAACTCCAAATATTGACCAACAAAAAGCTTCCGGCATATCATCCCTGCAAACAAAACTGCAAAATATACACAACACACAAACCAAACAAAACAAACTAAAAACAATCCAAACGCTACTTAAAAATAAACAAACAAAGTACGATAATAGTCCTAAAGAAATAGTTAGAGAAATATAGAGAAAATATTGTTCGACACACATAAGCATTGTTTTCCAAACCACCATCCAAATCATAATCAAATAATGATCTACACGATCAGTCGTCATCCTCGCTCATCTCATCACCATCGTCATCATCCTCCTCATCATCTTCAGACTCATAATTCTCGTCCACAAACTCTGAACGAACTCTCCTCTTCTTCTTTCCGCCAGATCCAGATGAAGATCCTCCCACATCGTAACTAGATCGTCCAACCTCGGGCAATCTACCATACATAGGCACTGGGTCGGGAAATGGTGTGTAACCAGGATATGGGTACGGGTAAGGTCCAGGGTATGAAGTATACAGGAAAGGATATGGTGGAACATTAGGTGGGTTGTAGGGAGGCAAATCATAGTTGGCTTCTTGCGCCATATGTTGAAAGAACGGAATCGAGTAATCATTCACGTAATTATTCCTCAACATCATCGAATTTCTCCACACTTCCCTATGCTCAATATCATTTAATTGCTGGTTCCAATCACCCCAACCCGAGTCAAAACTACTCATAGTACCCCTTGGCACATTATCCGTCGGCTGATGTGGTGGTGGGTCAATCCATGCTTCTAACCCCTTGTTGATCTATCTAAAGCCTTTCCAAAACCTTTCGCATCCCACGTCTCACTAACTTTCAGATCACCACACTTTTCAAACTCATCATCATCAAAGTGACCAAGATTCTTCACCAATCTAGTCACATAATGACCTCCACATATGTTACTATTGCCCTTAATACCCGGAGCTCTCCTAGATAAATATTCGGCTATGATCCAAGCCGCATTCCAATCCTTTGACTCCTCCAACAATTCCATTACCCATAAATCCGGCTTTTGGCATTTGTGCCTACTTCCTACTCTATGGAACATCCCCCATACTATCAATTTGTGTAGGATTCTCAACAATGGATTCTTTAGAGTTGAAGAATTGCTACGAGCACAAGAAGGATCTCCCACACGATTCCAATACGCTGGGACACTAGGGTAATCTTTCTCAAACCTCTTAAGCCTCAAAAAATGAATTTCATACAATCTATGACTAACCTCATCCGGCTCGTATAATCCAAGAGCAACCGCAAAACTTGGAAAAGTGTATGCATGATCCCGTCCACATAGCCTAAACCAAATACAAATTTTATTCATGATGTTACGCATGTTTACCTTTCTTTCAAAGTACATCATTTAGAAGAACTCCAAACACCATTCACGGTAAACGTCTTCGTGAATACTAAAAGCTCTTTCCCAAGAAAAATCCTCGAACGATTCTCCATCATTCGGATAAACATAAGACATCCGCATCATACTCTTCAACTCAGTTTCACACTCATACTCATTAAACAAATCCCAATCTATCAACCTCGGAACCGAAATTTTCCTAGTTTGCAACTTCGAAAGGCGTTCCCTAAAGGCATGCTTTTCCTCATTGGTGAGATCTTTAAACTTCAGGTTCTCATTCCATTTAGCTCGCATAATATATGTAACTTTCTTCCTCGCGTTCCATTGACAATATTTGTTCACGGGCGGGTTCATCAGAATCCGAGTCAAGCTTAAACAACCTACAACATTTTTCTGTAGAAATCATAAATATAAGTTAATATAAGAGTGTTAGAACCAAAGATAAAGTTTATAGAAGCCCCAAAAGTCAAGTTCAAAATTTGTCATTTTTCTTCACAGAACATGGAACCGATTCGTTTGAGGGGCAGCAGATCGACTCCTCCCCTGACCTTGCTCTAACCGATCGGTTGCAAATCGCAGCCGATTCGGTCGAGGGTTCTGCAGAAGGAAATGGCCTTCCAATTGACTTCCCACTAGATTTTTCCAATTCTAATTCACTCCTACACTTCATTTGAACCTCGATGATTATTTCTACAACCTCAATTCGCTCTTAATTCGCTTCCAAAACATCTTCCTATGACTTGTTCATCATTCTTAGAACACAAATAATAACTCAAAGTCAATTCATAAATTAATTGTTCTAACAACAATGTGGCATCTAAAAATCACTGAAAATGCATCATCTAACAACTAGGAATCATCAATTGCAACTTAATTTGATTCAAGACTATAACCTAATTGAATCTGAAAATTCAATCAACTAATACTCATCCAATGTTGAATCAATCACTATAATTCTTTTTGCAATGCATTCCTACATCAATTACCCACTTAATTCCAAAATATTACATCTTAATTCGAACTTTATCAAAAACCCCTAATTCGTGACCTAATTTGCAATTCAAATTAAAAACTCAAATTAAACCCTAATTAAGCTAATTGATTGCAGATGCTTACTTGTTTAGGTGCCAAGATGAACTTCCAATAAACCTTCGAATGACTCCTTGGTGGTCGAATTTTTGAAACCCAAATGGAGGATTAGTGTGTGTGTGTATGTGTGTTTTTCTGGAAAAATTGAATTTTTGGCACTTATACTTGTTTCCAACCGATCAGTCATGGACACAACCGTTTTGGTTTGCATTTTTGCAGAAACTTTACCCTTTTAACTTTACTTGGCCATTTTACCTTCCAAGCAAAAATTATTTTACTCAAAAAATCGATTAAAGATGCACACAACAATTATCCAACCATTTGCAAATTCCATACTAACAATATCAAAACTACTAACTCAAAACTAAATCATAAAATTTTATCATCATATAACTTAAACTTAAACCCAAAAAGAAATTGTCTAAAATAAACTTCAAACCATAAGGCTTTTTATTTTTGCGGTGTTCCATTCTTCATCATCCCTTGAAGTATTATTGTTTCAAGATATCTTCGCTTTGAAACTTCCCCGTTAACTCACGTTTAGTTGCATGGGTCTTGAATTTCCTAACAAAGTTCCTCCCACTTGGGCATAATATGTCAAATTTCACATGCCACTCTCTATCACCTTCCTCTTTCGTGCACGCACTTGCGCCTTCGAGTCCCCACTCCAAGTTCTTAAGTTTCACGGGCAAGGATCCGAGAAAGTCTGTAAGCTTTTTATATACAAGATTATTCTTAAATGGATTGTAAAAAGCTTCCATCGCAAGTGCTCTCTCCATTTCGTCTTCTAATCAAAATAAGGTGGGACAAGGGGACCATACATAGCTATTCCATGGTCATCACGACCCACTTCAAAACATGTCAAATCATCATTATCCAAAAATTCCAAGTCTTTCATGAATTCCAAGATTTTACCTCTTGGTTTGGGATAATATGTTTGTTTAGCAATTCCATCATCAATGGTCATTGTTCCCCTTCCCATATCAATTATAGCTCCACACTTTCGAAGAAAAAGTCTTCCAAGCAAAAGAGGTAAACTCTTATCTATCGGAATATCCAAAACAAGAAAATCAACTAAGTAAGGTTGATAACCGATTTATACCCTTACATTCTTAACCTCTCCCATGGCCTTGGCTTGAGAATTATCGGCCATTGTTAACTTTGATTGATTCGGTTGAGGGTTACTAAGCCCCAAGTTTCACTACAAGATTCCAGGCGATCACCCATAGAACAAATTTGTTGGTAAACGGCATAATTTTGTGGGTAATTGGCTAATACCCACGAATGACCCACAAACCTATATGAATGGGTAAAACCTCCGAGGCTAATTTTATACCTACCATATTTTCAAGCGGTGGGTAAGTTTACTCACGACTCTTCAAGTGGGTGATTATGTTTAGTGCGTGGGTAAACTTTTTTGTGGGTTTTCATAAGATACCATGAAAATGCCCATAAATATAGTCATGGCTAATCCATGGATAAATATCCCTAAGAAGATAATCGTGTGTAAATCAATGAGAAATATTTTGTTTTTCCGCAATAGTCCGTGTTAAATTACCCACACATACTATAATGCGTAAAAATAGTGGGTGAATGGAATGCATAAATTAATCATGATTGATTTTCTTATAGTAATAGATGGCTAAATAGTTACATCATAACATAGGCAAATTCTTGATAAAATTTACATAATATAGATGAATATACCTATCAAACTGCTACAAATATAAAAACCACATGCATTATGCACTAAGACTTTTGAAATATAACATAACATAATGCTAGTACAAGCTAAGTGATTCAAATATGATTCTAGAGGTGTTAATCGATCAAATCACAAATAATATGAGATCGATCATCCCGTACAAGTCAATGAACCTTAACTCTTTCAAAAATTTTGTGTAATCATTTATTGCTTCTCCATATGTGTCTCCCAATTACTGTGACGCTGCTTTGCATCCTCACTTCACCTTGTACCTTGCTCTGGTGCTAAATTTCTATGCTTCTACTCAGTTTTGTGTATATATTTTGTAAGATGTCAATTGTAGACGGATCAACCTGAACTTGATGGATTTAGTAAATCCAGTTATTAAAGAGTCGGTCACCTCAAGTATATGTAATCATTAGAAAGCTCGTAGTTGTAGATTATTATAAGTTAAGTAGTATTTTAGTTTAAGTAACACCGTGGAGGACGGACGGGTATTTACCCACTGTATGCCTGATCCACAACCCGATTGGTGGCGATTTATGTAAAGACTATAAATACTCTCTACCTTCCAAGGTCTTCCAAAAGATATCTACAAGCTGATCAATCACAACACCGAAGCCAAGGCAGTGTGGGATAATGTCAAGATGCTTCTCTCAGGTTCTTAATTAACTATGGAAGACAGAGAATCACAAATCTATGATGAATTTGAACACTTCAAGATGAAACCAGATGATAGTATCTATGAGTACTATGTGAGATTCCACAAGCTTGTTAATGATATGAGGAACATCAGAATGACTATGCCAAACATTCAGCTGAATTCAAAGTTTGTGAACAACATGAATCCCGAATGGCACAAGTTTGTCACCTCTGTGAAGCTAACCAAAGGATTGAAGAATACAAACTATGAGCAACTCTATGCCTTCCTCCTTCAGAATGAGAGACATGCTATGTTTGAAAAAAGGATTCTTAATCAGTTCAAAACCAACCAGGGAGAGACAAGCTCATCAAATGATTCAACTGCCTTCTACTCAAACATCGGAATCACAACCAAAGCCTCACAAGTCATACCCATGGGTAATGGTAATCACAAACTCATTCCTGATCCTATGTTCAAACAAGCTGATGCTGATGCACACGTGGGAAACTTCATTAATCAACTGGCTATCCTGATTAGTCAAAACATGAACTCTCTTCAACACACCAACAACAATCTCAGAACTGCATCCAATCCACACAATCAAGCCACTGTCAGAGATGGGAAGGTTATGGTGCAGCCAGTTCAAGAAAGACAGTACGAACAAGCAAGAGGTGGAGCTGGTAGAGGTTATGCTGCAAATCAGAATAGGGGAAGGAATGGAAACCAGGGTCAAGCAAAGCCAATCAAATGTTACAATTGTGGAGGTGAGGGACACATTGCAAGGAACTGCACATCGCCAAAACGCCCTCAGAATGCCGAGTACTTCAAGGATAAGATGTTGCTTTTGCAAGCTCAGGATAATGGTGCAGCTTTGGATGAAGAGGAGTTGTTGTTCTTGGCTGAGGGAAATGCTAAGACATATGATGCAGATGTGGATGAGCAACCCATTCAGGAGATAGGCCATAATCATCAGAATGCCTTTCAAGTAGCTGATTGTGATGCATATGACTCTGATGTTGATGAAGAACCTACTTCACAAACCATTTTCATGGCTAGCATTTCTCCAATGGTCTCTCCTTGTAATATATTGGATTTCACATATACATCATAACATTAACACTTTAAGCGTATAGATGATTTTAGAGAGAGAGAAAGTGGGATATTCTAGAAAGAGAAACTTGTGGAATATTAGATTACCAAAGAACATCCAACCCTCTACCTTGCAAGGTAGAGGGTATTTATAGGTTACAAACTAAACGACCTCCTGACGGCATGTGGATCAGGTATACAATGGGTAAAGACCCGTTCTTCCTCCACGGTATTGCACTAAACTAAAACGCTAACTAAATAACTTAGTAAATAACGTAATGTCTACGAGCTAACTTATGCTAGATAGAGTTTGGGGTGACCGATACTTCTTTATGGAATTTTCTAATTCCTAATAATCTCCCCCTAAGGGAGGTCACCCCATGTTTTACATTTTGAATCCAAGCATTCTAATTAATCTTCAGTCTTGAGCTCGCAGACTTTTCTTCATCAAAGTATTCAAACTATGTGCATCTGTGTTGATTTCATCATTGTTCAACTATGATGTATGTTTCGTGGAGGTTGTTGAGCTGATTCACCATGATGACCTTTTGAGCATTACTAGAGATCATCAGCCACAACAAATCTTAACATCACCATTGTTGTGTTGCTAGCATATGATATTGTGACACATTGGACTGACATTCTCACATTTTGGATCATGATATCTTCTTATCAGAGTAGCGGAAGATTTCGTTGATTCATGATATTGGCAGCAGCGTAGCAGAAGCATGGGGTGAAAATATCAGAGTCATTGATGCACTTATCATGATTTCTTGAGACATGAATGTATTGTGTGAGCATGCGGCTATGGATTGACCGCTTCATTCTGATCAACTGCAAACGTCGGGCGTACCTGCATAAAACAGTTAGCAATAAAGCGCACGAAAGAGTCTTTGATCACTTTCGTTGAATTGAGGTACACGGCCCACGGTTCCCCGTTGATCAGTACAAGTACTGCTTGTGATCAAGTAGGATTCCTAAGAATCTCCTTGACAGGGTTTCGCAGCTGCTCTAGCTGTTCTCAAATCGGAACGTCTCAAAGAAGACAACACGGAGTGAGTGAACCAGCAAATATAGATTCATTGATTGATGAAAAAAGATTTGAAAAACAATCGTGTATTGCTTAATAGAAATTGTTTTTGCAATACAACGAAGGTTTTAGTGAAAATCAATTATCAATCATAAAACACCTTTTGATTTGAAATATTCGAACACGGTCGATGTGCTAAAGAAAAGAGTTTTTAAGCACAATGACCGGTTTTTCAAAGGTATCCGTCAATCCATAACCTGAACCAGGATTGATTCAAAAGGTTGAATCGCTCTATTGTTTCTGTTCAGTTGTTACATGGTTGATCTATTGAATAGATCTCACATGCCACCTACCAGGAGCTTGTTAGATGTTGGCTACAGAAGGCTTTCCATCTTCATTGTGAATATTTTTACATATCACTCAGATGTTCTGGCAATACCACAAGGATAATGCGTAGGACTCAAGGTATAATCTCTCTTTCCACATTGTGTGAAACAGAGAGTCTTCATTGAATGTGTCCTAATGAGATTTATGGATGATCTCATGGCTCTAGACTCAATTTGTGCATATTTGGATCCTGTATTGGAGACTAGGGAGAGGGTCTCCTTCTTCAATATCAACAATCTCTAAGAGAGAGTCGATAGACAATGTCGGTTCCCCGTGTGAATGAAACAAGTCCTTTTAAGAGGAACTTTAGTGGTTTGGGAAGTTGAAGTGCAGTGCGTCACTGGGTCCATGACGTCTTGTCTTCAATACCAGTGTTACCTTGGTAACCACCAGTAGCAAATGAATTGAACCCGGTTTCTGCCCTAAGGTTGAATAATTGGAGGGCTATTTGTTTTCACCCTTTTCTCATTCAATTCTTTTTCATTCTTCAACCCCTTCAGTGCTTACCGAGACTTCATAGCTAGAACCTTGTTGGGTTTATTCCAGTACTAGCTCGGACTCAGTCCGCACTCTTCCCATATCTCATTTTTCTCCTTTTTCAATATACCTAAGGACTTCTACACTATCTAGTGGATTGTCCCTGGGTAGATCCCTTCGGTTCTGGCGGATCATAGGAACAAATACCTAACCTTATCATCCTTATATCACCATACATAAAGTAAAGTTGGTCGGTTTATTTGGTATTGTTCATCTGCCATTGGAACCAATTGAAAACCATTTGAAAATCAATACAGATACTTGTGATATATTATCAAAGCATTTTGTACCTGAATTGTTTTTGATATTTTTAGAACAAGAGCTCCCCCTCAACATGTGCATCAAGTGTTTGAAATCGTTTTTGCACACGGAGGCAAGAGAAAGAATTAACTTCTTTGATTACCATATTCAAAAAAATATCAACATCACTTCCCCAATCAAATCAAGTAGATAAAGCATTTTGGGGAAGGATGAGGTTTTCATAAGCTTGCTCCCCCTCAATATGTGCATAGATATTTGAAAATGTTTTGCACATATTAGGGAAGTTCTTTGAAGTGCAGCCATGATCACCAAACAATTTGAAGCCATTTAACACACAATCAAGGTAGCTTATATAAAAGCATGGAAAACATTGTACCCTGAAGGTTTGAATTTGTTTTGAAATGCTCCCCCTTAATATATGCTTCGAGATACGAAAATTGTTTAGCACATATTAGAGAGTAGTATGCACTTAAAATGGTCATCTTTAATCATCTTTCATATTTATATCACATTTTCTCCCCCGATCAAAAATTTCAAATCCTTTGAGATTTTGGATCTCAAGTGATTTAAATCTGTAACTGAGACAAAATATTTGTTGGAGAAAAATGTGTCCAATTTTATATGATCAGAAGTGGACAACACTGAAGTTCCCCTTTTAGATACAAGGGGAATCCACAGTACATAACCTAACACTATTATATGCATTATAGTTGTTCATAGTTTGTACACCACATTTTACACAAAATTAATACAAAACAAAAACTACTTCCAGAAGATGTCTTCATTCAGTTCTTTGAAGTAGTTTGTAATGACCATCGCGAAGTCTACCACCAACAAAACTTTCAAGGTTGCGGATGATCCTTCGAGTCTTGAGTCTTCGCCTGATTGCAACAGTGAAATCTTCACACCGCTTTAAGTCATCATCAGTCCAGAATTTTGTCTTTTCCCATGGTTTCAGATCAACTTTAATTTCTTTCACTCTAGAGTTTAGTTCTTCTTCAACCAATTTGAGAGTTCCATCACTGAGTTTGTAGAGCTCACATAGTCTCATAAGCATGCGAGTCCCGTATCTGTCGGTGAAGATGACAGCTCTAGGGGTGTCAAGAACTCTATATTCACGATGAAATTCATGCCCTGTAGCATTCCATTGTGGACTTATAAGGTTGATCCTGGTTTGGTAGCTTTCCATTCCAAGCTGAAAGTCCTCAACCTTTTTCAAATGACTAAGCCCCTGATCCAAAGGTTGACAGCAGCAGAGAGGGCCTTTTTCTCACAGACAGTCAAATGCTCAAGGTGTCCTTGGAGATTCAAGAGGTAGAGATCTTCGAAGTCATTTGGCAGCAGATGTTTGAAGTCGTTTTCTTCAATAATATACTCTTTCAAGTCTGCTCTTTTAAGAACTATCTTCTTCAAATACTCATAGCCATAGATTGGGAAGATCTCTACACGTACAACACTTAAGATTTGTAGCTTGGATCGAACATCTTTGCGTCTTTTATCAGCACCATGTCTTTCGATGTAGAAGTTCTTCTTTTTGTACCACCAGTGAGAAATACCATATGAAGCGGCAATGTCATACTTTTGTTCTTTGTCAGCCCAGAATTGATCAGGAACCATTTGTTCAAGTCCCTGATCAGAGTAGGTTGCAGCTTTCATCTTTGAAATTGATAGAGCTGGTCTTCTTTCAGTAGAGCGAGCACACAAATAATCCAAGTCATGATTGAAAAAGAATTCAGCCTGTATGGTCATCTGACCAGGTTCACCACCAAGAGGAAGAGGTTTGTTTACATTGAAGCGACTAATTTGCTCACTGACTTGGTCATTCAGCATCTTATGGCATTCTTCCATCTGGTATTGAAGCTGGTTGGCATCTGAGTGAAACACTTTGACAATTTCAAAAGCTTGTCCTTCAAGATCCTTTGGCGTGATGGATGAGATGTTCTTCTGTTCACAAAACCACCTAATGAAGCTTCCCATATCACCGGTGAAGTGCAGAAGTGAGTCTTCAGCTGGAACTTCATAATTGTTAGTGATAGTTAATGCCCAATTGTTGTCAGGAATTCTTGTGTCTGTCTCTGGGATGGACCATGAGGGTACTGGAGTATGAGGTCTTTCATCAGTGAGCCAACTTCGAATGGTGTCTTTTGAAGGTGCAGCTCTGGATGGATTAGGTCGTTCACCTGATATGTAAGTTTCAAACCAATCATCTTCAGATGGTTTGGGAATAAACCTGGTGGATGCATCATCTTCATCTGATTCTGACTCAGTCATGACATACGATTCTTCATGAACCACTTGATCTTCAGGGATAGAGGAGACTGTAGGAGTGAACCTTGAGTCAACCGTGGTCCAAGCTGCAGATTTCTTTTGCGTTTCTTGATTTCCAGGTGAACTGGGTTGATTGGCAGGCTTTGGTGGTGATGATGGTGGTGGTGGTGGAGGTGTAGAGGTTGTCTTAGAAGATCCAGCAGCTCCAGAAGATCCAGCACCCCCAGTTGGAGGTGGAGGTGGAGGAGGATCTTTAGGACCTTTACGCAATGTTTCCAACACTATGTTCCTCCTTTTCTTCTTTGCTTCTCTTTCTCCAATGTCTATCAAAAACTGTTCATGATTGTCGTGCTTAATTGATTCTTCGAGAGCCTCGTATAGCTTCTTATGGACCTCATGCTTATGCTCGTTAGCCTCATACATCTTATCTAAAAGAACAGCTCTCATATCTGCAATAGGTAGATCTTTGAATCGTCTAAGCAGTGGAGCTTCCATTGCCCATTCCACCGCATCCTTAACTTCGCCTTCAATGGCGTCTGCAACCCCTTCATCAAAGTTGAGGTGTTCCAACCTATAGACACGATCCACAAGGGCATCAACAGATTTCGGTAGTTGTCTTTCAAGAGCTTCAATTCTTTTCACTGCCTTGTCGAGCAGTTGATCTGAAGTAAGTATTTGAGGTGGTGAAGTTGGTGGAGTTTCCATATCAGCAACTGTAACCACCGGTTCAAGGGATGGAGCAGGTTTGGGAGGTGGTTGAAGTGCCGTTGTAAGTGAAGATGCTTACATAGGTGGAATGGTAGATGTGTCTTGCTGAATATTGACATTAAACATGGATTGTGCATCCTCTTTATCATTATCTTGCATGGAAGATTCAGTATCAATGGGTTTGTCGTTTAAGAATTAATCACCGAAAGTAAAGTCTGTATCAAGGTTCTTAAATGATGATAGAGAACCGGTAGACAGATTTGGTTCTTCCAAGGGCATAGTCTCATCAGATTTCGACTCAGGATTCTCCTGTGAGTCTTTATGCACTATTTCATCAACATTATGGTCATACTGGGTATCACGTGACGCAAGATTTTCTTCATGAGCTACAGATGTTTCCTTTTCCAATCCAGATGACTCCTGAGTTGATGAAGATTCAACACTTCTTTTCTTAATTCCGAATTGAGTGGTGGTTCTTGATGGTGAAGAAGAGAAGGTAAGGAGCGTGTGAGCAGCTTGTTCTACGCCAACAATCCCTTTTACCTTGTCTTGTGTGATTGGTGTTGTTTGTTGAGGCAATTGATTAGGCTCTCTTATCACTACTCCTCCAACTGGTGCTCTCACATTCTGACTTTCTCGGCTTTGCTAGATTCCAAGTTGCAGAGCAGCATCATCTTCATCAATTAACCTTGTATTACCCCTTGAAACCTCAGTTTCTTCAACAGTTTCCTTTTCCACTTTCTTCTTCTTTCCTTTCTGCTTCTTGGATGTGGTGTCTGAATGTTGTGACCTTTCACTTCTCTTTTTAGGAAGAGAGGCATAAGACGCTTGTGAGACTGAAGTGGACTTGGGATCTTTGGGTTGTGGTGGAGTGGGTGTGACATTGTCAGAGGATCTGGCAGCTCTTTTCTTGTACTGTTTGAAGTAATCCGTCTTCTTGATATCGTCCGTGAGTAGAATATCAGGAATTGGCAATCCAAATATTTCTTTATCCATACCTCTAGGAGCATATTTAAGATTTCCCAAAACAAATTCATCTTCTACATTATGTAGAGCTGATTCAATCCTGGGGTTGAAGTTGTGAGTCTGTTGCAAGTACTGGATAACAAGCTTTGAAAATCTGATGCTAGGAATCACAAGCTTGTTCAGTTTCTTTCGACCTTGAGCTTTATTCTGAAAGTTTGTTCTATCAGATATGAATGTGTTCATTGATAATGAAAATTCTTCCCTAATCCGTTCTGAGACATTCACATTTACCCCATTGACGATACCCCATAGGATTTGCAAGATGGGAATTCTCACTTTATCGAACCCTGATGTTTTGCCAGATAAGCACAAGTTGAGAACTGTTGTCATTGCTCTCCAGGGTTGATACATGTGTCCAGTGATGATGTCAGAAGCCCTTGATATGCTAGTCTGATATCCCAAACCAATTAGACAGACAATTAGATCGTCAGCACCAGGTGGAGGTTGAGATCGTATGTTGGAGTTACAGGGAGTGATTCCTAGAGCCTTGCTAAGAATGTCAGAATCTCTCACAAATTCCCTATCATCCAGTGTGCAGGAGTATTTAGCTGTGATTTTATCCCATTGAATGGTGTTCCAGAATTGTTGAATGTAAATAGTGGGAATTGTGCATTGCTTGGTAATGGCACCGAAGAAGTTTGTGTTCTTGAGGATATCAATAGACACTTTGAGGATAGGATTTTGTTGCAACTTTTGTAGGTCCAAATAACAGTTACGTTTTCCAATTTCTGCCCATTGACTTTTAGGAAGGATTTCTTCGTCTGAGAGAACATTGGGTGGTGCAGAAGGAGTAATGTTTTCAGCAGAGGTAGTGATAGCCATTGAAGATCTGAAGATATACACAACCAATAACAGTGATTGGGAACACATTAGATTATATGTGGTTAGTCAAGACAACATTGAACACATTCTTATGACATAAACACACCAACTTAGAAGTACAAACAGGGTTCCCATAAGCAAATAGTGATTGATTGAGTGGTATAAGCGAGAGTATAAGAATAAGGACTCCATTAGATATAGATTTCACGAGACGAGTTGTTTTGAAATGAAAGTATTTACAAAGCATATTTGCTAGGAAATAACATCATGAGACAAGATACAAGTGTGGAAATGATATAACAGTTTGTATGAACCAAGTTGTGATATTATGTTGATACAAGATGATCCACGTACAATTTGCTCAAACAGAAATTTTATAGCAGGTCACAAAAAGTAAGTTGTCAATACAAGTTGCTACAGGAAAACCTGAATCGGAATTGTAAGCATGAGATTATCCTAGCAAGTTGCCTTAAAACATTTTAATAACCCTAGTCGCCTTATGAAAAATAAACCAATTAAGTCGCTAATCGTAAATGTACAAGTCGCTAAACCAGGCAAGGTAGTTACATGAAAACTTACTAAGACGCTAACTTGTAAATACAAGTCGCCATCAACAGTAGTTCTGCTAAGTCGCTACAAAACAGTTTCACTAAGTCGCTAACTTTACTAACTCGCTAACTTGTAAAGACAAGTCGCCACCAACAGCAATACTGCTAAGTCGCTACAAAATACGCTAATAATCAGTTCACTAAGTCGCTACATTTACTAACTCGCCACGAAGAATTTGTACACTAACTCGCTACCAAGAACATTACTAAGTCGCCATCAAGAACATATTTTACACAACTGACAATCATCACCAACTGAGCAATCATTCACCACCATTACATGGGCACACTTATCAGGCAATATAGAACGGTTACTACTAAACATTTAAAACACTTCCAATCGACAAACACATCAAACTCAACACATACATCGACACCCTATTGACGCAATAATAAACAACCCATTAATACATTCCAATAACACCAAAAAGACCATTATACACAAGACAAATGATTCCATAAGAGCACATTCATTAGCAGACCTACGTGGGAATCAAGCGATGCGGATTAAATGCTCGGTGGGATCTGTGTAAAAGGTTATGTTAGTCAAGCATTTACGACATATAATTGAGAGCAGAGAGTGAAAGAAGCAAATCATACCACTTCTAAGTCACTAGCTTGGACGAATTATCGAGAGAGAAAGAGAGAAAGTAAAGTATTTAAGATTTTGTAAAACAACGAAAATGGTAAGTCGCTAGGGTATAGGGAGGGGATTAATCAAGATTACTAATTTGACACATTTAGTCCCTGTAGTTTAGTGATTTGTGTAGCAACTCGCTGTCAAAGGATTTTAATAAGTCGCTAATGTTTTTCAAAGCAAGTTGCTAACATAGTCATGGAAAGTTGCTATCTTATCATATTATGTATAGTAAACATTTATAATCTATGGACTTAACAAACTTATCAGATAGCATACTAACACAGATAAGCACACTATCACAATGATCACCATGAAACAAATAAACATTCAATACATGGGTACACAAAGATCACCACAAAGGCAAGACAAGACAGCAACCTGCAACTATGATCCCGTATCATTGTTGAAGCAGATATAAACAAGATATCTTGAAAAAATCTCCCCCTCAATCAATGTCAACAAAGACCATTGATTGACTTTAACCCACCCGTTTTAAAATAAGAATATATCAGTTGTTCGAACTTCATCTATGATCCCGTATCATTATTGAATGACATTTCTAGGATCGTAGATGTTATCGATAACAACGAATATATCATTTATTAGATGGAAGTAAATGACTAAAATAATGAATTTAAAAGAATGAAATATTTTAAAAGTATTAAACCAAAATGTAGAAAATATATATAGTTGTTCTTTCTAATTTTTAATGTATTAAACCATTTTTTTTTTTTTTTTTAAGTTGATTTGTACTCAGATTTAAAAGAGCGAGTCCTAATTCAAGATGAATAGGAGTCAAAGTAAGAGGTACATCAATTCTGGCATGCTATAGCTCATGACTGAGCCATATTCATTTATGATGGAAACCAAGTCATGAGGTTCCTGATTGAATTGAGCATTGTATCTGAAAAAGACTGAGAGCACATTGTACTAGAAGCACATGTAGAATTGCAACTGGATGGGTTAGTGACATGAATAATCTCACTATTGGATGTAACATAGTTTAATATAGACGTATCATTATTAAACATCCTTTTAGGCTCAATATACTTGAAGAGTTTTCCTGTGGGCATCCACTTAAGGAAAGATCTAGGTATGTAAGTCCGTTTGGATTCTGTGAACTTAAATAATCTGCCAGTAGGAATCCATTTGAAGGAGCTACTAGTAGTTTTGTATGTGTGCACTTCCTTGTTTTGACTATTTGTCCTTTTGTGATTAGTGTGTTTCTTAGGGGATTGATCAGCCAAATGATGTTTCTTATGAGAACTAGTCATACTTCTAGTATTTCTGAACTTTGAGCTTTGAACATTTACATGGGTTTTGAGATTCATCCTATCGGAACGACGCAATGAAGTGACTGGTTTTGTCAAAACAACATTCTCATCAACTTGGGAGGCAAGCCTAGATTTCGATGGTTTAATTCTTTCAGTTCTAAAGGCATTAGGCTGCTTAACTACTGTACGTTTAGATTGGTTCTGAACAGTTGACTTTCCCAAAGTTGATGGTTTTGCAAACTTAGTATTCATCCTATTTCCAATAGATTTCCTAAGCTCATTTTTTAAAGCAACAATATTGAAGCTCTTATCCTGAATTTGGGCTTTGAGATCATCAATGTCTTTTAACAAGATGTTAGATTGATTGATCAACTTGGAATTGGTCTCCTCTATGTTCTTTCTTAATGACTCATTTTCTCTTAATAGGTTGGACACACATAGAGATAGTTCGGCATTTCTAGATTCAAGTGTATCACTCATCTCATGACAGTCATATTTCTGCACATCTGAGAGAAGTGATTTCAGAGTGCATATGGTTGAATCTTTGTCCTGAATCTGGGTTTTCAATTGATTAATTTCAAAAAATTCTCGAAATTCTGGAAATTCTTGATTAATACACGATTTTTTTGCTTAAAAGCTTTCATCCTTTTGTTGTATTTCAATTTCCAATGAAATGCAATGTTTTTCAAGAATTGAGTATTTGTTTGAAAGTTCATCATATACCTCTTTTTCAATCATGTCTTTAGCTTTAGTAGTTTTAGATTCGGGCTCAACCAAGATCGATTTCATAGTGTTATGTTTAGAGTTAGAGTCAGGTACATTAACATATGAATTACTATGATCAGTTAAGTGTACCTCATCACCTGAAACCTTTTCTAACTCTGAATCTTTGAGATCATTACAGTTGTCTTCATCCTCTTTTATTGCAACTGAACTTCTGCATTCGGTATCATTCATTGGTTCAACTGGTCTATTGCATGACCTGTCACAATCTTCCCATAGCATCACTTGATATTCATTCATTTCATTCAGCTTGTCATTATCTTTAGCAGCTTCCTTAATGTATATTTCCATATTGCCCATAAGTTGAATAAAGGTGTTTCTGAACTCATGAATTTCCATTCCAGTGTGTTTCTTGAATGAGATTCCAGTCATGTCATCATCAAAATCTGAGGAATATTCCCCCCAGATAAGTGGCTGAAATTGATTGAGGATTACTTGAAGAGCTGCATTAGATTCATCAGTTGAGAACTTTTCTTTGGTAATTTGAAACCTCAGTTGTCCTAAGTTTAGTAACACAGTTCTTGTCAATGTGGGAAAGTCCTGACGAAGGATAGCACTGCTTGTTCGATCCATAGTTGTAGATAAAAGTAGTTTGAGATGCTGATGAAGTAGTTGAAAGGGCTCAATGATGTATTCCATTTGCTTTGCATCATAGTACATTGACAGATGTGGTTCGTTGAGGTTTGACTCAGAAGGTGAGGAGTTTTGATCACACTTTGATGAATCAATCAAGGTTGGACATTCAGAAATGCAACCAATTTCATTGTTCAGTGAGGTATCATAGAGTTCAAGCACTTTGGAGATAAACGGGTCAGTGATGTAGGACATTGTGGGTGGAGGAGTATCTGCTGGATGAACGTCCTCGGCAACAGTGGAGATGATAGTAGGAATATTGGTAGACATGTTAACAGATTACACGGGATTTTATAGCTCTCTGATTAAACCGGGAAATAGATTCTTTCACGAGATTTTACTGAATCAAGAGAAAACCGTATTAAAACAAGAAATCAACCAAGTCGCTAGGAAACCTTGAACCAAGTCGCTAAGTGCCAAGTCGATATTATCCCAAGTCGCTATAAAACAACTCGCTACGATCCAAGTCGCTAGCAAAATTTTGACAGCAAGTCGCTAAGAACCAAGTCGCTAATTTGTCAAGTCGCTAAATAGCAACTCGCTAGGTACCAACTCGCTAACACCAAGTCGCTAACAATATAAAGTACAAGTCGCTAACTTACACCAAGTCGCTACTCGTAGTGGAGAATCCACTAAGTGTACTTTTGTTGGCTTGTCTCAATAGACAAGTCGCTAGGACCAAATCGCTACCAAATAACACTCCAACTCGCTAACTTTTTATGAAGCAAGTCGCTATGATGAATATCACACCGAGAACCAAGTCGCTAGCAAGAGAATCACCTAAACACCACTTTTCAATCCAAAAACAACCCAACCACAATGATTCAAGCCTTCAAAGTCAAAACCTAAACACTTGTGATGATTCTAAACACAAAAGTACTAACAAAATCCAAACTTTAACACTAGAAATCAACCAAATGATGCAAAAACCACTAAACTTTTTCAAACTCAAAAACCACCTAAAAACCACTAGAAATCCAAAGATATGTAAGAGATGATCTAACCATGGCTCTTGATACCAATTCTAATATATTGGATTTCACATATACATCATAACATTAACACTTTAAGCGTATAGATGATTTTAGAGAGAGAGAAAGTGGGATATTCTAGAAAGAGAAACTTGTGGAATATTAGATTACCAAAGAACATCCAACCCTCTACCTTGCAAGGTAGAGGGTATTTATAGGTTACAAACTAAACGACCTCCTGACGGCCTGTGGATCAGGTATACAATGGTTAAAGACCCGTCCTTCCTCCACGGTGTTGCACTAAACTAAAACGCTAACTAAATAACTTAGTAAATAACGTAATGTCTACGAGCAAACTTATGCTAGATAGAGTTTGGGGTGACCGATACTTCTTTATGGAATTTTCTAATTCCTAACACTCCTAAAGTCTCTTCATCACCACAAGCTGGTCCATCCAAAGACAAAATCATTTCTGAGGTATTAAAATTATACGATGAAGTTGATGAGCAAAAGATACATAACGAAGTACAATCAACTGTAATTATTGAGTCAGATATTGAAAGCATGGGTAATATCAATGTTGTCCCATATGATCAATATGTGAAACAAAGTGAAAGTGAGATTGTACCAAGTGATGTATCTTATGCAGTCAATGATGACTATGTTTTTGACGAATACACTGCACGTGCCCCTGATGATTCTGTTATTTCTGAACTTAATGCTTATAAAGAACGTGTTGCTATTTATGAACAACGAGCTAAGTTTGAATTAACCACCCATGAGCAGGAAATGGATGACCAAATGCATACAACTATTAGAAAAAGTAGGTTTAGAGAAGAAGTATTAAAACAAGAGTTAAACTCCTTACAAGAAAAACTTTCTAAAACTGCTAAGCAAAAACAAGAACTACAAGAAAATGTTAAAATGCTTAAGCAAGAATTCAGTGCTAAGGAATCAAAACTTTTGAATGATTTTTCTAATCTAAAAACCTTGAAAAACAAGCTTGAAAATAAGTTGTACGTACAAGGGAATACCATTCAAACTGCTCACATGGTCACTAAGCATAGAGTTTTAAGCGATAAGCATAGTGTTCCCATTATAGATAAACCCAACCCTGAGTACGGGAAGATAGCAAAAGCAGCTCAAAGTGTAATCTATGATGGCAATGAGATTCTTAAACCTAGACAAAAACCTAGTTGCGTTGAGTGCACAGAGGAAGATAAGAAATCAGATGAAGTCACTAGGGAGAAGATGAACAAGAAACTAGATGATCCTAAATGTAAAGAGAAGAAAATAATTATCACACCCCATGACTACAAAAAGGAGAATTGGATCTCCTTGAACATGTTTAAGCCTCAAACGTTGTTGACTCCCGAACAAGTGTTCTGGAAAAAGGATTTAGATAAGCAAAAAGCAAAGAATCTTGTTGTAACAAACCCCCCCTTTAGGAAATTGCCTTCAGCGACTGTGTATCCTCCCAATACACCAATGCATTTAGTTCCTAGGACTATTGCCACTAAAAGCAATACCTTAATCAGTCAATATGTTATTTTTCAACTATTTGTTGATTTTGAGAAAACTTGTAAGAAAAGGATCACACCCACTGGTATAACTGAAGGGGAAAGGGGTTTTGAGCAAACGAAAGAATGTTATTTAACTGAAGTCATGCCTTTCTTCAAACAACTAAAAGATCATTTTGAAAGTCTTAAAAAGGGAATGAATTTAGACAATAAAGAAATGGAAAAGGAATTTGATGCAATGATAGTTGAGGTTAGTGATTATGAGCGAGCACTAAAATATAATGAGATTGAGAGGAAGAACTTGCATTCATTGAATGAGACTCTTATTACTGAATTTGTTGCTCAAGATGTGTTTTTCACTGCTACAAATTGTTCCATTAATGCTTCTCAATTTCATGAATTATCTGTTGCCCTGAAAGTCTCCCATGATCGTGTCATTGAGCTTGAAAAGACTAATTCTAAACTAAATGAGAAAATTGAACTGGATGATCACGACAATTTGGTTAAACATTTTTCTAAACAAGAGGTTGAGCATTTCAATTTACAACTAAAATATCAACATCTTAAAGAAAATGTCAAAACTTCAAATATCAAGACATCCTCAGATGCTCCCGAGTTTGATGCAGTTTTTCAAATTAACAAACGTGATGAACATATTCAAGCTCACTGTAACACGATCAGAAAGTTGAAAGCCCAAATCTCTCAATTAAAGGGTCAAAAGAACAATGTGACTGGCTCCCAAATGCCTCCTCCTTTAGATTCTCAGAATTCTCAAACGTTTCATCTTCAAAATTTAGTAAATGCATTACAAAAGGAAAACATAAGTTTTCTAGAAGAAAATGAAAAGGTTAAACGTCATTTCAATGAGTTATTTGAATCAATAAAGGTCACTCGTAACAAAAATAACGAGCAAATAGCTTCATTGCAAAAGGAAATTGAGAATCTGAAGAGCCAGGTAATAGAGAAAATGCCAATGACCAATGGGGAGAATGGTGTATCAAAGGTTCACTCTTGTAATAAATATGCTTTGTCTGTGAAATATGTTTCCCCTCATCTTAGGAATAACAAACTTGCAATTCAAACATATTTCTCATAGCTTAAGGATTGTCTAGAATGTCTCCATGAGATAGTTGAAGAGGATAAGTTAGAGAAACCACTTGATAATGCAATTGGGAATGCATGCTTATATGCCGAACGATCTCAAGAACTTCTTGAATGCTTAATCACAATATGCCCTAAGTCCTTAGGTGAGAGAGTTAATCATTTGATTCCTTGTTCTATGCCTAGTGCCAAGCATGAAATCCATTCAATGCCCAATGTCATGAATGTGAACCATAGTGTGCCTTCAAGTAGTTCAGATTCCAGATCTGTTAGTGCTAAGAAAGTGAACTCTAGTGTGCCTTCTAGGAGTACAAATCCCAGCAGTTCTTGTGTTAAGAAAGTGAACATTTGTGTGCCTGCATGTAGTTCAGATCCCAGCACATCTAAACAGGAGATGCAAAGAGTAGCAAAACCAACTAATGTTCCCATTCCATCTACAGGAGTAATCAGTGACATTAAAGCGAGCAGGTCAAAGTCTCAAGACAATACAATGAATGATAGGACCTCGCAAGCTAAGAATGTGCACTGGAATAAAGTAGAAGACCAACCTAGGAACTTTAAGTTTGAGCCGAATAAAACGAATCGTGTTGATTCTAGTATTAGCCATAGGCGTACCGTAATTAATTCGAATTCTGATACTATTTGCAAACCTTGTAATGATGTCTGCTTGAATTCCGTTACTTATCATGAACGTGGTATGAATGCTTTGTCTAATGCGGTCAAATCCTCAGTTAATAATGTTAATGAAAAAAATCATTCTAAGAAGGGTAAAAGGCAAAGGCGAAAGAAAGTTAGAAAATAGTGGAAATCCACAGGAAGAACATTTAGAAAGATAGGTTATCAATGGATACCTGTTGGCCATAAGAATAATCAGGCAATGCCCACTAGAAAATGGATGCCTACTGGTAGAACTATTCCCTTAAGAAGTGAACATACTTTGAATAGTGCAAATACGGACACTAGTAATGTATCTATTCATAATGATTCCATTGCCTCAATTTCTTATATGAATGCTTCTATCTCTGATGTGGGTGTTCCAATCACTGTTACTAACCAAATGGAACCCATTCTTGCATGGGGATCCCAAATATCCAGTTATCCATTCTTGTCTGTGTTCAACTGCAGATCGTTCAAATCAGTCTGTGGTACCTGGACTTAGGCTGTTCCAAGCATATGACTGGAGACCGGTCGCGGCTCATAAACTTCGTAAGTAAATTCATCAGGACAGTTAGATTCGGGAACGACCATTTTGGAGCTATTATGGGCTATGGAGATTATGTGGTTGGTAAAAGTGTGATTTCCAGGGTATATTATGTGGAAGGTCTTGGTCACAATCTGTTCTCTGTTGGTCAATTCTGTGATTCAGATCTAGAAGTGGCTTTTAGAAAACATACTTGCTTCATTAGAGAACTTGATGGTGTAGAATTATTAAGAGGAACTCGAGGTTCTAACCTATACACCATCTCTATCGATGACATGATGAAGTCCTCTCCAATCTCCTTACTATCAAAGGCTTCTAAAACAAATTCTTGGTTATGGCATCGTCGTCTCAATCACTTGAACTTCGGCACCATAAACAATCTTTCCAGAAAGGATCTTGTTAGAGGCTTACCCAGATTAAAATATGAAAAGGATCATCTTTGTTCAGCTTGCCAATTGGGTAAAAGCACGAAATATGCCCGCAAACCAAAACCCACAAATTCTGTAATGGAAGTTCTTCATACCCTTCATATGGATCTATGCGGACCAATGAGAGTGCAAACGATAAATGGGAAGAAATACATTCTAGTAGTTTTTGATGACTACTCTCGATTTACTTGGGTAAAGTTTCTGAGGATAAAGGATGAAACTCCAGATGTCATCATCAAACTAATCAAACAGCTTCAGGTTCGACTCAACAATACAGTCAGAATTGTTCGAACAGACAATGGCACATAGTTCGTCAACAAAGACTTAATTCAGTTTTATGAAAGTGTTGGAATCAGCCATCAAAGAAGTGTTCCACGAACTCCTCAACAGAACGGTGTAGTTGAAAGACGAAATCGAACTCTTGTAGAAGCCGCAAGAACAATGCTTATTTATTCGAAGGTTCCAATGTTTCTATGGGCTGAAGCCATTGCCACTGCATGATACACCCAAAATCGTTCCCTTATACACACCTCTCATGGAAAAACTCCATATGAAATTGTTCATAAACGAAAACCTGATCTCTCCTACCTTCGTGTGTTTGGTGCTTTGTGCTATCCAACAAATGACGGTCAAGATTTAGGTAAATTAAGAGCAGATATTAGAGTTTTTGTTGTGTATGCACCAAACAAGAAGGGTTACTGAATCTACAACAAGAGAACCCGAAATATCATGGAAACAATTCATGTTACGTTCGATGAGCTGACCGGTCAAATGGCTCCTGGACAACCTAGTTCTGGACCCGCACTTCAAAACAGTCCCATTGGTTCATCCCTTGTACCAAATTTCTCTCCAGTTATTCCATATGTACCTCCAACTGAAGATGATTTGAAGAAATTGTTTGATCCGATGTTTGATGAACTCTATGAGCCAAGTGCTATTGAACTGTCAATTCCCCCAATAGAGGCTGCACATATCCCTGAGAATGAAGTCAATCCTTCAGTCTCAATATCATTAAGTCAAGAAGCACCTGCTGCTGATAACTCAGTCTCATCAACAAATCATCAATCTTTGAATGTACATCATGGAACTGTTTCTGGCATCAATGATGAAGTTAATCCCTTTGCTACTCCTAAAGATGCTCCATTTGAAAACATATTTGCTCCTGAATCATCATCAGAACCATCTTCTTCAGGAGACATCGACTCTGCTACCTTAGTCCCTCAACAACTGCCACATGAACACCTTAGAAAATGGACTCACGATCATCCATTAGTCAACATCATTGGAAATCCCTCTCGTCCAGTATCAACTCGGAAACAACTTGCAACCGATGCCTTATGGTGCTTCTTCAACTCTGTACTCTCTAAGATCGAACCAAAAGATGTTAAAACTGCCATGAATGAAGACAGCTGGTTCAATGCCATGAAAGAAGAAATTCATGAGTTTGATCGACTTGATGTATGGGAATTAGTAACCGCTCCAGATTGTGCTATGATCATTGCTCTAAAATGGATCTTCAAAGTGAAACTTGATGAGCATGGTGATGTCCTAAAGAACAAGGCTCGATTGGTTGCTAAAGGATACCGTCAAGAGGAGGGTATTGACTTTGAAGAATCATTTGCTCCTGTTGCTCGTATCGAGGCAATCAGAATCTTTTTGGCTCATGCTGCCAGTAAGAACATAGTAGTCTAACAGATGGATGTAAAGACAACATTTCTGAACGGAGATCTTAAAGAAGTCTTCTACGTCAGCCAACCCGAAGGCTTTGTGAATCCAGAGCATCCTACTCACGTCTATCATTTGAAGAAGGCTCTGTACGGTTTAAAGCAAGCTCCAAGGGCATGGTATGATACTCTATCAAAGTTTCTTCTATCTACCGGTTTCAGCAAAGGAGCAGTTGATCCTACATTGTTCACCAGAAAGTCAGGCAAACATTTAATTCACGTTCAAATTTATGTTGATGATATCATCTTTGCCTCGACTGACCCCAATGAGTGTGACCGTTTTTCAAATGAAATGGGTTCAAAATTTCAAATGTCGATGATGGGACAAATGTCATTTTTCTTGGGATTACAAATTTCACAAAGTCCCGGAGGCATTTTCATAAATCAATCCAAATATGCAAATAAGATTTTAAAGAAATTTGGATTCGATTCTAGTGACCCTGTTGACACTCCCATGATTGAACGTACAAAACTAGACGAGGACCATTCAGGGATCATGATAGACCAAACCAAATATCGTAGTATGATTGGATCCCTGATGTACCTCACAGCTAGTAGACCAGACATCTTGTTCGCTATTTGCATGTATGCTAGATATCAGGCTAAGCCTACTAAAAAGCACCTTGAAGTGGTTAAACGGGTCTTTCAGTATCTCCAAGGAACCATCAATATGGGACTTTGGTACCCGAAAGACACTGGTATGTCACTAACAGCCTAAGCAGATGCTGATCATGCAGGATGTCAAGATACTCGTCGAAGTACTTCTGGAGGTGCTCAGTTTTTGGGTGATAAGCTTGTGAGCTGGTCTTCAAAGAAGCAAATGAGTACTTCTATTTCCTCTATAGAGGTGGAATACATAGCCATGTCATCTTGTTGTGCTCAAATCCTATGGATGAGATCCTAATTATCTGACTATGGCTTTGAGTTCAACAAAATCCCTCTGTACTGTGTTAATAAAAGTGCTATTGCTCTCTCATGCAACAACGTACAACACTCAAGAGCAAAGCACATCGACATTCGACATCATTTCATCAGGGAGCAAGTTGAAAACGGTGTGGTGGAACTTTACTTTGTGAGGTCTGAATACCAATTAGCAGACATCTTCACCAAAGCTCTTCCTAGAGAACGTTTTGAGTTTATTCTTCCACGACTGGGCCTTAAGAGCCTACAACCAGAAAATCTCAAACGTCTTCAAGAGGAAGAAGAGGAGTAAAAGGTTCCTTCATCTATCCCTTGTAAATATTTTTTCGAAAAACAAAATACAAAATTATAAAACCTTCAAAAAATCAAATAGAAAAATATAAAACTTTCAAAAATCCATAAAAAGTTGAAAATCTTGAAAATTTCAAAAAAAAATAAATAAATAAAATAAATATTGTCTTTTTGTCATGTTTTTCTCGATTCGATAATATCTACGGTCTTTGTGCTATCATTCAAAGAATGACACGGGACTTTAGATGTTGTTCGAATGTTTATAAAAAAAATATATTTTTTGGGAGAAAGTGAAACAATGGTTTATTGTCATTTCAGGCAGTAACCCGCTTTTCAAAGATAGAACAGAGACATGCTTTATCTTGGTTTTCAAATTTTTTGCTCTGATTCTTTAAACTAATCCTTACTATCTAATGAAAACTAGTTGTTTTGAAAAATAACTCGGACTCTAATTTTTATAATCATCTGGACTTAAAAGTTTGTCAAAATATCTATCTCTCAATCAACAACTTATGTCATTGACTGAGGGGGAGAATGATTTCAATTAAATTAAAAGGTTATTTGTCATTCAATTGTTTTCAAAAGATAATCATGCATGTTTAATTCAATGGAGTCTAGAGTCTCAAAATCCGATCCTTATCAGTTAAAACGTTTTCATAATCAAGTCACAATTCTCCTTAAAAGCTTTCAAAATCAATTTAAATCTACAGAGATCACAAATCTCAAATGATTTGATAATTGTGATCGGGGGAGAATTTGTGATTTAAATTGGATTTAAACTGATAATACGGTAAATGGTTTTATAAGGATGTACAAGCTCTCCTTCCCACATGTGCAAAACGATTTCAAATGTTCCATGCACATGTTGAGGGGGAGCATCTATCTTAAACCACAAAGATCTTAAACGTGATCAATTTATATCAATGTGCAGGTTCCCTCTTGTATTTGCAAAACTCTTTCAAACCTCAAGGCACATATTGAGGGGGATCAAGCTTATGAAAACCTCATCCTTCCCCTATATGCTTTATCTACTTGTTTTGATCAGGGAAGTGATGTTGATAGTTTTTTGGAAATGGTAATCAAAGAAGTTAATTCTTTCTCTTGCCTCCGTGCGCAAAATGATTTCAAACACTTGATGCACATGTTGAGGGGGAGCTCTTGTTCTATAAATATCAAAACAATTCATGTACAAAATGCTTTAATAATATATCACAAGTATCTGGATTGATTTTCTAATGGTTTTCAATTGGTTCCAATGGCAGATGAACAATACCAAATAGACCGACCAAATTTACTTTATGTACGGTAATATAAGGATGATAAGGTTAGGTATTTGTTCCCATGATCCGCCAGAACCGGAGGGATCTACCCAGGGACAATCCACTAGATAGTGTAGAAATCCTTAGGTATATTGAAAAAGGAGAAAAATGAGACATGGGAAGAGTGCGGACTGAGTCTGAGCTAGTACTGGAATAAACCCAACAAGGTTCTAGCTATGAAGTCTCGGTAAGCACTGAAGGGGTTGAAGAATGAAAAAGAATTGAATGAGAAAAGGGTAAAAACAAATAGCCCTCCAATTATTCAACCTTAGGGCAGAAACCGGGTTCAATTCATTTGCTACTGGTGGTTACCAAGGTAACATCGGTATTGAAGACAAGACGTCATGGACCCAGTGAAGCACTACACTTCAACTTCCCAAACCACTCAAGTTCCTCTTAAAAGGACTTGTTTCATTCTCACGGGGAACCAACATTATCTATCGACTTTCTCTTAGAGATGGTTGATATTGAAAAAGGAGACCCTCTCCCTAGTCTCCGATACAGGATCCAAATATGCACAAATTGAGTCCAGAGCCATGAGATCATCAATAAATCTCATTAGGACACTTTCAATGAAGACTCTCTGTTTCACACAATGTGGAAAGAGAGATTATATCTTGAGTCCTACGCATTATCCTTGTGGTATTGCCAGAACATCCGAGTGATATGCAAACATATTCACAATGAAGATGGAAAGCCTTCGGGAGCCAACATCAAACAAGCTCCTGGTAGGTGGCATGTGAGATCTATTCAATAGATCAACCATGTGACAACTGAACAGAAACAATGGGGCGATTCAATCCTTTGAATAAATCCTGGTTCAGGTTATGGATTGACGGATACCTTTGAAAAACCGGTCTTTGTACTTAAAAACTCTTTTCTTTAGCACTTCGACCATGTACGAATATTTCAAATCAAAAGGTGTTTATGATTGATAATTGATTTTCATTAAAACCTTCGTTGTATTGCAAAAACAATTTCTATTGTGCGATACACGATTGTTTTTCAAATCTCTTTTCATCAATCAGTGAATTTCTATTCGCTGGTTCACTCACTCCGTGTTGTCTTCTTTGAGACGTTACGGTTTGAGAACAGCTAGAGCAGCTGCGAAACCCTGTCAAGGAAATTCTTCGGAATTATACCTGATCACAGGCAGTACTTGTATTGATCAACGGGGAACCGTGGGCCGTGTACCTCAATTCAACGAAAGTGATCAAAGATACTTTCGTGCGCTTTATTGCTAACTGTTTTATGCCGGTACGCCCTACGTTTGCAGCTGATCAGAATGATGCGGTCAATCCATAGCCGCATGCTCACTCAACACATTCATCTCAAAAGAAATCATGATTAGTGCATCAATGACTCCGATATTTTCACTCCATGCTTCTGCTATGCTGCTGCCAATATCATGAATCAACGAAAGCTTCCGCTACTCTGATGAGAATATATCATGATCCAGAATGTGAGCATGTCGGTCCGTATGTCACAATATCACATAATACCAACACCACAATGGATGAGTCAGAGATTGATGTTTGTTGATGATCTCAAAAGCTGGCTTAACAATTATTATCACGTGGATCAGTAAAAATACCTCCACTTGGATTAACCAAACATGCAATGAGAAGAATCGATGACTACGAGCTTCGGAGCAAAGTACTACATCAAGAATGAAAGAACAGTTTTTAATGTAATATATGTTTGTATTTAATGTAATTTTAGTATATGTTTGAGGTGACCTCCCTTAGGGGGAGATTGTTAGGATTTAGTAAATCCAGTTATTAAAGATTTGGTCACCTCAAGTTTATGTAATCATTAGAAAGCTCGTAGTCGTATATTATTATAAGTTAAGTAGTATTTTAGTTTAAGTAACACCGTGGAGGACGGACGGATCTTTACCCACTGTATGCCTGATCCACAGCCCGATAGGTGGCGATTTATGTAAAGACTATAAATACTCTCTACCTTCCAAGGTAGAGAGTTGGAGCTCATAATAAGACTTTTGTTTCTCTCACTAAAGTTCCCTGAACCTCTAACTTTCTCTCTCTAGAACTCTTTGTACGCCTAATTTGTGTTTGGTTTGATGTGTATGTGAAATCCAATATGTTACATGATACATGTGTAAAACATCAAACGTACCAATCAATAAATAAATGATATGAATGTACAAGTAAAAAGATCAAAGAAATTGAATGTCGCTTACAAGACATATAAAGATCTCTAAAAGCGAAATGTACACCAATGTGCTTATGCTATTGATTATGTCCATAAGATATTGTTCCCTCTGAAAATTGATACACAAAACACTCTATATTAATTTGTTAGTAGTATACTAAAATAAACAAATTATATAAAATAAACGAACCGAAGAAACGAATCCAATATAAACTCTCGAATCACAAATGAACTCAATATATCAAGTCTTCTCATTTAGAACGCAATAAATCATTAAATTGCAACCAAACGATTAAAAATTATTCAACGATATAGTTGGTTAGAAATATAAAATGGCTTCTAGTACTCGTACCTTTACGTCATTGGACAACAGTTTGCATCATATTCATATGAAAAATAAGATGATACCCTTCTATAAATAAATGTTGATTGTATATGGCTAGAAATGGCCCGGGATCTTTGTTGCCATGTCCTTGTTATGTTCTGCAAACAAAAATTGCATATTACCCAAATACTAATTTTAATCAATATGCATATATTTAAAAGAAATATTATGAATATGAATATTTGAATTATGTAGATAATGATAAAAAAAACAGTCATTGTAAATACACATACCACAACAGTTATATTAAATCTTCAAATCACATATTTAGTTTTCTTTTAATCGATTATTATGGGGTTTTAAAAGAAATCAAAAAGGTGAAAATAAAACAAAGTATGAGTAGTTGGAGGAGGTTATGAGAGCAATGGGGGTATGGACATATGGTTTAAGAATGTGAAATCAAGTGACGGGGTGGGGCGGGAATCTATGAAATTTTTCTTATTTTTAGAGGGAACAAGTTTCTTTGTGAATGTTAAAAAATAAATTGAAATAATACTTGTTCCAAAATTTGAAATCACACCGCATAGGATATTTAAAATACCTTTATAAATTTCAATTTTTTTTAGCACATAAAAATGATTGACTTGCTGTAAATATGTTGTATTATAACTATCATTAAAAGGTTTTCCAATCACATTTATAGTTGATGTCCACCCCAGGGTGTTAAATGACAAAGCCTTTGTGAAAATTACATATTATTTATAAACATTTAAAAATTACAAAAACATATTAATCTCTAGTGGTTTATAACCTGACACTCCGGCTTGTGCCGACTTAATATGTTTAAAGCCCTCGCACAATTCTAGCGAAGAAGTCGCAAAAGCTTAAACTAGAGTGAAAAACTAAAAATATTAGCTATAACTATACTATTGATGTTGATATTCGACAGCAAAAGAAGACAAATCACAAAGTAAGCATTCAAGCAACAACAACAAACTAAAATGAAGTAAATCTAAACATTAAAGGTAGTTGGCCAACAACAACAACATCTTGAAATGGAAACTTGTTCTTTTTTTCTTTTCTTTTAAAAAAAAAATATTTAGATAAAAACTTTGTAAATATCACAAAAGTGCAAAGGTTTAAATCGCTACGGATAAATGTAGATATGAAAAATAATCAAAAAATTTTTGTTTTTTATTTGATGTGGCCAACAGCTTTCGGATGCGCGTTGTGGCAACGCAAATGGCGATTCTGATTGTTTTATGTTAGGAATTGAAAGGCTAAACTTTTGGCGTTGGCGGCGTCATCTAACTCTTAGCGGTATGGGAGTTATGGTCGAAACATTAGGTTGCGTTTGTTATTTTCAGGTTACATTATAACAAGAGGCCAGGGTTTGTTGAGATGGTATAGAGGCAATGGATCAAAGTGGCCGACTAGGTTAGATAATATTTATGTAGGTTGTGCGTAGATGTTTACCCATGAATCAACCAGAAAACAAGTACATGTAACATACTAGCCATGGGAACCATACTCAGATAAAGCTGTGAGTATAAATTTACCTACAAAATACACATACAAAAATACACACGACTTAGAGCATTTACATATTTCATGGGTAACATAAATTTCATGGGAACTATGTCATGGAGAAAAAAGAACCCACAAATTACCCATGTAATGAAGTTATGTGGGTAATTATGTGGGTAAATGTGTGGATAATTCTATGGGTAACTTGGTCAAATTTTAACTACTTTAATCGTGGGTATTCTATGGGTAATATATGGGAAAATACCCACAAACTAACGTTCATGGGTGATTTTCGTAAGTATCCGACTGGATTCTTGTAGTGTTTTTATATAGCGAATATGGCATAACATTAACACTTGATCCGGTGTCCGCTAGTGCATAGATCGGAGTGGTACCATTAACTTTGATTGGTAGAACAAAGTTTCCCGGGTCACTCTCCTTTCTTGGCAACCCGCTAATCATAAATCTATCCCTTTCTTCATCCGTTAGGTTTTTGTCTTCCAAACGAGCTCTTGCCAACATCATCGCATCGAGTTTCTTGCGGTACATTACATAATCTTGCAAAACTTCAATGATGTAACAATTCGCATTTTCATGATTTCTATCCATTCTCAAATTTTTACTATTCATCTCGAGAAATTACTATTCACTTTTACTATTCATCCCGTAAAATTTTTATTTCACATTCTCGTAAGATAAATTATTTTAGTTATATCCTGAGAATTTGAAAATCGTTAGATCATCTTCGCAAAATTTATTAAGAAAACATCGTTTTAAAGTTTCGTTTTGGTCGGAACACCATTTAAACATCCCGTGCATAACGAAAATCAACTCTGACAATTTTCCTCACATCAGATTAATTTTTAGATCACTCATAATAAATTAGAATAATTTTTAAGATTTCATTTAAAAATGTTACCAAATAAACCCTGAGCCGTACGAGACTAAACTTACGTTTTAAACAATTCTACGTAGACCCAGACTTAACCATTCCTGCACTGTGTTTTCTAAGATGTTTAGACACTTTTACATTTTTTGGAAAATTCAAACATATTTCCTTCCTCCATTGATCATAAAGAAATTAACCTTGTACGTTCTCTAGTTTTGCTTAAATCGCGTAACTTTTAGACTTCACGTATAACTGTTAAGTTATCCCACGTATGACGAAAACCACATTTTGACATCTCATATCACTTTTAGACTAATTTTAGTCTACTCTAAATAAATTCACGGTCATTTTCCTGAAATTTCGTTCTTTTCTGATAAATTACGAATTACGCGTTTTTGACCCGTATTTACAGCTTTAGACAGCGTTTTTGCACCCAATAAGACTTATCACCCATTTGATATTTTTATATGGATTATAATGATGAGTTTCATCATTCCTACAAGTTTCGTATTACGATACCCGGTTTTACGTTTTATGGCTTAAACGGCTTACAGTTAGCGATTAACGGAACCAAAACTCACTCCGTAACCAAGATAATACCAAGACTATCCACCTAAGTCATCTTATCTTGTTATGGCTGACCTTAGGGGGGGAGTCATCATTTTGGTGGCATAATCCTAACCATGGTTCATTTAGATCATTACATGTGTCCTAACTTAACCATGGTTAATAATTAACCCAATATATGGTTAACCAAATTTACCCTCCTACAAATAGCAAGTGAAATACATCCTAAACACCTTACAATACTGAATTGGGTCGTTCATATCATCAAACCCTCATATCTTCCATAATTTGATCTTTAAACTCCAAGTTTATGCAAAGAAGTTTCAAGTAGTAAGTTACTACATCAAATCTCTAGCAAGTTTAAGTGATCTTCTTGTGTTTAAATCCACTCAAATCACTTACTACTTCATCACCAACTCTTCAAGATTGCAAGGGTGCCAAGGTGTAGAAAGCTAGCTCAATCCGAAGTCTTAAGTGATCAATCAAAGTCCTATCCTTACTAAGTTACTCCTTTCTTATTGAAAGCCAAAAGTTGTAAGCAACTAATCACCACCATCATCTCATCTTTATTATTCATAATCTTAACTATTTCATGCTATATATATAGTTACTATGTTGATTCATGATGTACATATACTCAATCACATGTTTTAATTCATATATTGTCGTAAAAGTAACAAACTAGTAAACTAATCATATTCTACACGTTTGAGACCATTAAAAACAGTTACATATAGACTTCTTAACTTATATATTATGGTGGACAAGATAAAAAGGTAAACATAGCAATTTGAATCACCCGAAACGGACAAACGAGTCAAAAGAAGTTAGCAAAACCAAAACGCCGAAATTGCCAAATAGCTTGTTGTTAAGGGGCTGTCCGTGTTAAAAATGGTAATTATGATCCGAATCATCAAAAAGTTAAAACACGAAAGTTGTCCGGAACGACGTTTTCCTTCACTTACAAAGAAGCTCGGACCTTGAAAATGCTTAATAGGCCATTATCTTTCAAAAACTGAAACTGCCCTATAAAACTATACTTTTGTCACAACTAAAAGCAAACCAAGAGGCCTAATGGCCATAAGCCAAGACCACGGCTACGGCCAAAGGTCAAAGCTGAGTCTCAAGACCATGGTAGTGAAGACCAAAGCCACGGCAAGGCCATGGCTAAAGCCTCAAGGCTTATTTACCCAAGACCGTTAACTAAGGTGATCATATTTATGAAACGACGAGAACTTGTAAAAACATGATAAACTTATGATATAACAATCTTCATTTAAAATTTATGTTTTATCTACTAAGTGCTACAAAACTAGGGAGCTTCATGTGAGGGGTTTCATTTGAGTATAATGTATCGACGAGTTGCTGGATTTATGATTTAAAGTGTCCTAGCTCCTCGAACGTTTACTACATGACCTCTGAATTGTGATGGCCCGAACGGTAGTACGATATACATAAACTAAACACGTTTTCACAACTAGACCATTTCTATAAATGACATACACAAAAACCATGTACTACATCATGATCAACATAGAGACGTATATAGTCTTGTTATTTCTTTCGCATCATTATTTCAAACCTAAGTCGAAACATCCTATTCTAGGTTGCTTATAGAAGTTCTCACGGCATATCCATCATTCTCATTATACATTTGATATCATTTACTCTGAGGTGAGTTCATAGCCCCACTTTCGATTATTTAATTGTTTTACAAACCCTTGGGGGAGATACATGCTTTATTTTAAACCGAACACATTGCTTTCAAACTGTATACTTATCTGATTATTTTACTTGCACTAAGTTACCGCATTTGCCAAACTTAAGTCCCTAAATCATGAATCATTAATCACGAGTGAAGTGAGCGCGAATATTGTGGATAGATCTATCGGGATTGACGAATCCCATTTGTTTGACCAGGTCCGGTAAACAAACGCACTATATTTGAGTACATTAGGTAAAAATGGCAATTTTACCTGTTAAGGGCACGTATCAACAGTTTCTCCAATTAAATTTGGAACACGTTAACACCTTGATTGCATGATGCTTAGTGAAATAATAATTGTTTTGTTTTCAAAATTATGGGTGTATAATAACGTAACCCATACAAACATTATGTGTTCAACATTTAACAATAAACTCTATGAATTCACTCAACCTTTGTGTTGACAGTTTTAAGCATGTATTTCAGGTCCATATTGTACGAGGCTGGCATGGAGGAGCACAGATACTCAAGAAGGCTATAAATTTTATTATCATTCGAAAACCCACTTAATGTATTTTGTAAACAATGGAACCAACTGGGACTTATTTTGTAAACTCTGAGATATTTATATAAATTGAATGATAAATCTTTTAAAACGACTCCATTAGAGTTCGTTTTCTATTGTTATGACTGTTGTGCCATGAAGTAACACCCAGTTTGAATTCCGCTGTGTATCACGAAATTGGGGGTGTTACAAATGATGGGTTTCTTTTCATTTAGCTCAATGAATTTTTGCTCTAGGTTCTCAAGAATAGCCTCCTTTTGCTCTTGTGTTAAAGGTTTAAAGGTGGGTGGTGAAAGGGGTGGTGATGGTGAGAAATCTTGGCTTTTGGTGGTTGTGGTAGTTGGGGTGAGTTTATTTGATGAATTTTTCGTCCTATTAGCTTTGCCCATCTTCACAACCTCCACGTTTTCATTCTTACCATGCTCCATATTTCCACACAACTCCGTTAGCATATCATTCACATTCTTTTCCTCCTCTAGATCCGTGATATTGATCCTCATTTCACCAAGCGCAAAATCTAATTGGCACTTAGTAGTAACTAGAAAATCACGCCCAAGACATACATCGGGCTCGTCTGCATTACCTCCATCTAAAACTACAAAATCAGCTTCAAAAATATTGCCATGAATATTGATGCGTAGGTTCTTGACAATTTTTCTTCCATACCCTTTGTAATCTAGCCTAGCATGGCCAAGCTTGTCAAGTACCGTATCAACAATGTAATTATCCCCATATGCCATATTGAGCTAGTGATAAGGTTTTAAAATGTACCATTTTGAGGGGTCGTTTAAGCCCTTATTTGATCACTTTTGTATCAATTATTACTTAATATTGTTCCTTTTCACTTTTTAGGTATCTTGAAGGCAAAATGATGGAATGACACTTATTCGGACGAAAAGGCGCGAATATACGAAGAAAATGGCCAAAGTCAAGAATCGAGACACTCAGGCTGCTGGAACTGAAGGGGACGGCGTCAGGTGTTATCTGCGATGCCGTTGCATCACTTTTGAGACGGCTCAGTAGCCAAATTGCTTATTTACAAGTGACGGTGTCTGGCTTTAAAAGAGTAGGTCGTCGCAACTGAGACGGCTTAGATTTGATCCAGACGGCGTCAGAGACTGAAGGGGACGGCGTCACACGCATAAGGTGACACCGTCGCAAGACTAACGTGGCCAAGACGAAACCCTAATGACGGTGACCCGACGGCGTCACAAATCAAAGGGTGACACCGTCGCATATGTAATCTTATATATAGAATCCGATTTTTTTAGTTTTTAGTGTGTAGTCTTTTGGAGTAAAAACCTAAACTGAACTAAGGCTGTCTTGTACGGTATTTTAGGGTTCTAAACCCTATCTTACATCAAGATAAGTATTTTACTTCATTAATTTAATTATGTCTTCAATTACTTGTGTGTATGCTTGCATGTTCTCCATGTCTGGCTAATTTACTTGTGTGTGTGCTTAGGGAATATGAAACTTAATTATTGAATATTGATTTGTTGTCTCTTATCTTAATTGTTAATGATCTAGTAATGCGATAGGTCATCCGTTGTGTAGTTAATGACTGATTAATCTTTGTGAACCTTAGTTTATAACACCTAGAGTTGTTGTAGGCTAAACCATCTGAAGAGTACCATAGAGTTAAAGTTTATAAATCCTAGAGACTTTGTAGGCGATAACCTTTGGTAGTTTCAAAGAGTTAGGGATAAACGCATACCCTACGACCTTAGACACACAACGCGATTAAGAATAAACACGTGACAATTCAACCATCAATAGGAGATAATTAAGGAGTAATAAAACCTAAGTAAACACATCTTTAAACCATCATACGAGCATACAATAATTAGACATAGACTACCCTCGCCTTAGTTAATTAGATAATTAGATAAGTAGAGTAATCGGTAGAAATACCAAAACCCCCAAATCCAAACTCCGAGATTCGTACCTTTCCATTTCCTAAAAAAACATAAAAAGATAAAAAAAATAATCTTCCTCAACCCCAACCTTAGCGTAGTAACCTCTCACTAGCATTCCTATTCCCCTAGAGAACGATATCAATTCCCGTGGCTTACCCTAATACTACACTACAACGATTAGGTTCACTACCTAGGGTGTTGAAAAACTTGCTCGACGAAAAGGAAGTTCCTTTGACCCCGAACGCGCTGCGTAAGCGTATCAAGTTTTTGGCGCCGCTGCCGGGGAATAGAATAGCTAGTTAGGAGTCCACCTCGTTTAGGTTTCTTTGCTTGATTCCTATCAAGTAAATTTTTCTTATTTTTTAGCTTCCTCGTAGTGTATCCCCCTTCTTCGTGACCTTTGTTCGTAACCCCATCACTTTTCATCATGGAAGGTGATAACCAACCACCATTCATCAACCTACCACCAAATGACCCGCCAAGAGGCCGTACTCTTGGTGAATACTCGAGACCAAGCCACCTAGGCTATAGGAACACCATTGAGCTTCCCGACCAAGCCCAAACTACGGCCCTGCGATCCAACACCATCCAGTTGGTGCAAAACGGATGTGCATTCCATGGACTTCGTTCCGAAGATCCTAATCAGCATCTTAAGGATTTCCTTAAAATTGTCGATTCCATCGACCTCGATGCTACTACTCGGGAGACCACGCGTCTGTGTCTCTTCCAATTCTCTCTACGGGACCAAGCTAGTAATTGGCTTGAGCGACTTCCCACCGGCTCCATCTCAAGTTGGGATGATCTCACCTCTCGCTTCCTTGCTCAATTTTTCCCACCGGGGAGAACCACTAAGCTTAGGAATGATATCTTAATGTTCCAACAATGTCAAGGTGAATCTCTCTATGAAGCATGGACTCGATTCAAGGACATACTTCATAAAGTCCCTCATCACAGCATTGATCTTTGGCTCCAAGTCCAACTCTTCTATGATCATGTCAACTTCCCCACCAAGCAATCCATTGACCAAGCGGCCGGTGGAAAACTTAGTGATCTCACCACGGAAGAATCATGGGGTATAATAGAGGACCTTGCTCTCTATGACAACGAAAGTTGGAATGACCCTTGTGAGTTGCCCAAAACCGTTAAGGCAATCCCCTTGCCTCCCATTGACTCACAACCTTCCGACCGTAGGATGCTCGAACTTGAAGATCAAGTTAAATTCCTAATGAGTTCCTATGAAAATCCTAAGTCTTCACGCCATGTGAACAAAGTTTCTTCCTCGTGTGAGCCATGTAGTGATCCTCATAACAAACGCACTTGCACCCGATTCCCCGAACAAGCTTCCGTTGACTACGCATCCTCGCGTATTAATGGAACGGGAGGAAGATTCCCTACAACACCCGGACCTAGGACTTTTAATGATGCCCGATAAGCATGAAAGGGCAAGCCCGACTTCTATTGGGGACAAACCAAAGAATTCACTTCCAATGATTTCTCATGGTCCCCATCTCATGGCCCTAACCAACAAAACATTGAGGGGATGTTGCAACACCTTGTCGCATCCCAAGAAGCTCAAATAGCTAAGCTCTCGGACCGTTTTAACCAACAACAAGCCGAGATGGATAGGAAGATATATAACCTCTTGAAAGCCATGACCAATAGTGATAGGAAGGTTAATGCTATCTCAACTCCCGAACCTTCCGGTGTTGAGATTAAGGACCCAAGTAAGTTAGCTAAACACCTCCAATTCGTCAATACCATCACCTTAGTGAAACCTAATACAACAAATGACGAAGCGGACCATGAAACTATACTTGAGGTTAATGAAACAACCCAGGAAGTAGATGAAGTAGACAATGACTATTTCAATAAATTTCCTATGGAAGAAGAACTATCTCTCCACCCTCACTTAGTGTGTGACCTCTGTCACATGTATGTTAGGAAAAGCCCTAGGATCAAGTTTGGGAACCCTTGGAATCTTAACATACCATGTTGCATAGGACACCTTTTCGTGGCAAATGCCTACATTGACCGCAAGTCCCCAACAAACATAATGACTAGCACCTACTATAATTGGGAAATGAAGAAGCCTATCCCAACTAGGCAAGACCCCGATAATCCTAGGGTTAGGTGCAATTTTCTTGGTAGAATTAAGGGATTGCCCGTTTATGTAGGTAGTTTCACATTTCCTACGGACTTCATAATTGTGGATGATATTAGTACGGCTATAGATCCTAGCTTGTCCCACGTTATTCTAGGAAACCCTTTCATAGAAAACACCAGGATGCCTTATGATCCCTCGTTAGGAATAGTGCGATTCAAGGATGAGACCGATGATGTAGCTTACCAAATACCTTCTAAGATTGAGAAGTTTTCATCACTCTTCAATGATGAAAAGGAACTTAAAATATCGGTCTATTATAGGAATGAGGAGGATAAAGAGAAAGGAGTAGATTATGTTATGGCCAAGATTTTCGGATTCTATAAGGATTGCTTGAAATTAGGACCGGAATATAGAACCGATTGGGGAGAGGACGACCTCTTAGAAAGGTGCATGATAGAGCACTTTTACAACTTGGAATCCCCCAATAGAGACCATCATAAGGAAGAAGGTGACTGTAACGAAGTCACGTAAGGGCACGACTATAAGTCTAGCTACAAGACTCATAAATAAAGAAAAGCGCTTCGTGGGAGGCAACCCATGATTAATTGTTTGCTTGTTTGTGTCATATATCTTTTATTGATTGTTTATTCTCATGTTTAAATTTGTAAAAATGCTTTATTTTGTTTTTAACCTCGTCTTAATTACATATAAATGTATTTTACATAAAGGATAAGTGTAGGGAGGATTACACACGTTTTCAAAAGAAACGTAAACATGAGAATTTCAATTAATTATAAGATATACATGTGTGTTTGTTCGAGTCAAATGCTTGTATCGAGTCATAATGGATGTTTTGCAGAAAATTTTTCCAGATTCTAAAGATGTAAATTTTACAGAAAATCGCAGACCAATTTTTGTCAGGATAACCTGACGGCGTCAGGATCGCAACATGGCGGCGTCAGGAAGGAGCAAAAACAACTGATTACTTTTTCTCATTTTCTGAGCTACTCATAATTTTTTTGGAATTTTCCAGGTCTTAATTTTCCAGAAATTCTATAAACATCCATTCCACAAGCATTATATCCTAGTTTAGTAGAGTCTTATATATATTATTACCGCCGATTTTACGCGAAGGTTTCGTTTGTTTTCTTCAAGTGTGCATGTTTAATTTATCAAGAAGGAGATACATAAGATGAGAAGGTGCTTTTCACGCAAACGTTCTTCTTGAAGAAAGATGTAACCACCACTTTACACGGATCCTACCGAGCTAATTAGGGGAGTACTAGTTTCTTTCATCTTTTATTACCTTCCATTATCATAACTTTGATACTTTCGGGGAACATTGGGGACAATGTTCAGTTTAAGTGTAGGGAGGGAAAATAAAACGGGAACTTTTAAACTATGCTTATCCTTGATTATTGGCTTTGTTCAATTGCATTTGTGTAATAAACCATGAGAAAATGTTGGTTAGGGTAATTTTGGCACCAAATTTAAATTTTTTCATGACATATAGGAGTGGGCCATTAGTCTTAACAAAAGCGTCTCATGGATAGGAAGTTATATGACTAGCACAAAAAAACCCTTTACCACTTAAATTCCACCCAAAATGTGAGGATCACCCTTAGATTAGTAGGAATTAAAGCATTCATCTTTAATGCTTAGAGTGTGAACAGGTAGTATATTAGATTCTAGAACTTGTTTTGTGATGCATCCCGAGATCGCTAGTAAGACTACACTTGTGTAGTTAGGAATAACTAAATGATAAGAGGCATTAGGATAACCCTTGTTTGATACCTGTAATATAATTACTTCTTCCACATCGGTTGAGTAATTCCCCCACACCTTTGCATTGTACTCATCTTTAGTACACGATACCCCTAGTTAACCCCTTAGAGCCTATCCTTTTCGCGGTTCTCGTGATGTTTCGGTTTTCCGGAATATGAATGAAGAGCATTGTTTACACCCCACCCCCAAATGTACACCCAAATCGCCTTAGCCTACCTTGTATGCACTCACTTTTAGTGCATTATTATTATCACCCTAAAAACCCTTAGTTCAATTATCTAGTTGCTTGCATAAGTTGCTAAGTCGAGTCATATCCTTTGTACACATTTTTGGGACGATTGGGACTCATGGGAAAAGTTAAAGTTTATGAAATGACGGGAAGGGAACGTTAAATTCAAATTCCCTTTATTTGCGTAATAATGTACTTCAACTATTTTGATCTTTTCAATTCGAGTCAAATTAGTGTTAGAGTAATAAAAACTCAAGTGTAGGGATGTGCCTATAAATTTCTATCATTTTGATGTTATCGTAGAGGATGGTAGAGTAAAAGTGTATGAAAAAATAAAAAAAAAAATAAAAAAATAAAAAATAAACATACGGGCTACCATCCTACATCTATCTTTAATTTATGTTTGTTTGTTTCAGTTATCTAGAGTCTAGAGTGTCGAGTCTTGGCTTAGCAACGCCATTCTTCGCATGCTTGTAACATAAAGATTTTTGACTTGCCATCACTAAATAGCCTATCCCACCAAACCCTTTGTTTCCCTACCGTAAGCCTAACATTAAAACCCTTTAAAAGACCTCTTTGATAGTCTTTCCTAGGTGCTTACGCCAAAGCGATGGAGGTTTGATCTAGTCTTAAGCCTATGGTAATCTATGTACTAGGACCGGTTAATGAGTTGTTGATCCCAGTTGAGCAAACGATCTAATATAGAAACTGACTTTAAACAAACACTTATTAAGTATCACGCGGAATTTAATACTTAATCTTAAGAAGAAGAACAATAAACATTCAACACCTCAATATTATTATTAATACGAATACTCTAACCAGTATTAGGGTTTTACAACCTTGAAGTGTATCGACCTTAGATATAAAACATACGTATATCTAATCTAACCTAGGACCTCCTTTTATAGGCAAAGAAGTCCTTTACATTATACAATACGTAACCTACAAGATAAATATCTTTTCCATATTTATCTAATACATAATACTAAACCGACTATACAAGACTAGCAGTGGTTACATATCAATATCCGTGGTTACACAATACTACTAGCCGCGGTTTGTCTTCATCCGTGGTTCCATTCTTCTGTCCGTGGTTATATCAACTCTATCCGTAGTTCCAATACTTAGAATAATTCTTAATCCAAGGAACCAAAAACCCAACAATCCTCCCCTAAACTTGATACATTCCAACAGAATTCTCAAGTTTCCTTTAAGCTCAAAACATCTGAATTGGAGGATGTAGCCAAACACTTACTAGATTTAAGAATTTTCTCATACTTCAGCAACAAATTGTAAGCTTAACCATCATAGGGCAACAACATCTTGATAATACCAAGCTTCAACATATGAGCAATAACTCCTGGATACTTATTCAGTTGAGGATAATCACCTTCTACAAGCATATGAATAACTTCTCCAGAAACAGTTAAAACATGAACTCCACAAGTTTGATATAAAAACCATCTTGTAACATGACCATTGTAGGGTCCTTTCCATTCAGGTTCATCATGAGTAGGTTCAAATAAAATCTTCAAATGATGATAAACCAGTCTCTCATGATAATCAATTGGATGTACTTCACCAAACTTATTCTTGTAAAGTATCCAAAGATTCATCAAATCATCTCTATCAAAATACTGAAGCATCTGTGAAAATTTATTATACTCATAAACTTCATTGTTGAGTCTTTGAATTTTCCAAACTCCTTCACTTCCAACTTTAAGCTTAAACTCATAAGAAATAATTTGATTAATATCTTCAACTACTTTCAGTCTTTTAGAATCAGATGTCTCCTGAATCTCAGATTTTCTCTTTTGTTTACTTTGAATCCACTCTTCATCCTTTTGAATCCACTCTTCTTGCTTTTTAGAATTCATTGGACAGAAATCATCATTATTAATCTTCATACACCTTAGATAAATCTCATAAATTCTTTCAAAGGAACATTTACTAAGATTATCAGTAATATGTATGCCTGAATTCTTAATAATTTTCATAAATACATTCCTCATCTATGCAATTGTAGGAGGTTTCTTTCTTATAACTTGTTTCTTTTCTTTACTGATCCTCCTTGCCCATTCACCTAAAAGTCTAGATCTTTCCTCATCATCCAACAGTGCCCATTCTTGTGCAGTATACTCATCATGTATTTGTTGAGAAGCTTGAAGATAGTTTTGAGATTCATACCATGTAGCTAACCATCTCTGACTAGCTTCCTGTTCTTCCTGCTTCCTTTTCTCTAAAGCTTCTTGTTATGTAGCTAACATCTTTCTTACATACTCTTCATCATAAGCAACCTGTTCTGCTTTACTTTTAAACTTCAACTCTGGTTCTACAATCCCTTTACCTTTACCAATGTCTTGTTGAACCACTTTCTTCTTTAATGGATCACCAATAATCAAACTTTTACTTCTAGGTTTAGGTGCAGCAGATTCAAGAGATAAAACAAGTGCAATAATGGTTGTAGAATTAGCTGAGGTTTTACTTAGATTGATCAATGTACTTGCAGCTTCTTTCTCAACTTCTTTAGGTTTAGGTGATGATGCATAGATTGGTGTAACAATAGTGGAAGTGGTTATGATAGCAGTGGGTACAATTGCCCTTTCTGAAACTGCAGCAGTGGTTTCAAGAAAACTATCCGTAGTTGCAGAAACACTAACAGTGGTTATGTCCTGCATCACTTCATCTTCTACCACAGTCTTCAAACTTTCAAGAACTGCCTCATTCCCATCTTTATCAGATACCAAAAGTTTTTGATCTCCACTATCAACATCTTCTTCCATAGGTACATCAACAGCCTCCCATGAATTCATGCCTTCACTCCTCCCCTTTTTGGATACATGCTCCACATTCAGAGCTGGAGAGAAATCCACCTTCTTATTCTTTTTCCTCAGATGCCTTAAAGCAGCAACCCCAGGTCTTCTTACTTTCTTCAAACCCAATACCTTGTGCTTTAAGCGCCTAATATCTTTACCCTGAAACACAGACAACTCCTGAAGACTTGAGATTGTATCCTCCATTTTGGTACATTTAGCCATCAATTCATTTAAACGTTCAAGTATATCCTCCCCACTTCGACCTGTGTGAACTGGTCCGAGAGTTGGTTCATTGGAAAAGTCATCAGGTACCAGCTTAGGATCCGTCAATTCAGTTTCATGTGCCAAACTATCCTCATCACTTCGAGCTGTGTTAACTGCTCCGAGAGGTGAATCCTTGGATAAAGTAAACATAGCACCAGACCTTTCCTGATCATCTATGCACCCTATAGTAGCCAGTTGGCTAGGGATTCCTCCACCTGTGGTAAGTTCCAAGGAACTCTCCACATTAGGAGTTGCCAAAGGTTGGGTCTTAATTATGTTTCCACTATCCTGACCAGCATCAAAGCATGAATCAGTAGTGGAAGCCCTTCCAATCATGTCACCTCCACTCCATGTGACAGCCTCATGAACAACACCACTAACACCAGCCTGAGGTAGCTTGGTGCCCTTTAGTCTCCTAGTCCAGAAAATTGGTTTAACAGTGGTTTGAGTGTCACTAATAGTGGTTTGAGGTGTACTAGCAGTGGGTTCAGATGTACTAGCAGTGGGTTGCACGACTATAGGTGGTGATTCAAGACTTTCATCAAACTCAGGATCAGTAGGCAAAGTAAGCATATGGGGAAATAAAGGAACATCTCTAATTTGTACATTTTGTGGCTGATTCCTTATATGTGCAAAAACCTTAGGAAGCATATGATGTACTTTATACTCTCTAGAATGCTCAATAGGTTCCTCTATTTGACTTTCCACAATCAGTTGAACAAACCTAGGATATAAATAGTATTTACCCTTCTTCATAATGTTTTGTACTAGCCCCTCATATATCATCCTAGACCAATTAAACTTCCTTCCATCAGACAAACAAATAATGGCAGTAGCAATTTTTGAAGGAAAGTCATTAAACCTAGTGGTCTTACTACTCAGACACATCAACAAGGTGTGAATCAAAAACTTCCATTGTTTTGAAAATAAACTCTTAAAAAATTGTACCTTATCACCCCTGTGTGTATATCCTAACCTTTCCAAACCAGCAACTATCTCAGCATCTGAAAGGTTTACAATACCATCAGCATCATCAAACTTTAAAACTTCCCTAATGATCTCCTCATTAACAGAAATAGCATTCTCATCCACAACAGTGCTAAACACTTCGACTCCTTCAACCTCTTCAAGCTTAGCATTCCTCCAGAACTGATGTATGTAAGCTTTAAGAATGGTTGGTGTGACTGTCAAGTCATAGTGAATAGGACTGTGAAGAAGGAAATCAATCATTTGATGAAAACCTTCAGATCGATTGCTTTTGATGAGGTTAGCAACAAGGTTATGTGTGTTGGAGTACTGGGTCGCCATTGTGATTGATGATGGGTATGATGTGGGTAAGTGAATTATGCAAAGGAATGTGATTAGGGTTAATGTAGAGCACCAAGTTGAAGTGTTTTGAAGATCAAGTAAATGATCCATCCGTGATTTGGGGAGATAAATATGCTTTTGCCAAAGTTACCAAACAGCCCCTGTAGTATCCAAAATTAAGCAACATTCTAGCAGAGGTTTCAGAACTGCTATCCGCGGTTTGAAACACACCATCAGTGGATACAATGTATCACTTCAATCAATTTACCAAGAGATACAGCAAGCAAATCTGTGTCTAAATAAGAGATATCTCACAAAAATATGAAGGATTACACAATTAAAACCAAAGCCCTAATTCCACAAAAATCCACAATCAACAATCAGCATGTGGAATCCCAGTTGGAATAAACCAGAAATCATCGATCTATCAACCTCTTCATCCTCATCATCATCATCATCAAGTGAGGATACTAATCCATGGCGGCTTCACCTTCCTCCTCAAGAACCAAGACCTAAGAAATCCCCATTTCTTCCTTCTTCTGAAGATGACAGCGTAGTGGATCCAAGTGAGTCTTCTGATGACTCTGATGACTCCACTAAGGAGATAACTTCACACCCTCAACCTTCACCACCTCAACCTAAACAGGTGGTGTTCGCTCTTCATGCACCATGGTTTGGTGCTTCATCTCATATCGTAAAGGGGAAGAGTAAAAGGAAGATGGATTGATTGCTTTTTGGTGAAACCAGTAGATGAAGCACAAAGGACAATGTCACATCACACATTTATCTACTGTATTCATCTTCATCATCTTCGTTTTCATCAATCCATCCTTCCCATTTTGATCCTTAGCTCGTCGTACTGGTCATGCATATCATGGTCATACATATCCAGTAGTTGGAATAGAAGATATGAGCTAGGATAGGTTTAGGAACTCTTGTATAGAACTGATATTGTAGTAGCATATGAAGTTAATTGTAAGCTGTAAGTTGTAAGCTACTTCTTGAATGAATGAACAATTTAACTTCAGGACTTCTTTTGCTTCTGTAATTTACTTTCTTTTATCTGCAAAATGGTTAGTGGAAACACAGAGCAACAACCAGTGGTTTGAACAAAACTATCAGTGGTTAGAAACAAAAATAGCAATACTAAGATCACATAATAACAGGACAATACTTATACAAACTTTTCAAAACAAGTTGAGAGTTTAGAGATTTATCATTCCAATACTAACAACAAGGTACTGAAACCTCCCCACATCAAAAGCTTTAGTGAGAAGATCAGCAACATTGAAATCAGTATGGATTTTTACCATTTGAATTAACCTTTTCTCATTACAATCTCTAATAAAATGATGCCTTATCTCAATATGTTTAGTTCTAGAATGTAATACAGGATTTTTAATGATGCATATTGTACTGTTATTATCAATGTAAATCTTAATATGCATAAAATTGTACCCAAAATCCAGCAATTGATTCTGAATCCAAAGAACTTGACCACAGCAACTAGCAGCAGCCACATATTCCGCTTCAGTTGTAGAATTTGCCATAATAGTTTGCTTTTTACACTGCCATGAAATTAGTCTGCTTCCCAAAAACTGACATCCTCCATTAGTAGACTTCCTATCCAAACTAGCACCAGCATAGTCACTATCTGTGTAGGCCACCAAATCAAAAGGGGAGTCCTTAGAGTACCAAAGGCCCAATTTAGGATGACCTTTAAGATATCTAAAGATTCTCTTAACAGCATTCATGTGTGAGGTATTTGGTGTGACTTGAAATCTTGCACACACACATACTGAGAACATAATATCTGGCCTAGATGCAGTGAGATACATCAAAGATCCAATCATGGACCTGTACAACTTCAAATCAACTTTGGGACTTCCATCATCTGGTAGCAGTGGTTTCTGAGTCTCCATAGGTGTACTTGCACTCTTTACATCTTGAAACCCAAACTTCTTCAAAACATCTGCTACATACTTGTCTTGACTAATGAAGATACCATCAGTCCTTTGTTGAACCTGTAGCTCCAAAAAGAAAGTGAGTTCTCCCATAGAACTCATCTGAAACTTATCATGCATAAGTTTCTCAAAATCCTTGCATAGCTCCTTGTTTGTTGAGCCAAAGATGATGTCATCTACATAAACCAGAACCAATAAAATATCATCTTTGTACTTTCTAATGAACAAAGTTTTATCAATCAGCCCTCTTTTAAACCCATTGTCCATCAAATAAGTAGACAAGCACTCATACCATGCCCTTGGACCTTGATGCAACCCATACATAGCCTTCCTCACCCTGTAAAACTTGTCAGGATGATCAGGATCTTCAAAACCAGGAGGTTGACAAACATAAACCTCTTCATCAATTGTGCCATACAAAAATTCACTTTTAACATCCATCTGATACACAACAAAATTCTTGAATGAAGCATAAGCTAAAAATAATCTAATAGCCTCTATTCTTGCAACTGGAGCAAACACTTCATCATAATCCAAACCTTCATTTTGTGTGTATCCTTGAGCAACCAACCTTGATTTGTTCCTTACAACAATTCCTCTTTCATCCCTCTTGTTTCTGAACACCCATTTTGTCCCAATTGCCCTCTTACCATTAGGAAGATCAACCAATGTCCAAACTTCTTGAAGCTTAAACTGTAGAAGCTCCTCTTGCATTGATTCTACCCAGCCTTCTTCTGATAAAGCTTCTTCCACTCTCTTGGGCTCCTTTTGAGACAGAAAACAAGCAAACAGGCAATTTTGCAGATCTTTATGACTGTTTCTTTTGTGAAGTGATCTTGCAAAGAACCCATGTTCAGTAAAGGGTTCAGTTTTCTTAACCCTGCTTTTTGTTTGAACTAGAGTATTCAAGTTTCCAAGTATTTGTTCCTTGGGATGAATCTTGTGAATCCTTGTAGTGGTGATTGGACTTTCATTTATGACAGTTTCCAAGTTAGTCAAATCAGCATTGAAGAAATCATCCATGTCTTCATCATCAGTAGGAGTATCAATTTCTATCAAAGCATGCATGGTAGGATCATGTGGATACTCCTCTTCACCAAATAATGGCTTTCCAATTGGTCCAAAGAAAGTACTATCACTAGTACTTGCAGTTGGGGTTTCACTTGTTCTGTCAGTGGTAGAAGTTGGCTTAGCAGTGCTTTTATTATAATTTTTCGTGCTTTTGTTAGGCTTAGCAGTGCTTTCAGAATGCCTCTTCTTCTTTTCAATTTCTTCTACCGACACTGAGTTATCTTTCAACAACTCATCCTTATCTTGATGATGATCAACTTTGCTTCCAGAATTTAAGATATCATCATCAGTGGGACCTTGCTTATGAATGATTGGTGAGACAGTACCAGCTTTCCACTTTTCAACCAAATAGAACTCCTTTGGAGAATCAGCTTCCTTAGAATCTATTTTGGCATCAGAATCCTTTTGTGTACCTGCATTAACATTATTGGAAGTTCCTGCAATGATAGGCTCGTAATTCATAGATTTGGTTAGCATATCAATGTTAAACAGCCAGTCTGGTCCTTTGGTCTCAACACTAGGAGTCTCTTCACTAAATTGAACATGTAAGTTCTCTTCAACTATTCTAGTCCTCCTATTGTATACTCTAAAGGCTTTACTGTTGGAAGAGTAGCCTAAAAAGTATCCATCATCAGCTTTTTCTTGAAACTTGCCTAGGTAGTCTATGGTATTCAAGATAGTAACAGGACACCCAAAAGGTTTTAGGAATGCAATCATTGGCATCCTTTCATGTAATAGCTCATAGGGGGTCTTGTTATGAGGCTTCACTACCTTACTTCTATTCTGCACATAACATGTAGTGCCTACAGCTTCAGCCCAAAAGGTAGTTGGTAACTTAGATTTTGACAACATTGTCCTAGCAGCCTCAATTAGTGTCCTATTTTTCATTTCAGCTACACCAATCTGTTGTGGTGTTCTAGCAACACTAAACTGTCTTTCTATACCCTTAGCTACACAGAACTGATTCATCACATCATTCTTAAACTCAGTTCCATTATCACATCTGATTACCTTTGCCTTATGATTTACTAGATTTTCTATCTTAGTAATGAAACTCTTGAGGATCTCACTAGTCTCACTCTTATCAGCCAAAAAGTATACCCAAGAAAATCTACTATAATCATCAGTGATAACTAGGCAATACTGCTTATGATTCAAACTTCTAACAACGGTAGGTCCAAATAAGTCCATATGAAGCATAAACAGTGGTTGTGTGATGGTGTTTACAGTTTTGGACTTACAAGAAGCTCTATGTTGTTTCCCTTTTTGACAAGCCACACAAAGTTCTTTACACTCAAAAACCTTAGAAGGTAACCCTCTCACTAAGTTTCCTTTTACCAGTTTATTGATTGTTTTGAAATTTAGGTGACCTAGCCTTCTATGCCACAACTTAGATTCATTTATTGATGCCTTAGCAAACAAACATGTTAAAGACCTATTAGGAAGAACATCTTTAAGATCAAAACAGTATATATTTTCCTTCCTAGGTACCCTAAGTTGTATAAACTTCTCATCAGGCATCTTAAACTCAGGAGACAACACCACACACTCAGTTTCACCAAAACGTACCCAGTTTTTCTTATCACACATTTGAGAAACACTGAATAGATTATACTTAAGTCCCTGTACCAGATAGACTTTTTCAAAGTCTAAATTCCCTGTTCTGAGTGTGCCTCTACCAAGTATCTTTCCTCCCTTTGGATCACTGCCAAATGCCACATATCCTCCATCAAAAGCTTCAAAATCCTCCAGGTTGCTCCCATCCCAAGTCATGTGCCCAGAGCAACCACTATCAAAAACTCCTTTGTCTTTTAGCTCATCTTGTAGATTGCCCTGCACATGAAATTACACAAATTAGTTCTTTTTATGGACCCAAGCCAATACTGACTTGGGTCTGCCCTGTGCATCAACATAATCGAATTTCTTTAGGTCCATTGATGCACAGTTGACATGATGTAAAACCTTGGTCTTAGGCTTCCATTGCCAACTAGCTGAGGCCTTAACAGCATAAAAATGGTTTCCAACTACTATGTCAGTTATCACTTTTGGAATTTTTAAAACTTTATTTGAATCAGTGGTGATATTTTGCTTAGCAGTGGTTTGATTTTGCCTAGCCGTGCTTACATTTTGCTTAGCAGTGGTTGGAACCCATTTGGGTGCAGCAGTAACAATTGACTTTGTATTACCATTCCTCATTAAAACTGCTCTAGGAATCATGTTTTTGTTAGGATGAGGGTTTGTTTTCTTTGAAAACTTGTGGTCTGTTTTTATAACAATTTCTCTGTAAGTGTTCAAAACTACCACATGTAAAACAAGCCTTTTTAACACATTAAAGTTCCTCTGGTTTCCCCTAATCTGTTTGAAATTAGTCCATTAAAGTTCCTCTGGTTTCCCCTAGGTATAAATCTTTTCATCTGTTGCCTAGGTACTTCCTTGTACTCTACAACTTTCTTAGCAATTTGAGCTCCAAATCTAGGCACAAGGTTGGCTTGTTCAGAATCAACTTTCTTAACTTTTTCTATCTTCTCAGGCTTAGTTGATTCAGATCTATCATCCTCAGAATCTGATTCCCAGTCTTCAATTGTGGGAGCATCAGATGACTTATCAGAACCTATCTTAAGTGTTTCAGTCTTACTAATCTCTTCTACAGGTTTGTTAAAACTGAATTCACTACTAAATGATAGTTCTTTTGCTGGTGGTGCATGTTTCATCAGAGAGGGTGGTATCATGTTGTTATATCCAAGACCAGTACCCTCCTTGAATAGTTTTTGACCTATTGGTTTATTTACTAAATCAGAAGCATACTGTGTTTTAGCAACCCTAACAATATGTTTTTCTTTGTCTTCTAAAGCTTCTTGTTTTACACTCTCTGCCAATTCTAGTTTCTCTTTAAGCATTTTAATCTCTCTATCCTTAAGATCAATTTCACCACCTAGTATATTAATTTTATCAACATACTCAAACTCACATTTAATACAGTAATTAATCTTTTCTTCAACACTTTCTAGAGCAACTCTATAACCTAAGTTATCTAGAGACAGTCTTTCTACTTGTTTCCTCATACTCCCAATGATAGCTTTTTGAGATTCTAAGTTATCTTGACATGATTTACAGGAACAAGTAGAATTATTAGAATCATTAGATACCTCAGAATCTGAACCAGACGATGAAGCATAAGCCATAAGAGCAAAGTTATGCTCTTTAGAAGCTTTACTAGCAAGAAAAGCTGCATTGGGACCTTCTTCAATCTGATCACTCCAGTCATAATCACCAATGCCATCTTGAGCAACCAAAGCTGAAGAAGAAGCAGGCTCTTCAGTGGTATTTTTAATGCCTTCAATTCTCTTAGGAGCTCGACATTCCCTAGCAAAGTGACCCTTCTTTTTGCAGTTAAAGCACTCCATATTGCTTTTGTCGAATCCAGCTCTCCTTTGACCATCATACTTAACCTGTCTTCTAGTCCTCCTCAGAAACTTCCTTGCCTGTAGAGTCAACATAGCCATTTGCCATTGCAGATTTATCTCTTCAAGATCATCAGGATCAATTTGATCTAGATCTTGATTCAAAACAGTAACACTGGTAGTTAAATCAGCCAGAAAAGCACAGATTGCACCATCACTGACATTATCACTAACAGTGGTATTGTTAGCAATAGCAGTGGTTATACCATAAGCAGCAGTGGATGCATCTTGAGGATTCATATGGTTTGTAGAAACAAAAGCAATGTTTTGTGCAGAGGAAGATGAACCAGCAATATTCTTTTCAGACTCATAAACCTTCAAATTATTGTAGAGATTGTCCAGAGTCATCTGATCAAAGTCATCTTTGTTTCTCCACACAACAGTATGCATAGCCCAGTCAGGTGACAAACTTCTAATAAACTTAAGATTGATATCTTCTTGAGCAACTTTGTAGTCCACATACTTCAGTTGACTGATAAGTTTTTGAAGTCTGTTATAAGTTCCATCAAGTGTTTCTCCACTTAGAGCAGTGAAGTTCTCAAGCTGATGCTTTAGCATATTCTTTCTTGATTTATTTGTAGCTTCATTACCAGCAAACCTTGTTTCAATAGCATCCATTAATTCTTTAGCAGACTCAAAATGATCAAAGTCCAATGCAAACTCATTAGGTATTCCCATGGAGAGAATACTAAGTGCTTTAATCTCCAGTTTCCTTTTTGCCTTGTCAATCTCACTAATAATGGCTATTGTAGTACCATCTGCACTCTTCTTAGGAAGAGTATCTCCCTTTTCAACGACATCCCAGATGGCATAGTCAATCATACGAATGTATTGCCTCATTCGCATTCTCCAAATTTGGTACTCACCCTGCTTTAGCATGGGTACCTTAGATGCAGTAACCATGTTAGTTTCGTCAGACATCTTAACTTGCTTGAACATAACTTAACTTGGCTTCTTCTTGGTTACAGTTTCTAGATCACAAGCTCTGATACCACTTGTTGATCCCAGTTGAGCAAACGATCTAATATAGAAACTGACTTTAAACAAACACTTATTAAGTATCACGCGGAATTTAATACTTAATCTTAAGAAGAAGAACAATAAACATTCAACACCTTAATATTATTATTAATACGAATACTCTAACCAGTATTAGGGTTTTACAACCTTGAAGTGTATCGACCTTAGATATAAAACATACGTATATCTAATCTAACCTAGGACCTCCTTTTATAGGCTAATGAGTCCTTTACATTATACAATACGTAACCTACAAGATAAATATATTTTTCCATATTTATCTAATACATAATATTAAACCGACTATACAAGACTAGCAGTGGTTACATATCAATATCCGTGGTTACACAATACTACTAGCCGCGGTTTGTCTTCATCCATGGTTCCATTCTTCTGTCCGTGGTTATATCAACTTTGTCCATAGTTCCAGTACTTAGAATAATTCTTAATCCAATGAACCAAAAACCCAACATGAGTGTTTATCTTCAATTTCCAACTTGTTATATTTCATATACACCCGAGAGATGTGAGTATCCAAACACCCCATGTGAGGTGCTAGTATGTAATTTCCATGCTTGTTATGACTTTTGCGGGGCTTATATGTGTTGTGGATTGTTCTAAACCAATGCTTCATGACCCCTAACTTATAAATTAATTGGCTAAAAGCACATTTGCTTGAGGACAAGCAAATACCAAGTGTAGGGATATTTGATAAGGTTTTAAAATGTACCTTTTTGAGGGGTCGTTTAAGCCCTTATTTGATCACTTTTTTATCCGTTATTACTTAATATCGTTCCTTTTCACTTTTTAGGTATCTTGAAGGCAAAATGCTGGAATGACACTTATTCGGACGAAAAGGCCAAAGTCAAGAATCGAGACACTCAGGCTGCTGGAACTGAAGGGGACGGCGTCAGGTGTTATCTGCGACGCCGTCGCATCACTTTTGTGACGGCTCAGTAGCCAAATTGCTTATTTACAAGTGACGGTGTCAGGCTTTAAAAGAGTAGGTCGTCGCAACTCAGACGGCCTAGATTGGATCCAGACGGCGTTAGGGACTGAAAGGGACGGCGTCACACGCATAAGGTGATGCCGTCGCAAGACTAACGTGGCCAAGACAAAACCCTAATGACGGCGACCCGACGGCGTCACAAATCAAATGGTGACGCCGTCGCATATGTAATCTTATATATAGAATCCGATTTTTTTAGTTTTCAGTGTGTAGTCTTTTGGAGTAAAAATCTAAATCGAACCAAGGCTGTCTTGTACATTATTTTAGGGTTCTAAACCCTATCTTACATCAAGATAAGTGTTTTACTTCATTAATTTAATTATGTCTTCAATTACTTGTGTGTATGCTTGCATGTTCTCCATGTCCGGCTAATTTACTTGTATGTTTACTTAGGGAATATGAAACTTAATTATTGAATATTGATTGGTTTTCTCTTATCTTAATTGTTAATGATCTAGTAATGCGATAGGTCATCCTTTGTGTAGTTAATGCTTGATTAATCTTTGTGAACCTTAGTTTATAACACCTACAGTTGTTGTAGGCTAAACCATCCGAAGAGTACCTTAGAGTTAAAGTTTATAAATCCTAGAGACTTTGTAGGCGATAACCTTTTGTAGTTTCAAAGAGTTAGGGATAAACGCATACCCTACGACCTTAGACACACAACGCGATTAAGAATAATGACGTGACAATTCAACCATCAATAGAAGATAATTAAAGAGTAATAAAACCTAAGTAAACATATCTTTAAACCATCATACGAGCACACAATAATTAGACATAGACTACCCTCACCTTAGTTAATTAGATAATTAGATAAGTAGAGTAATCGGTAGAAATACCAAAACCCCCAAATCCAAACCCCGAGATTCGTAACTTTCCATTTCCTAAAAAAACATAAAAAGATAAAAAATAATCTTCCTCAACCCCAACCTTTGCGTAGTAACCTCTCACTAGCATTCCTATTCCCATAGAGAACGATATCAATTCTCGTGGCTTACCCTAATACTACACTACAATGATTAGGTTCACTGCCTAGGGTGTTGAAAAACTTGCTCGACGAAAAGGAAGTTCCTTTGACCCTGAACGCGCTGCGTAAGCGTATCAGCTAGGCATCCCAAGCACTTACTCCTTCGATACTACAAGGTGTTCCAAACGGCATGAAAGGTGAGTCATACCCCGTGAGAGGGGCTTGAGTGAATATCACTACCTTATTCTCCCCGACTCCTTCTAAACACTCCGTTCCAACAGCTAACTCCTTCTTTCTCTTCTCCAAAATGTTTCCAATTTTCTCCAAAGAACTCCCAGTGTCTTTGAACATTTCATCCAAATTCCTAAGATACTCCGAGATACCGCTCAAACTATCCATATTATAACTTATCTAAACAAAACAAAAACAAACAAAACATAAACAACCAAATTATTAGCGTTAGAGTTAGTTACAATCAAATAAAACTATAGAAATACATTCTAAACAAGTAAAGACACTTGTTAAAACTAAATTCAAAAGCTAAAGCTTGAAAATAAGAAACTAAAAAAAATGTTAACGAGAGCTCCAACCGATTCAGTTGGCTCTCCAACCGATTCGGTTGGTGGTATGCCTCTGAACCAATTCGCCCAGCCGAATCGGTTGCAGGGCGCAGCCGATCAGCTCTGATGAAATTCCAGATTTTTTTTAAATAATTAACTAATAATTAACTATTAATAAAAGATAATTAATTTAAAACATTAATTTTAATAAATGTGACTACTCATTTACCCATTAATAAAAACAATAATTATACTAACTAACCATAAATAAAACATTAACTAAACTCAAATTACCAGTTATTATAACTAACTTCAACTTCTAAAAACTGAAAATTAAACTAAGACATTAAACTAATTAAGACACAATGTAATAACACTTAAATAAAACTAAAAATAATCTAATAATCAAAAATCTAAAAACAAGCAAAATAAGCATTTATACTAGCCTAAAAAATTAAAAATACAAGAAATTAAGCTAAACACTTAAACACATAACATTAGATCAACAAGGAACTAGAAAAAGAAAAACACAAAATTTTTACGAGAGGTCCAACCGAATCGGTTGCTTGCGCAGCCGATCGGTTGGACTGAAAACCAACTTTTTAAATTTTGCTCTTTTGATAAAACTATTTAAACTAAACTCAAACAATATCAAAAATACAGAAAATTGACAAACTAAAACAAATCAAATCCCCGGCAGCGGCGCCAAAAACTTGATGTGCTTCCCGTGTGCAAGTTTTAAAAATTTATATACATGATTTATCCGGGTAATTACTTTAACACATACGAGCAAGTATACTCGTTCGTGATAGCAAAGGTGGGTAAGTCGAGATCGTCCCAAGGGATTAGCGTATAGTTTGTTAAATGATTTGAGACAAGAAAGCTTGTCAAGGCCTCCATCTAAAGTGATGCTTTTATAAAAACCAAATTAAAGAAACATATACTTGTGTGAAGTCCATAGTCAATTATAAAGAATGTACATGAAAGCCTGGTGTAAACTTGATGTAATGCACAAATCATAGGCAAATGATTTTCAATCCATGGTTTATGTTTTGTAAAAATCATTTTAAGAATAAAAACACATAGGTTATCCTTTAGGTCCTTAACCTAATGATTATTCTTAAGAAATTCTATTTGTTTGTAAAAGATTCTTATTTAACTTGTTCTTACGAACACTTTCTTCCTTTACGTGATGAAATCGTTTCTAGTCATGTTTTAACAAGTAAATATGATGAGTGTCAATCATCATATACCCATACTAGTTTGTCACTAACGTTTTGGAATAAAACATAAGAGAAATCCATTCGGTCCTTTATCTTGAAAATGTTTTACCAACAAATTAAACTAGACTAGTTGTTATTCCAACAAACTCATTAAACAAGAACATTTTACATGCATCAAATATATAAGAACACTCCTAACAATAGCCTACATCCTTACACACAAGTATATTCAAGAATTACTCCATTAAAATCATAACAAACACAAGTAGTAACCATGTAATTCAAATAATTCATAAGAATAGAGATTCATAACAAAGTTCATAAGATTACCTAAACTTTGGATTACAAGAACTAGAAAATTGTGGAACTATAGCAACCACGCGCCTCCAATCGCCTTATACTACCCGTACAACTCCAAATGACTACCAAAATAGTGAGAATTGTTCTCACCAAGCTACTGGACGTTTTACAGACTTAATAGGACTTTTGGGATGAATAAAAGTGTTTGGTAATAGTCTTGGTGTAAGCCTATTACTCTTTGGGGTATGTCACACTAAACAACTAAGTCTAGGTGCAATATATAGCTAAGAACTCTTTACCAACAAGCCAAAAACGTCCACTAGGAGTTATTAACAAGAAATGATCGGACTCCAATGATTAATGGAAGTTATGACATCCATAAATGAGAAAAAATGTAACTGCAGCCTTCCCAACCGGATCGGTTGCCCTTTTGACACTAGTCCAGCCGAATCAGTTGCGGGCTCCAACCGATCGGCTGGATACCTTCCGTACAGCATATTTTGACTTTTCTTGATGCATGCCTTTTTCCTTGCTTTCGATGCTGATTTCCAAGATAAAACTTGATAATTATTTGATGTAGATACTTAGAAATCATCGTGCTTCCAATCATCGAGTCCTTGAGCCTTCTCTCCTATCTTTTGTCCCTCGAGAAATGTCCAAATGTGCATGAATTCATCATTTCTTCGTCTTTTACGATACCTGGCTACATTCACATACAAATACGCTTCTTTTGCAATTTTGCAATAATTATGTGTAAATATAACCGATTATCATACACAAAACTAACAATAACGCTACTAAAAACATACTCATTCTGAGCGTTATCACCCATCTAGCTTCTACTTCACTTGCAACCCTAAAAAGAAAGTAAGTTCCCTCATAGGACTCATTTGGAACTTATCATGCATCAAGGTCTAAAAATCTTTTCACAACTCCTTATTAGTAGAGCCAAAGATAATATCATCTACATATACCTGTACAAGCAAAATATCTCTTTTTTGCCTCTTGATGAACCAGGTCTGATCAATTTTACCTCTATGAAACCTATTGTCCAACAGATTCTTAGCCAAGGTTTCATACCATGCTCTTGGAGCCTGATGCAATCCATAGAGTGCTTTATCCACTTTATACACCTTGTTTGGAAAGTATGGATCTTCAAAACCAGGGGTTGACATACATAAATCTCCTCTTCAATCTTTCCATACAAGAAAGCAAACTTTACAGTCATATGACACACTGTAAAATCCTTATAAGAAGCATAAGCCAAGAACAACCTAATTTCTTCAATTCTAGCAATTAGGGCAAACACCTTATCATAATTAATGCCCTCTTGTTGTGTATATCCTTGAGATACTAACCTAGATTTTTTTCTAACCACTATCCCTCTTTCATTCTTCTTGTTTCTGAAGAACCACTTTGTACCAATTGCCCTCTAACCATTAGGTAAATCCACCAATACCCAAACCTTTTTTAGCTTAAACTGTAGAAGCTCTTCTTGCATAGCTTCCACCCAGGCTGAGTCTTTAAGAGCTTTGGAAATCCTCTTGGGTTCTTCTTGAGATACAAAATAAGCAAATAGACAAGTGTGCAAGTCTTCATGAGCCTTCCCTTCATAGACAGTACTAAGAAAGCCTGTTTCACTTGTAGTCTTTATCATATTTCTTGTTTTTACACCAGACTGTACTTCACCAATGACATTATCAAGTGGATTATTTTTGTTGATCCTAGTATGAGGGGTAGTAGGAGCTATATATGATGTGGTTATGTTGCTCAAGTCCACTTCTTCTTCATCACTAAAAGGATCATCATAGACTGGTGGAGCAGTACTAATTAGTAGATCAGCAGTATTAACATCTGGCTCACTAGTATTACTGTCATCAGTATTGTTTGCATCATTCTCAACTCCACTGTCTTTATTCCCACCTTCTTCATACTTCTTTTCGTCCCCATTAAAAGATTGTGGTCCATCATTGCTGACATCCTTTGAAGAAGTGACAAATGGAGAACCATCTTTCCATAGTGGCATCAATATATAGTCATGGCTAGATCTTGTCTCCATACTTGAATGATCTGCACCATTACCTTCTTTTGTACGTACAAAATCATTATTACCTGCAACAACTGGTATATAATTCATAGATTTTGTTAGCACATCATTGTCAAACAGCTACTTTGGTCCATTACCTTCTACACAATATTTATTCTCCAACAACTCAATGTGCAAGTTCTCCTCTACTTTCCTGGTTCTAATGTTTTAAACCCTAAATGCCTTACTTTTTTTAGAGTAACCAACAAAGAATCCCTCACCTAATTTCCCATCAAACTTGCCTAAATGGTCTAAGGTGTTAAGAATGGTAACATGACATCCAAATGGTCTCATAAATCTTAAGGCAGGTGTTCTACCTATAAATAGTTCATAAGGATTCTTGTTGTGAGGCTTAACCACTAGTACTCTATTCTGTACATAACAAGCAGTATTAATTCCTTCAGCCCAAAAGTGAAGTAGGTAGCTTAGAATCAGCTAACATGGTTTTAGAAAACTCTATTAGTGTCTTATTTCTCCTTTCAGCAAAACCATTCTGCTAAGGAGTTCTAGCTATACTAAATTCCCTCTTAATACCTTTTTGTTCAAAAAATTCATTCATCACTTTATTTTTAAACTCTATGTCATTGTCACATCTGATTATTTTAACTTTCTTATCAACTTGCCTTTCTATCTAAGTTATAAAACTCTTAAGAATGTTACTGGTCTTATTCTTAGTTGTCATAAAGAAAACCTATTTGAACCTGCTATAATCATCAATAACCACAAGATAGTACTTCTTATACATAAGGGTACTTGCGGAAGTAGGACCAAACAAGTCCATATGAAACATGAATAATTGTTGAGTATTAAAGTTTAAATTCTTGGGCTTACAAGAGGCTTTGTGTTGTTTTCCTTTAAGATAGGTAACATAAGTCTGGTCATTTTCAAAATGTTTTGAAGGCAAACCTCTGACAAGGTTTTCCTTAACAATTTTATTAATCACTTTAAAGTTTACATGACCAATCTGTAACACCCCCAATTTCGTGATACGCAGTGGAATTCAAACTGGGTGTTACTTTATGGCACAACAGTTATAACAATAGAAAACAAACTCTAATGGGTTCGTTTTAAAATATTTATCATTAAAATTGTATAAATATGATAGTTTACAAAAATGAGGTCCCAGTAGTTTCATGGTTTACAAATTACATTAAATGAGTTTTCGAATGATAATAAAATTTATAGCCTTCTTGAGTATTCATGCTCCTCCGTGCCAGCCTCATTCATTATAGACCTGAGATACATGCTAAAAACAGTCAACACAAAGGTTGGTGAATTCATAGAGTTTATAGTTAAGTAGTTGAACACCATTATTCGTAGTGTAAGCTATAGACTCATACTCATAGTTGAAAATAAAACAGTTATTATTGCACTAAGCTCATGACTACAAATGTGTTAACACCAGATGGACTTCATGCGCACATGACTACAAATGTGTTAATCATAAAAGGACTTCATGAGATCTTAGGCAAGAAGCAGTTATTATTGCACTAAGCTCATGACAACCAAAATGTTAACAGTGTATCAATAGAATTGATATAATAGTAATAGTGGCCCTAGTAGGTAATTTGCCATTATACCTAGAGTTCTAAAATAGAGTGTGTTTGTTTTCCAGGTCTTGGTCAAACAAACGGGATTCGTCAATCCCGATAGATCTATCCACACTATTCGCGTTCACTCGCTCGTGATTAATGGTTCATGATATAGGGACTTCGAACATGGCAATTGGTTACTTAGTGCAAATAAAACATTCAGATATAACATACAGCTTCAAAGAAATGTGTTCGGTTTAAAAATAGCATGTATCACCCTTAAGGGTTTTTAAATCAATTAATTAATAGAAAGTGGGGCTATGAACTCACCGTGATTTAATAACGTTTAGTGCTTAACGAATTCGAAGGATAAGCCGAGAAACCTCTACGCGCAACCTAAAATAGAATGTTGTCACTTAGGTTTGGAATAATGTCTATAAAAACATAAATGAGCTTATATACGTCATTATATTGATCATGATGTAGTACTTAGTGGTTTAGTGTATGTTTGTTCAAATGGTTTATGAAAACAATTATTATATATCTCGTACTACTGTTCGGGCCATCATAATTCAGAGGTCATGTAGTAAACGTTCGAGGAACTAGGACATTTTAATTCATAAATCCAGCAACTCGTCGATCCGTTTACCCAAATGAAACCCCTCACATGAAGCTCCCTAGTTTTGTACGCTCGATATAGAAAATATATGTTTTTGGTCGTTTTACAATAATTACAATTTCGAAGGTCAAATAAACTTAGGAAAGTTTATTTTGAATGAAGATTGTTATCTTTATCAAGTTTATTATGTCTAGTAAGTGTGTGATGATATTTGTAATGTTTCATGGTTTATCGAGGGAGTAAATCCAAATTGTTTTGTGTTTGTGTTGTTTTACTACGGTTAAGGCCTTGACTAATGGTAAGTAACTTAAATGGTTTTTACAAGTTCTCGTCGATTATAAGAGTTTATATCTTATAAATATGGTCAAAAATGGTGTTTGCTTATAAGTTGCGGAAAAAGGGTAAAACGGTCATTATTTCCGTCATTTAAGAAAATACTATTTTGAAGGTCAAGTGTATGATTTTATTTTATGAAAATGATGCTTATAGGTTAGTAGTGAAGTTTGGTAAGTTGGGAAAATTATCAAGTTCGGGAGCTAGGTCGTTTAAGAAAATATATTTGGATATTAAAGTCTCGGGTTTAAAACAGGTCGTGTCGTCCAGCCCTTATCGTGCGCTTTTTGGACCCGTGCCCCAAAGTTTCGGAAAAAATTTCGTTCCGGATAACTTTTGTGTTTTAACTTTTCGATGAATCAGACCCGAAATGCCTTGTTTTGCGTGCTTTATGTTTCTGTGACAGAAAGTTTGTTGACAGCTTTTCCGGTAAAGTTTTGGTAATTTCATTTGGCCATATCCTTTGACTCAGGTACTTGTTTTAGGTGATTCAAATTGATATGTTTTTATTTTAACCTTGTCTACAACAATATATAAAGTACCAAGTCTAGATGTGGTCGGTTTTGTGGCAATTTTGTACATAAGTTCACTAGTTAACATAATATAACATAGAATGGTTTATAAGTTTTAGACTTGTTTTTATCAACTTATACATCATGATCCAATATAAGAGCATATATAGCATAGATTAAGAATATAAAACATGTAAATTATATTGAGCAAGAGTGGTGGTTAGTTCTCTTACAACTTTTGGCTTTCACTTAAGAAAGGAAATCAAGGACTCAAGAACTAGAACAACAACTAGAAACCCTAGCTTTTTAACTTCTTCAACCTCTTGACACCAACTTAGGATCACTTGGAAATCACTTGAAGTCATCTACTAGAACACTTCTTGTATGGCTTGGAGATCACTAATGGAAGGAAGAAACTAGAACTTTGGATCAAACAAAGCTTAACAAGAGCTTTGGAATTGATATAGGGCTTGTACTGTTGAATAATTATTGAAGTAGAAGATAAAATGATAAGTGTGTGTGTGTGTTTGGGCATTTATGGTCATGAAGAAAGGAAGGGATGAGTGCCTTTTATCGTGAAATGAGGAGGTTACATGGTTTAGATATTTATCAAACTTTATGTAGGTGTTAAGTCTTAAAGGTTATGTTTACTTGCACAATAAGCTTCCTATATACGTTTCATACAATCTTATCTAGGTGACTCATAGGAAAACGCCTCTTGTGGCTTAGGAGATAAGATTGGTGAGTTTTTGATAATATCTAGTGTTTACGGAGTGAGTTTTGGTCCCGTCAATTGCTAACTGTAAGTCGTTAAGTCACGAAACGTAAAATCAGGTATCGTAAAAATACGAAACTTGTAGAAATGATTAAACTTATCATTATACTCTATATTAACATATAAAATGAGTGATAAGTTTCATCGGGTTGCTTAAACAATGTTAAAACTGGAAACGTAGGTTTAAAATGCGTAAAACGTAAAATGTACTAAGTTTACGTAAAAATGAAAAAAGTAAAATATAATTGTTCTAATATGATTATAATGAACCTAAAAGGTTTATAATGTCTAGATTGGGCCTAGTCTAGTGTCGATTGATGTTAAATGCTTGTTAAGTCTAAAACCGGAAGTGTTAATAATCAAAGAATGATTTTATGGTCAAAGGAAGAGGAAAATAAGTTTGTCTTTTTCTAAAAAGGTAATAGTGTCTAAAATTCTTAGAAAGTATGGTGCGGGTATAGGTTAAGGTTGCGTAGAAGTAAAAATGCTTAAAACGTAAGTTTAGTTTCGTAAGTCACAGGGTCTATTTGGTAACATTTGAATTTAAATTTTTAAAAATCTCATAAATGATTATGAGTGATCTAAAAATTAATCTGATGTGATAAAAATTCTCAGTGTTGGTTTTCATTATGCGCGGGATGTTTAAATGGCGTTTAGACCAAAACGTAAATTTAAGACATGCTTTCTCAATAAGTTTTGCGAAAATGACCTAACGGGTGTCAAAATTTTATGTCATCATAGAATTAGGTTAACTTATGAGAATGAAAAATACGAACGTGAATAGTAAAAGTGAATAGTGAAAATGAATAGTAAAAGTGAATATTACCCAAAAATGCGAATTGTTACACAAGCCTTCTATGCCAAATCATTGATTCATCAAGAGTGGCCTTTGCAACAAGACAAGTCAAATTCTCTTTAAGAACAATGTTCTGCATATCAACACTAGACACATTGTTCTTTCTAGGAACTATAAGTAATACCTAACTTTCATCAGGCAACTTGAAGTTGGGAGACAAAACAAAGCATTCAGTGTCAGTAAACAAAACTTTGTTCTTTTTGTCACACATCTGTGAGACATTAAAAATATTAAACTTAAATTCTTGTACAAAGTACATGTAACACCCCCAAAATACCACAGTGGAAGATTGTGTCACTGGGGTGATACTTCATAATACAAAGTACAAGTTACAGGAAACGACCTCTAAATGAGAAGTTTTGAAAAGTTACCATTCGATTAATAAAATCAAAGTTACAAACAAAGAGGTTCCAAAGTATAATACATAAATGTTTACAAAATGTTTCGAATGGTATATACGAATGTACAAAGTCTTCAAAACATGTCGTACGACTCTATGCTTCAAACTCTAGCTATCGCCTTATGACTTGAGATAAACATGCTAAAAAGTGTCAACACAATGGTTAGTGAGTTTATAAAGTTTGTTTAACATGTAAAGCTTTTAAAGAATGTTCACATAGCAAAGGCATTGTAAATCCACTCAGTTGCAAGTCCCGCCCATACAAAACTTGCAACCTGTGTGTTCACAACCCACTACTAAAAATATAGTATGAGTAAGACATATGTGTATACAATATATGTAAGTACTTAGATAAATCACAATATTTACGATAACTTGATAACACACCACAAGAGTTTTCCAACATATAGTCAGATGCCAACAAACTACACATACTGGGAAACAACTTCCCGCACATAATAATCACGTAGTAATAGTCATGCATTAGAGCATATATTGGTACGCACATGTTGACCAAATATGATAATAATGCATCATGTTGACTAAACAGCACATACTGGGAATCACTTCCCGCACATAATAAATCAATAACAATAGTTATGAATTAAGACATATATTGGTACGCACATGTTGACCAAATATGATAATAACACATCATGTTTGACTAAATTAGCACATAATGGGAATCACTTCCCGCGCATAATAAATCAATAGCAATAGTTATGCATAAAGACATATAATGGTACGCACATGTTGACCAAATATGATAATAATACATCATGTTTGACTAAATTAGCACATACTGGGAATCACTTCCCGCGCATAATAAATCAATAGCAATAGTTATGCATTAAGACATATATTGGTACGCACATGTTGACCAAATATGATAATAATACATCATGTTTGACTAAATTAGAACATGGTATAGTTTTCAAGTATTTGTGATCGTTATAAAATTTGTAGCATGTATCTCCCCCAAAGAGTTTGTAAAACGAGTATTAAAATAGTAAGAGTGGGGCTATGACTCACGGCAATCCTTAAAAGTTTAGAGTACTTGTGAAAGTAAATACTTGAGCATGTATCTCCCCCAAAGAGTAAATTATTTAAACGAGAAAAAGTGGGGCTACGAAACTCACCTTGAACTAATGATATCAAAACGTATAACGGAATTGATGGATAAGTCAGGGAAACCTCTACGCGCAACCTAGAATATGATGTTATATCTTAGGTTCTAAAACAAATATATAAACATGCCTTATATAGTTATTTTATTAATTATTCTTGGATACTTAATGTTTGTAAAGTCGTATAAGTGTTTAAGTCTAGCTTGAGATTTTCATTTATTTAAGTTTTCCCGTCTAAATCTACCCGTTATTTTTAAACCGTAAATGATCATGACTCGGTTTTACGTCTTCGGAAAGGTATTTAAATTAACTTTACAGATTTTTCGGTCCATTGCCCCTAAAGTTACTTAACTATGGTCAAATTACTAATTTACCATTTTATATACATGTTCTTGGTTACAACAACTCACAGTCTCGCGGAAATAGCCATAAGTAGGTCTATAAAACTCCGTTTTAAGCCCGGTTTTTGGCCATGTTTAAGTTAGGATGTTAGCTACTACTTTTATGTTTTGACCAAAATGGGGTTTTAGTCAAGTTTTATGAGTTTCACCCGATTGAAATCTGTTACTCATATTTTGACACTTTTTACGGTTTTGGCTCTAATTTATTCATACGGATGAGTTACGGGGTGAGCCAACCGGCAAAATAACCACAAGACATAGCTCTACAATAATATGTTTTTACCTAAGTTTCACAGTCCACGAAGTTTTCCAAGTAATTACGTTTACAGCCCCTGTCCAGTTTCTGTTTTGTAAAACTAGTCCTTATGATGTTTCTAGTGTTTTAGTCTGATTTACCAAGAATAATTACATATAATAAGCAAAACAAGTTAAATACATAAAATACTGGTATTTAAAGGAATCAAATAAAGATGTATAGGGTTTTCTTACAAAATGTTTGAGGAAAATTAACAAGAAACCAAGGACAAGATCACTAATCCTAAGGTTTCAACCAAAGCTCTAGCTTACAATACTTTAACCCTAGCTTTCAAATATTTTAACCACTTGATTAAGACCTTAGTACCCTTGTAATAATCTTCTTAACTTAGCCCTATAACCCTTGTGTAGTTCCTAATTCAACCATGGAATGATGAAACAAACTCTTGAATCAAGTAGAGATCTTTAAAGGCTTGAACTTCTTTGTATAACTTGTTGCTTGAAAATTAAAGATGAAGTGTTTTATGGATTTAATAGCGGCCTATTTTTGGATGAAGAAATGAAGGGAATGGATGGGATATATGCAGGATAAATGAGGAGGTTAAGAATTTAAGATCTTTTAGAAACTTAACTTGTAAGTTATACACTTGTATGCATCTTAATAGATCAAGACTTATCACCAAGCCACCAAGGCTTGGTGAATCACTAAAATTTCGTCCATATTGAGATATGGGGTGACTAGGTCATTCACTTGGTATTATCTAGCTTACGGAGTAAGTTTTGGTCACGATAATTGCTAATGGTAAGTCGTAAAGTCACGAAACTTAAAACCGAGTACCTTAAAAATATGAAACTTATAAAAATGTTAAAACTTATTAATATAACCTATCTTAGAATATTAAATAAGTGATAAGTTTGATGGAGCACGTAAACGCTGTTAAAACCTAGAATGGTAAGATATTTAAGAAGAGAATTTCAACTTTACTTCTCTTAGTGAGATATTGTATAAGATATTTAACTAGGTATTATCTAAATAATATCTAGTTGATGACTAGGTATATGACTAGGCAATGTAATTTAAAATGTATTAGTCAAAAGGTGGTGTGGGTATCGGGAGTAAATAGTAAAAGTGAATAGTGAAAATGAATAGTAACATGAAAAGGCGAATTGTTACAGTACCTACCCCTTAAGGGAACTTTGTCCCGAAGTTCTGTTGATGTTAACTACTTACTATGTGTATAGTCTAAGTGATTACGTCAAAGCTCATGTGTCTGAGTTTCTTATCCATCTAGGTACGTTCTTGTGACTATCGTGGCTATTGTTCGCTCTAATGACGTACTTTCTTATGGCTAGGTTTGATGAGGCAAACTTTCCCATACTCGAGCATAACCCTCAAAAGACCTTTAGGTAACCGATTTTTACTTAATCTCATAACTCATCAAAAAAGAACTTTCATGAGATTAGCATAAATCGGTTTGAGTAACAACTGGATTCTAGCTTAATCTTCACAACTCATTAAACAAGAACTGTCACTTAGATCAAGTTAGGAAATAAGTGGTTTGAAGGAGATTTTTGAAAATTTGGCTCGATTATGGAATTGCTTACACATATGAGACTACTACTCCATTCATTGCATGATTATTCCTAAATTAGACTTAGGTGATCAGGCTATGTATAATTTAGGAGTAACAATGCAATGCTCTGACTAATCGACTTGTATGATGTTCGGTGTTTCGGTTAATTCATAGTAATCTCCCTTACCTGCTAAAATTACAAAAAAGTCTAAAGTGTGTAGGCGATAGGGAGGAAGGTCTCAACGTATATAGTAGTTATAGTCTAGGCTCTAAATGCAACCTAGTTCTCTATAACTAAGTCTCTGATACGAATCTGTATCACCCCCAAAATACCGCAGCAGAAGATTGTATCACTGGGGTGCTACCTCATAATACAAAGTACAAGTTATAGAAAACGACCTATAAATTAGACGTTTTGAAAAGTTACCATTCGATTAATGAAATCAGAGTTATAAATGAGACGTTTTGAAAAGTTACTAATCGATTAATGACGTTTTGAAACGACCTATAATACATAAATGTTTCTAATGGTAAATACGAATGTATAAAGTCTTCAAAACATGTCGTACGACTCTATGCTTCAAACTCTAGCTATCGCCTAATGACTTGAGATAAACATGTGTTAGGATTTAGTAAATCCAGTTAATAAAGTGTCGGTCACCTCAAGTATATGTAATCGTTAGAAAGCTCGTAGTCGTAGTTATTTAAAATTAAGTAGTATTTAGTTAAGTAACACCGTGGAGCACGGACGGGTCTTTACCTGTATGTTTGATCCACAGCCCGTAGGTGGCGATTTGTGTAAGACTATAAATACTCTCTACCTCCCAAGGTAGAGAGTTGGAGCTATTAATAATACTTTTTACTTTCTCTCACTAAGTTCCCAAACCTCTAACTATTTCTCTCTCTAAAACATCATTGTGTACGCCTATTATGATCATGGTTTGATGTGTTTATGAAATCCAATATGTTACAAACGGTATCAGAGCCAGGTATTAAATTCTTGTTTAAGCACTTTAACATTATTTTGAAGCTCTTGCTTTTGCTTAACAATTTTGAAAGCTTTTGAGGGGAGATGTGACTTGCTTATGAAAACATTTAATTGATAAGGATCAAATCTGAGACTTTAAACTCCAAAGATTAAACATGCATTAGTATCTTTTGAAAACAGTTGTATGACAAATAACCTTTTGATGAATTGAAATCATTCTCCCCCTTAATCAATGACATAAGTTGTTGATTGAGAGATAGCGATTTTGACAAACGTTAAGTCCAGATGATTTTCAAAAATTGAGTCCGAGTTATTTTTCAAAGCAATTAGTTTTCATTAGATAGTAAGTAATTGTTTATAGAATCAGAGCATGAGATTTGAAAAACAAGATAAAGCATGGCTCTGTTCTTTCTATTAAAAACGGGTTACTGCCTGAAATGACAATAAACCATAGTTTCACTTTCTCCCAATTTTATTATTTTTTTTTATTTATTTTTTTTAAAAAACATTCGAACAACATCTAAAGACCCGTGTCATTCTTTGAATGACAACACAAAATCCGTAGATGATATTGAACAAGGAAAAAAGAAAAAAAAAACATGACCAACTACAATATTTTTGGGATTTTTCAAAATTTTCTAATTTTTATGGATTTTTGAAAGTTTTATAATTTTCTATTTGCTTTTTGTAGATTTTGAAATTTTGTATTTTGCTTTTCGAATAAATATTTACAAGAAATGGATGAAGAAAGACCTTTTACTCCTCTTCTTCCTCTTGAAGACGTTTAAGTGTTTTCAGTTGTAGACTCTTTAGACCAAGTCGTGGAAGAATAAACTCAAAACGTTCTCTAGGAAGAGCTTTGGTGAAGATGTCTGCTAACTGGTATTCAGTCCTCACAAAATAAAGTTTCACCACACCGTTTTCTACTTGCTCCTTGATGAAATGATGTCGAATGTCGATGTGCTTTGCTCTTGAGTGTTGTACGTTGTTGCATGAGAGAGCAATAGCACTTTTATTATCACAGTACAGAGGGATTTTGTTGAATTCAAACCCACAGTCAGATAATTGGGATCTCATCCATAGGATTTGAGCACAACAAGATGACATGGCTATGTATTCAGCCTCTGTAGAGGAAATAGAAGTACTCATTTGTTTCTTTGAAGACCAGCTCACAAGCTTATCACCCAAAAACTGAGCACCTCCAGACGTACTTCGACGTGTATCTTGACATCCTGCATGATCAGCATCTGCATAGGCTGTTAGTGACATACCGGTGTCCTTCGGGTACCAATGTCCCATATTGATGGTTCCTTGGAGATACCAAAAGACCCGTTTAACCGCTTCAAGGTGTTTTTTGGTAGGCTTAGCCTGATATCTAGCACACATGCAAACAGCGAACAGAATGTCTGGTCTACTGGCTGTGAGGTACATCAGGGATCCAATCATACTACGATATTTCATTTGGTCTACCATGATCCCTGAGTGAACCTCATCCAGTTTAGTACGCTCTATCATGGGTGTGTCAACAGAGTCACAAGAATCAAATCCAAATTTCTTCAAAATCTCATTTGCATATTTAGATTGATTTATAAAAATGCCTCCGGGACTTTGTGAAATTTGTAATCCCAAGAAAAATGTCATTTGTCGCATCATAGACATTTGAAATTTGGAACCCATTTCATTTTAAAAACCTTCACATTCATTGGGGTCAGTCGAAGCAAAAATAATATCATCAACATAGATTTGAACGTGAATTAAATGTTTGCCTGACTTTATGGTGAACAATGTCGGATCAACTGCTCCTTTGCTGAATCCAGTAGATAGAAGAAACTTTGATAGCGTATCATACCATGCCCTTGGAGCTTGCTTCAAACCGTAAAGAGCCTTCTTCAAATGATAGACGTGAGTAGGATGCTCTGGATTCACAAAGCCTTCAGGTTGGCTGACGTATACGACTTCTTTAAGATCTCCGTTAAGAAAAGCCGTCTTTACATCCAACTGATAGACTACCATGTTCTTACTTGCAGCATTAGCCAAGAAGATTCTGATTGCCTCGGTATGAGCAACTGGAGCAAATGATTCTTCAAAGTCAATACCCTCCTCTTGACGGTATCCTTTTGCAACCAATCGAGCCTTGTTCTTTAAAACATCACCATGCTCATCAAGTTTTACTTTGAAGATCCACTTTAGAGCAATGATCACAGCACAATCTGGAGCAGGTACTAATTCCCATACATCTAGTCGATCAAACTCATGAATTTCTTCTTGCATGGAATTGAACCAGCTGTCTTCATTCATGGCGGTTTTAACATCTTTTGGTTCGACCTTAGAGAGTACGGAGTTGAAGAAACACCATAAGGCATCGGTTGCAAGTTGTTTCCGCGTGGATACTGGACGAGAGGGGTTTCCAATGATGTTGTCCAATGGATGATCATGTGTCCATTTTCTAAGGTGTTCATGTGGTTGTTGTTGAGGAACTGAAGTAGCAGAGTCGATATCTCCTGAAGAAGATGGTTCTGATGATGATTCAGTAGCAAATATGTTTTCAAATGGGGCATCTTCAGGAGTAGCAAAGGGATTATCTCCATCATTGATGCCAGAAACAATTCCATGATGTACACTTGATGATTGATGATTTGTTGATGAGACAGAGTGATCAGCAGCAGGCGCTTCTTGACTTAATGACATTGAAACTGACGGGTTAACTTCATTGATAGGGATAGAAGCAGCCTCTGTTGATGGAATTGACATATCATTAGTACTTGGCTCATAGTATCTACAGAGATCACAAATCTCAAATGATTTGAAAATTGTGATCGGGGGAGAATTTGTGATTTAAATTGGAGTTAAACTGATAATTCGATAAATGGTTTCATAAGTGTTTAGCAAGCTTTCCTCCCCACATGTGCCAAACGATTTCAAATTTTCCATGCACATGTTGAGGGGGAGCATCTTTTTAAACCACAAAGAATTGAAACGTGATTGATCTGTCTCTAAGTGCAGGTTCCTTCTAATATGTGTAAAACTCTTTCAAACCTCGAGGCACATATTGAGGGGGAGCAAACTTATGAAAACCTCATCCTTCCCCAATATGCTTTATCTACTTGATTTGATCAGGGAAGTGATGTTGATATCTTTTAGAAAATGGTAATCAAAGAAGTTAATTCTTCCTCTTGCCTCCGTGTACCAAAACGATTTCAAATATATGATGCACATGTTGAGGGGGAGCTTTTTCTTTTTCTAGAAATATCAAAAACAATTCAGGTACAAAATGCTTTGATAATATATCACAAGTATCTGGATTGATTTTCAAATGGTTTTCAATTGGTTCCAATGGCAGATGAACAATACCAAATAGACCGACCAAATTTACTTTATGTATGGTGATATAAGGATGATAAGGTTAGGTATTAGTTCCCATGATCCGCCAAAACCGGAGGGATCTACCCAGGGACAATCCACTAGATAGTGTAGAGTCCTTAGGTATGATGAAAAAAGGAGAAAAGTGAGATATGGGAAGAGTGCGGACTGAGACAGAGCTAGTAGTGGAATAAACCCAACAAGGTTCTAGTTATGAAGTCTCGGTAAGCACTGAAGGGGTTGAAGAATGAAAAAGAATTGAATGAGAAAAGGGTGAAAATAAATAGCCCTCCATTTATTCAACCTTAGGGCAGAAACCGGGTTCAATACATATGCTACCAGTGGTTACCAAGGTAACATCGGTATTGAAGACAAGACGTCATGGACCTAGTGACGCACTGCACTACAACTTCCCAAGCTACTCAAGTTTATTTTTAAAGGGACTTGTTTCATTCTCACAGGGAACCTACATAATCTATCGAATTTCTCTTAGAGGTTGTTGATATTGAAGAAGGAGACCCTCTCCCTAGTCTCCGGCATAGGAATCAAATATGCATAATTGATTCTAGAGCCTCAAGATCATCATAATAAATCTCTTTAGGACACTGTCAATGAAGACTCTTTGTTTCACACAATGTGAAAAGAGAGATTATATTTTAAGAGTCCTACGCATTATCCTTGTGGTATTGCCAGAACATCTGAGTGATATGCAAACATATTCACAATGAAGATGGAAAGCCTTCTGGAGCCAACATCCAACAAGCTCTTGGTGGGTGGCATGTGAGATCTATCTAATAGATCAACCATGTGACAACTGAACAGAAACAATGGGGCGATTCAATCTTTTGAATCAATCCTGGTTCAGGTTATGGATTGACGGATACCTTTGAAAAACCAGTCATTGTGCTTAAAAAATATTTTCTTTAGCATATCGACTGTGTACTAATATTTCAAAATAAAAGGTGTTTATGATTGATAATTGATTTTCATTAAAACCTTCGTTGTATTGCAAAAACAATTTATATTGAGCGGTACACGATTGTTTTTCAAATCTCTTTTCATCAATCAGTGAATCTCAATTCGCTGGTTCACTTACTCTGTGTTGTCTTCTTTGAGACGTTCCGGTTTGAGAACAGCTAGAGCAGCTGCGAAACCCTGTCAAGGAGATTCTTAGGAATCCTACCTGATCACAGCCAGTACTTGTTCTGATCAACGGGGAACCGTGGGCCGTGTACCTCAATTCAACGAAAGTGATCAAAGACACGTTCGTGCGCTTTATTGCTAACGGTTGTATGCAGGTACGCCCAACGTTTGCAGCTGATCAGAATGAAGCTGTCACACCCCCAAAATATCGCAGCGGAACGATAGTATCATTGGGGTATGACGTCATAGCACAAAGTATGGATACAGAAAACTACCTCTATAATGAGACGTTTTGAAAAGTTTACCATTCGATAAATAAGTTAAAGTTTACACAACGAGAAATCACAAAGTTTAATAACACATAAAGAGTTTACAAAACATGTCGAATGGTAATCGTTAAAAGCACAAGACTCCAATGTATGCCATGTGACCCAAAAGCTCCATGAAATGCTATCACCTTAAGACCTGAGATAAACATGCTAAAAAGTGTCAACACAAAGGTTGGTGAGTTCATAAGTTTGTAACAAAATGATATGAAATACTTTGAGAAATGTTCACACAGCAAAGGCATTGTAAATCCACTCAGTTCCAAGTTCCGCCCATACAAAACTTGCAACCTGTGTGTTCACAACCCATTGCCTAAAATAGAATGACAATCATGAATATACGCATTAAAGTAGTTAAAAGTATAAATGTCACCACAAGGGTCTTCCAACAACTCGTGTTGGGATGTTCCTCCAACGCTCACGTTGGGATGTATCCATAAAAATGGCCTTCCAACATATAAATGCCGGGATGTTCCTCCAACGACTCACGTTGGGCTGTATCCAAATAATTGGCCTTCCAACATATAAATGCCGGGATGTTTGTTTAAGTCTAGTCACTACACGCACCAAGTCTAATGTATAAGTAATGTTGTTTGGCAATAGAGTTTAAATGTTTTGATAAATAAGCATGTATCTCGCCCCAAATAGTTTATAGGAATTTAAACAAGTAAAAGCGGGGTATGAACTCACCTGGTGTGATTGATATACTAACAAAATGAAGTGCACGAAAGTGAGGCTCGGAAACTATCCGCGACCTAAAATGTATGTTATGATATGTAATGAGTTATGATGTTATGTTATGCATGCATTTCGTATGTTATTTATACCATTTGTGAGTTTTGAAAATAATACTTATCGTCGAAAAATACCCTTTTGACGTCTTGACCATTCTTAAATTACTTTACAAGTATTTACGTCAAAATGTCATCCTACAATAGTTTCGTAATGATTTATAGTGAAATTATCACTTTTCGTCGTAAAATAATGTCGTCGGAAATTTCTTGAAAGTGACAAAAATGGCTTCGAAAAACTAGTCGTAAAATGGTGTACGTCGAACGTTAGGAAACGAACTCGACGGTTTTGGAAAGCTTGTATCAAAATCTAGAAGTTTCAGTTCATGAGTTTTCGTTATAGAGGTCTCGAACATAAAGATAATAGAGGTTAAATATGGTCATTTTGTCCAAATGTGGTTTAAAAATAAGTTTCGGCAAAGTTTAAGCATCCGTAAATAATTTATTACAACTCCGCTATACAAACGGTTAGTCATTTTGAAAAATATGTTTGGTGATCTCGATTTTATTAGAAGACATCTCGTTACAAAAAGTTCCACATCATCGTTAAAAACAGCCTTCAACATGGTCGTTTTAGTTACCGTAACACTTGTCTCGTAAAATAATATAGTTTTTCTAAAAATAATAGTTACGGAAATTTTATGAAAACGTGTATATCTTGGTCGTTTCAAATCCGTTTTCTACGTATTATACGTCCTTAGCTTTGTATCAAAGTATACTATTATATTTTTGACAAGTCGAAATAATTTATAAAGCTTAGGACTCGTTCTTGACTCGTACAAAATAAAAATAGGTTGCTGAAATTTTCTGAAAATGTATATTTCGTCGTCAAACTTGTAAAATTCATAACTTCTTCGTTATAACTCCGTTTTAATCCGTTCAAGCGGCCACGGATTCGTTTTAAAGTATATTTTCTAAATATCAAGGCCAAAAATTCGTGCCTACTGTCGGATTTTCCAGAAAAACAAAACGAGATCAGACCACTATATATATTTGTCGAAAATAGTTTTTCTCGTACTAAACCTATTCCAATCCCTTCAAATCAACTCCAAAGCTATACTAATCCTACCATACACCTTCTTAGGGTGTCATGGGTTCCTAAACATCATCAAGACCAAAATATAACAAGGGAATAATTATAGGATGACTCTTTATATATCAAACTCTTAAAATCAATGTAAAAAATGGTATAAATAACACAAGTCTTGCATGCTTGCTCCAAATACGAAGAAATAAATATGAAATGATAAGGAAAAATGAAAAATGTAAATGATATGCTTACAAGTAAACTATGATGAGGTGCAAAGAACAAAGGTTAAACCTAAACACCCTAGGTTTTTATTTCAAAACCTTAATAAGAGTGTGATCTAGATTGTGTATACTTGAGCTTGAGAAAAATTTTGATGATCCCTTTGTACTCCTTAGTGTTGCCGGTTTTTGGAGAGAAAACCCAAGAGAGAAAACTTTTTTGTTAACTAGATGAATTATTGAAGTGAATGAAGTAAAGAATGAGATGAAGTATAAGTCTAACTATCAAGAAAAATTTTCAACAACCATTTAATGCTACCTCCCCCTTGGTCGGCCAAGGGGGGAGGTATGTATCAAAATATCTTTTTTTTTTTTATAATGTATATACTTGTGTAGTTGTAAGAAAAAGTGTAAGTAAAAATGTGTAGTTTAAATGTAACTTGTAAGGTAAATGGTAGCTTATAGGTAAAAGAAATTTTTAATAGATCAAAGTAGATTATAATGAGATCATAAAAATTGTAAAAATACATTCCTTGAAAAATTTGAGTGATATAATAATTATCGTGTAGTTTTTATGAAAAACGTCGTAATAATATAAATTTAACGATTTATGTACAAAATAAATTTAAAACACTAGGTAAACTCAAAATATAGTTTTTATAAACTAAATGTAAGTATAAAAATATATCGGGATCATTTTTAGAAGTATCGGATTAAATGTTCAAAATAATAACTCACGCGATAACGTTTATTTAATATAAAATTTTACGCGTTTAATGTGAAATGCAAAAATCATGAATGAACAGTTATGAAATGATGAATATGGAATATGAGAAATGACCGGAAATTGAGAATTGTGACATTCTTCCCCTGATAGAGGAATCGCGTCCTCGCGATTCAATCGATGATACATAAGGTTCTACCCTAAGGTTTCGAGAAATCAGAATGTATGGTCAAAGTGCTTATGCCAAAACTTACGCGTCTAGGTTTCTTATCTAAGGAGACTCACTAAATCTGAATAATACGGTGGATCACTTAATGGTCTAGGAAAAACGTACCAGTTATGCATTGCGGGCTTCCTCAGTCCCTATATAGAATGCTCGACCTCGAGGTGGACTGATATTGAGTACAGGGTTTGGGTTATTTCCTTCAATTGCCACTGCTAGAGGAGCTTGCATCGGTGGCTTATTCAACTGAGGACAATTATTCCGGTAGTGATTCGGGCTGTTGCACTCGTAGCAAATCCTTTGGTTATTCCTCATGTTGCCCGTGTTAACCGTTGTTATTGGTCTTGCACGCTCTCTACACTGGCTTGAAAAATGATTCGACTGATTGCATATTGTACATAAGCGGCAGGGCTTGGACTTCGGGTGATGATAAGTACATTTAGCACATTTGGGATGTGTACCCGCATACTCTCTTTGTTCATTACCAGTTGCCACAAAAACTCTTGCCCTTTTGTTGTCTGCTACCACGTCTATCTGCTTATTCGACCCACTTACTTCCTTCCTCTTATCACTGCTCTTCAAAGTACCATTTCTAACCATCTCGTCTGTCAGGGTTCCTGCCCTTAGTATCGCACTTTGTATTGTAGACGGCTCAGTTGTTTTCACGGTTCCACGGATTTCGGGGACAAGACCATATATGTACCTCGAGATTCTCTTGGACTCAGGGGTAACTAGATGAGGAACTAGTCTGGCTAACTCATGAAATCGGTCAGTGTAGGCTGCGTGACCAGCCCCTATCATAGAGTGGTGATAAAATTCATCTTCCAATTTCTGCATTTCATTGTCCGGGCAGTACTCCTCTTTCAATAACGCCTTAAATTCATCCCATGTCATACCTATAGCTGCCTCTCTGCCTCTAGCCTGTAGCTGTGTGTTCCACCATGTCAATGCCTTTCCTGATAACAAGCAAGCAGCATACTTCACTCTCTGATGTGTGGCACAATTGCTGATGTCGATCACTGCCTCTGTCTTCTCTACCCATCGAGTATACGCCAAGGCACCTCCTATACCATCAAACTCCACAGGTTTGCATGCCGAAAATTCCTTATATGTGCATCCAATTCTGTTGTTGTTGTTGTTGTTGTTGCTGCCAGCTACATTGTTGGTGTCGCCAGTACCGTTCCCGTTCCCGTGGTTTCCCGAGTTATTCATATGATTTCCAACTTGTGTAACAATAGTGGGAAGTAAGATTTGAAGTTGTTGAGCGATGATGGCGGCAAAATCAGGGTTTCCGCCAGTGTTGTTGTCATTGTTACCCATGTCGCTACCACCTCCTCTACCTCCACGCCCACCTGTCATTCCACCTCTTGGTGCCGCACCACCTCGGCCAGTACTGCGTGTTACTCTCTTTGGTGCCATTATCTCTGCAAGGGAAAGAACCGTTGAATTCCCAATGTCTATGCTTAACGTCTTCAAATATAATATCACGCCACAAATTGGTTCCTAAGGTGTCCACACCGATCTACGTATGCGTGGTCGCATATGTCCACGTGGGTTGTGACGCATTTATAATTATGTTGGCCACCATAATTATAATTGCTTCATTTCACACGTGTACATACCACCAAGCATACATGTCTCGGCGTTTGTTGTTACTTAAATAGGTAGCCAGTCTATCATCCGATTCTAAACGGTGGAGAAGGAATTTAGGTAGGTATCTATGGAGAGTCGCACTTGGTGTATAGGAATTTCCGTTAGGTGCTAAAGTCACGATGAGGTTTAGTCGCCAGCAGTTTCCAAAGTATCCTCAAGAGAACTCCCATCCTCGGGCAAAATCATCAAATCTATCCAGCTTTATAGTAACACTTATTTAGCTCGATCTCGCATCTCATCAAACAAGAACTGTCACGAGATCAAGTTAGATAAGTGCTCATTACTGAGCTCCATATCTTTGATGACCCAACTAGATTTTGGGACTCCCCTATTGGTACAAGGAAACTACGTTATCTAATGAGGTGGTTCTAGAAGAAATACTTAAGAAAACATATGCGCACGAAAAGTGTGTAAGGTGATAGGAAAAGAAAGGATCGACGTGAAAGCGGTTATAGTCTAGGAACTAAAATGCAACCTAGTTCTCTATAACCAAGTCTCAGATACCAATCTGTCACACCCCCAAAATATCGCAGCGGAACGATAGTGTCATTGGGGTATGACGTCATAGCACAAAGTATGGATACAGAAAACGACCTCTATAATGAGACGTTTTGAAAAGTTTACCATTCGATAAATAAGTTAAAGTTTACACAACGAGAAATCACAAAGTTTAATAACACATAAAGAGTTTACAAAACATGTCGAATGGTAATCGTTAAAAGCACAAGACTCCAATGTATGCCATGTGACCCAAAAGCTCCATGAAATGCTATCACCTTAAGACCTGAGATAAACATGCTAAAAAGTGTCAACACAAAGGTTGGTGAGTTCATAAGTTTTTAACAAAATGATATGAAATACTTTGAGAAATGTTCACACAGCAAAGGTATTGTAAATCCACTCAGTTCCAAGTTCCGCCCATACAAAACTTGCAACCTGTGTGTTCACAACCCATTGCCTAAAATAGAATGACAATCATGAATATACGCATTAAAGTAGTTAAAAGTATAAATGTCACCACAAGGGTCTTCCAACAACTCATGTTGGGATGTTCCTCCAACGCTCACGTTGGGATGTATCCATAAAAATGGCCTTCCAACATATAAATGCCGGGATGTTCCTCCAACGACTCACGTTGGGCTGTATCCAAATAATTGGCCTTCCAACATATAAATGCCGGGATGTTTGTTTAAGTCTAGTCACTCCACGCACCAAGTCTAATGTATAAGTAATGTTGTTTGGCAATAGAGTTTAAATGTTTTGATAAATAAGCATGTATCTCGCCCCAAATAGTTTATAGGAATTTAAACAAGTAAAAGCGGGGTATGAACTCACCTGGTGTGATTGATATACTAACAAAATGAAGTGCACGAAAGTGAGGCTCGGAAACTATCCGCGACCTAAAATGTATGTTATGATATGTAATGAGTTATGATGTTATGTTATGCATGCATTTCGTATGTTATTTATACCATTTGTGAGTTTTGAAAATAATACTTATCGTCGAAAAATACCCTTTTGACGTCTTGACCATTCTTAAATTACTTTACAAGTATTTACGTCAAAATGTCATCCTACAATAGTTTCGTAATGATTTATAGTGAAATTATCACTTTTCGTCGTAAAATAATGTCGTCGGAAATTTCTTGAAAGTGACAAAAATGGCTTCGAAAAACTAGTCGTAAAATGGTGTACGTCGAACGTTAGGAAACGAACTCGACGGTTTTGGAAAGCTTGTATCAAAATCTAGAAGTTTCAGTTCATGAGTTTTCGTTATAGAGGTCTCGAACATAAAGATAATAGAGGTTAAATATGGTCATTTTGTCCAAATGTGGTTTAAAAATAAGTTTCGGCAAAGTTTAAGCATCCGTAAATAATTTATTACAACTCCGCTATACAAACGGTTAGTCATTTTGAAAAATATGTTTGGTGATCTCGATTTTATTAGAAGACATCTCGTTACAAAAAGTTCCACATCATCGTTAAAAACAGCCTTCAACATGGTCGTTTTAGTTACCGTAACACTTGTCTCGTAAAATAATATAGTTTTTCTAAAAATAATAGTTACGGAAATTTTATGAAAACGTGTATATCTTGGTCGTTTCAAATCCGTTTTCTACGTATTATACGTCCTTAGCTTTGTATCAAAGTATACTATTATATTTTTGACAAGTCGAAATAATTTATAAAGCTTAGGACTCGTTCTTGACTCGTACAAAATAAAAATAGGTTGCTGAAATTTTCTGAAAATGTATATTTCGTCGTCAAACTTGTAAAATTCATAACTTCTTCGTTATAACTCCGTTTTAATCCGTTCAAGCGGCCACGGATTCGTTTTAAAGTATATTTTCTAAATATCAAGGCCAAAAATTCGTGCCTACTGTCGGATTTTCCAGAAAAACAAAACGAGATCAGACCACTATATATATTTGTCGAAAATAGTTTTTCTCGTACTAAACCTATTCCAATCCCTTCAAATCAACTCCAAAGCTATACTAATCCTACCATACACCTTCTTAGGGTGTCATGGGTTCCTAAACATCATCAAGACCAAAATATAACAAGGGAATAATTATAGGATGACTCTTTATATATCAAACTCTTAAAATCAATGTAAAAAATGGTATAAATAACACAAGTCTTGCATGCTTGCTCCAAATATGAAGAAATAAATATGAAATGATAAGGAAAAATGAAAAATGTAAATGATATGCTTACAAGTAAACTATGATGAGGTGCAAAGAACAAAGGTTAAACCTAAACACCCTAGGTTTTTATTTCAAAACCTTAATAAGAGTGTGATCTAGATTGTGTATACTTGAGCTTGAGAAAAATTTTGATGATCCCTTTGTACTCCTTAGTGTTGCCGGTTTTTGGAGAGAAAACCCAAGAGAGAAAACTTTTTTGTTAACTAGATGAATTATTGAAGTGAATGAAGTAAAGAATGAGATGAAGTATAAGTCTAACTATCAAGAAAAATTTTCAACAACCATTTAATGCTACCTCCCCCTTGGTCGGCCAAGGGGGGAGGTATGTATCAAAATATCTTTTTTTTTTTTATAATGTATATACTTGTGTAGTTGTAAGAAAAAGTGTAAGTAAAAATGTGTAGTTTAAATGTAACTTGTAAGGTAAATGGTAGCTTATAGGTAAAAGAAATTTTTAATAGATCAAAGTAGATTATAATGAGATCATAAAAATTGTAAAAATACATTCCTTGAAAAATTTGAGTGATATAATAATTATCGTGTAGTTTTTATGAAAAACGTCGTAATAATATAAATTTAACGATTTATGTACAAAATAAATTTAAAACACTAGGTAAACTCAAAATATAGTTTTTATAAACTAAATGTAAGTATAAAAATATATCGGGATCATTTTTAGAAGTATCGGATTAAATGTTCAAAATAATAACTCACGCGATAACGTTTATTTAATATAAAATTTTACGCGTTTAATGTGAAATGCAAAAATCATGAATGAACCGTTATGAAATGATGAATATGGAATATGAGAAATGACCGGAAATTGAGAATTGTGACAGAAGCAGTCAATCCATAGCCGCATGCTCACTCAACACATTCACTTCTAAAGAAATCATGATTAGTGCATTAATGACTCTGATATTTTCACTTCATGGTTCTGCTACGCTGCTGCCAATATCATTAATCAACGAAAGCTTCCGCTACTCTGATGAGAATTTATCATGATCCAGAATGTGAGCATGTCGGTCCAAAAGTCACAACATCACATAATACCAACACCACAAAGGATGAGTCAGAGATTTATGATAGCTGATGATCTCAAAACTGACTCAACATTCATTATCACGTGGATCAGTTAAAGACCTCCACTTGGATTATCCAAACATGTAAAAATGAAGAATCAAAGACTACGAGCTACTGAGCAAAGAACAGGAACATGGATCCAAGAACAATCTTAATGTAATATATGTTTGTATTCAATGAAATTTGAGGTGACCTCCCTTAGGGGGAGATTGTTAGGATTTAGCAAATCGAGTTATTAAAGTGTCGGTCACCTCAAGTATATATAATCGTTAGAAAGCTCGTAGTCGTAGTTATTTAAAGTTAAGTAGTATTTAGTAAAGTAACACCGTGGAGGACGGACGGGTCTTTACCCACTGTATGCCTGATCCAAAGCCCGTAGGTGGCGATTTGTGTAAGACTATAAATACTCTCTACCTCCCAAGGTAGAGAGTTGGGGCTCATAATAATACTTTTACTTTCTCTCACTAAGTTCCCAAACCTCTAACTATTTCTCTCTCTAAAACATCATTGTGTACGCCTATTATGATCATGGTTTGATGTGTTTGTGAAATCCAATATGTTACAACATGCTAAAAAGTGTCAACACAATGGTTGGTGAGTTCATAGAGTTTGTTTAACATGTAAAGCGTTTAAAGAATGTTCACATAGCAAAGGCATTGTAAATCCACTTAGTTGCAAGTCGCGCCTATACAAAACTTGCAACCTGTGTGTTCATAACCCACTGCTAAAAATATAGTATGAGTAAGACATATGTGTATACGTTATATTTAAGTACTTAGATAAATCACAATATTTACGATAACTTTATAACACACCACAAGAGCTTTCCAACATATAGTCAGGATGCACAACAAACTACACATACCGGGAAAGAACTTCCTGCACATAATAATCACGTAGTAATAGGCATGCATTAGAGCATATATTGGTACGCACATGTTGACCAAATATGATAATAATGCATCATGTTGACTAAACAGCACATACTGGGAATCACTTCCCGCACATAATAAATCAATAACAATAGTAATGCATTAAAAAATATATTGGTACGCACATGTTGACCAAATATTTTTTTTGGGTAAAAGGGATTTTTCAACTTGGCAAAATATATTACTCCAAAAAACCGTTAAAGTACAATGGAATGTGGCTGAAATACCACATTAACCTCAAGCAACCGCTAGAACTACCACTAGATCATTTATGACTGGCCATAAATGAACAACAAGCTACAAACAACTAGGACAACCAATAGACAACATAAAATGACACGCCAAACAAATGAACCAACAAACAAAAAGTTACTTCCTAGAATGACCTTAAAGCTTGAAATCATTCAATTCCCTCGGTAAGTCGTAAACCTGAGCCGCATAATCATCGGAAAAATAATCTTCAAGCTCGTTACCACCACCAGCAGATGAAAAGTAACTTCCCAAATTATCATTTGGCTCATAAACCTCATCCTCATCACTGTTAGAATCTACTACTTCGCCGACTTTAGAAAATGGGTTAACCCTCTTAGTTGAAGCACTAGAGGATGGAGCAGTAGGATGCTTAGAAGACTCACCCAGTACCTTCGGTTCCATGTTACTCATAGGCTGATCATGTGAAACCCTTACCATAATTATCATAACCTAGCACTTCCTCATCCACCAATAATGCCAAGACCCCAAAAGAATTAGAAGACTCAGCGTTCAGACCAGATTTAGCATTAGAAGGAGAAGCCTGCATTGGATCTTTAGGATCCAAACCTGTATTGGTATCATCTTGCTTTGTAGCTGTCGTAGACTTCTTACCTGGGCCACTAGAATTCGAAGAAGATACCCCTCCAGAAAATGATGTCCCGCCATTTACTTTCCCACCCTTTGGGCTCCCAACGATAATGAAACGCAACCTTAGGTTTAGTAAAATGAATACCATCAATATGCTTCTCTTTACTTTGTTGTTTACCTTTACTCTTACGATTATTGACCTCCACAAAGCCATCATTATCAACACCCTGTTTCGCACTTAGATTAACAGTCTTAGGACAACCACCCTCATTATGTTCAAAGATTTTACACGTCTCACACCTTGGAGGTTTCCACTCATACTCAACTTCTAGCGTTTCTAATGAATGACCAGAACCGTCAGGAAAAGGAATCGCCACCACAATCGGTTCAAGTAAAGTAGTCAAAGATGAAACTTCCACAAGAACCCTAGCATAAGAATTACGGCCCTAAGATTTGAGACACATCGCACTCACATACACATCCAGCATAACAGGCCTTCCAATCTGAGTAGAGATTAAGCTAAGACCGACTTCGGAATAAGCTACTAATGGAATATTATGGATTTTAACCCAGACCGAAGCATAAGTGATTTCATCTTTTTTGACTAAATTCACACATGTGGCTAAATTACACCCACAACACATTTCTGTTGACCAAATATGTGACTAAATTAGCACATGTGGTCAACATAAATGTGTTATTATCATATGTGGGTTAATTGTTATTTTGGCTTAAATTGTTTTTTATAATACCTAGGCGTTTTTAAAATGTGTTGTGGGTGTATTGCGTATGTGGTTGAATGTTGGCAAACAATATTTGTTTTTTGCTATTCTTTGTTTGTAAGTTGTGTTACTTTTGTAGAGGGATATCTTTTGGGCAGTATAGGCCTTATTTTTTTTTTTGTTAATGGAATCTGTCATTGGAAAGAGAAGCCAATTAGATACTGTGTCAATTTGGTTGGATTAACTGGATGTTACTATTTGTTCTACCTATATAAGCTGTTTTTTTTTTTTGGATGACATAGTTGTGTGTATACCTAGTTATTTTTCTAAAACTGTGTTAACAAAAATATTTTCAACTCCTAACTTTGATCAACTGAAAGATGCTTGTGGTTCTGATGAATTGCATCATGCTTTCAAATTCATGTTCGTACAAGATCAAGGTGAAAACGAAGGCTTCATCATGCTGTTGGGGGGAAAATGCGATGATGTTCGTCGCAGGCTTGAGAAAAGAACTGTTTTTCTTGAGGAAGGACGGAGGTTTAGCCCATTTGATGATGTTGCTACTGATGGTCTTCAATGTTTGGAAGAAACGCATGATAGGGATCACCAAATTCTGGCTGGTTTGATTGCAGTGCCGGATTTGGCGCGTAAAGGAAGGGTTGAGAAGAAACATCATGTGTTTATGATGGATATGTATGATTAGGTTGTTGTGTTGTGTGTGGTTGACTTATGGTATGATGTTGTGTCTTTGATTAATAGCATGTTGTTAATCTTTGTGGCTCTATTTGTGACCTATGTAATGTATGAATAAACAGTCGTTGACCTAATCAATCGTTGAGGAATCGGTAGACATAATTGTCCAATAAGTTGAATACATCAGCAAGATTATATTTTATTACTTTCTAACAAAGAAAACTGTAACCAACTATATTTAATAAAATTAATAATGTGAATACGAATGTACTAATATCATCAATAAATACTGTGAATTGATTAGAAATTTTTTTTAGATTAAAAATATGCTAAATATGGTTGAGAATATAGTTAGAGGAATGCAATAGTTCTAACATGAATTGTATCTTCTAATACTGAATCTTTGTTGTTCTCCACAGACTAGACTGGTCCTCATTTCTACAATCGTCATCATCCATTGTGTATGGCAAATTATTATGTGTTATAAACATAAAAATATTATTTTACTGCGATAATCTGAAAAAGAACTTACATAAATTTTTTCTTTGCAAATGAGTCCGCTAGTGCATGTTCCTCAGAAGGTCTTCTTTCCTCCTCAATGTAGTCACCTATGAGATTGACGCTAGCAACATAATGTGCATCCATTCCAGCCTGAATTTCAAACGAAGAGTGAAGTTAAATATCATAAGAATGGGTAATTTTGTTATACTCATAATGATGTACTAACTTATAAATGACATTATTAAATTCAATCACGGTAATGAAGATTCTGCTAATGTAGGAAGACATGTATGTGAAAATTTAAATTTATAGAAAGATCTTTTTCTATGCACAATCGATATATTTCTAGTTGGCAAATCATACGACTTAGACCTTTACAGTTTCCTTAATGGAAAAGAGACTTCTAAATAAGATCATTTGATAACCTGACACACTATAATGGTGCATACCAACTAAACAACTGTAGATTGTTTGTTCAGCTGCATTCTAGGTTTGCTGATTGAATGGCATGTCAGATCTAGGATGATCTATAAATTGCACAAATGATCCCAGCTCTGACGTGCCATTCAATCAACAAAGTTGGATTGTAAGTAAACGAACGATCTGTAGTGGTTCTACTGTTCTGCATCTAAGATATATTAGTCTTTATTCTCTATCTACAATGATTCTCTTGGATTTGTAAATGTAAGAAAACCGCAAAAAATGTTATTTTTGCTACCTAGTGTGGGTGCCTTACGAAGACATGAGTAACAAACATACTGAAATGCTGAACAATTCCCACACATAAATGTAATCTATTTGTTTTGCGCAGAGAATTTTAGATGTATGTATGAAAAAAATAGTTGAATTATTGAATTAAAATTAAGGTTGAGATCTCCTTTACTTGTGCGAGTCGACATACCCACCATGGGTGCAAACATATAAGATTTGTGGTTACCTCGCCAACATATGCGAAAGTGTCAGTCATAGTCAAGGAAGAGTTAATGCACAGTAAAATTCATCATAGCCGCATAAAATGTAAGGTAATTGACACAATAGAAGATTTCTATTCATACGTGGTCGATTATAAGTAAACTGCAGAGAAACACAGCTGCATAATGATGGTTTATGTTACTATGCATGGTAAATCACGTATTTAATTTTTGAGCACCGTTTTAATTCTGAGTAGGACAACATTAGCCAACCAAATAAATAAACAGTTATGTCACAGAAATTCTAGTGTCTGCCAAAAGACATCAGTTTATCATGATAGGCCATCAATAACACAAAATAATTAAATAAACCCAACATCATAAAATCCACGTAGTATCAATTTTATAAGCAACAAAATAAAACAGAATGATACAACATTATTGGAATATTATTTTTAAGTGAACCACTAAAAAGTTGCCACAACGTAAAGATATTATAATGCACAACCAAACAACGCAGAAACAAATTCAATAAACAGGTATCATGGGTTCGAGTACCATATTATGGATGGAAACACGATTGTCATCGTGATGCCACGGCAAGATATAGGCAGATGTACCCAACATGAGCACAGGTAGATCCAACTAAGTTTAACCATAGTGCATGGTATATTTTCAGTGTCGAAAGATGGTAGATGACTCTAAAACAAAATTCATAAGTCACATCAATTAGTTAGTATATATTAATATTCATTGTCAAGTTACAATGATTTTCTTGTACCTGCAAATGTAGGAAACCACATAACAACCCGAATGGTTGCATCCTCGTGTGGGTGGATTACCAAGATATGGGTAACAAACATATTGCAGCGCCTGCCAACTTTGACACATAATTATAATCTATTTGTTTTCTAGAGAGAATTTGAGATGTATGTACGGAAAACCAATGTCTGAACTATTGAATGAAAAAATGAGGCTGAGATCTGCATTTCCTTTGGCGAGCCGACATAGGGTAAGATAAGTTACAGTATTGAACCTTATTGCGTGTAGTTTATAAAAAATATATATAACAGAGGCTAGATAAGACATGCTTTCAAAGACAAAAAATCCCTAATGCCTCGATTATAATGAAACCTTTCTAGTAATGGGTGAAAATAAATTCTGTCGCATAATGATGTGGATTAAAAAAAAAGGCTCAGATCTGCCTTTCCTTGGCCTACTCGACATACCGACCATGGCTGCAACCACATAACATTTGTGGTTACCCCGCCAAGATACAGGAATGCGTAAGTCACACCAAGGAAAAGTTCATGTGCAGTAAAATTCATCATAGCCTCATAAAAATGTAGGATAACTGACACATCCGAAGCTTCCTTTGTGGGGTTCTTTCGGAAAAAAAAATATAACAGACCAAAGAGTGCAGAAACCAATTCAATAAACAGGTATCATGGGTATGAGTACCATGTCATGGCTGCAAACACGACTGTGACCGTGATGCCACGCCAAGATATAAGCAATAAAAATAATGCTCTGATCATGCTTTCCTTGGGCGGCTCGACATACTGACCATGGCTGCAACCTTATAACATTCGTGGTTACCCCGACAAGATACAGGAATGTGTGACTGACATCCAAGGAAGAGTTAATGTGCAGTAAAATTCATCATAGCCTCATAAAAATGTGGTATAAGTGACACATATGAACCTTCCTGCGTGGGGTTCTTCCAGAAGAAAAAATATAACATAGGATACAGTAGCCATGGTTGTGGAACCTCAAAAGCGGCACGAACTCGGTTATAATGAAACCCATCTGAAACGCATGAAATTGAAAATCCGTTTTAGTTACAATAAGATAATACATTAACCTGAGTTTCCATTGCAACGCTCTAATACCGTAATTCATCTTTTACAATCACGTGGGGTTTAATAGTCCAACGACATTTAAACTGGTTTAAAAGAATATCATTTCAAATTGTGTTCAAGCCATGCCGTTGGACTATCAAGGCCCATGTAACTGATATTGCAGGACAAATTAGCATATACAAATGGGTTCATGTTAACGACCGAATATTAACAATTCAAAGACAACAATGAACAGCAGATACAGGGCATGCCTTAACAGCGTAAATTCAATGTTTATAAGATGAGCGTTTATTAACTTAAATATTACTTACAAAATGGTCTGCAAAAACATGATACCCATAAATATATGCGACATTTTAAAGCATTCTTTGTCCATGACATTAAACAACAATCGAAAGACAATGCTCAACAACAAATCCAGGGTATGTCCTAACAATGTTAATTGAAAATAAAAGTAAGATAAAAAAACAGAAATTAAGTTGCGCACAAAATGGTCTAAAAACCATGTAAACCATAAATATGGGAGAGATTTTAAACCATTCTTTTTCCATCAAATTAATTAGGTCAGCTAAATAGTAACAATCACGTTATTGAATGATCTAAAGAGCAGAAATTGATAAGACACATACAATGGCAGATACACAAAATAAATAATCTTACAAATACCATGAATGCTTAATTTAATAACACATGTACAATAACAAATACAGAACATAAATAATCCAAAAAAAGAATATGAACGCCTAATTTGATAACACATATTTAAAAAATACCACCAAAGCCTAATTTGATAATACACGTAGAATCACAAATACGCATTTTTTTATCACACACATAGAATGTAGGTAAAGTGATAAATAGAAGGAGAAAAGATATCTTCTGGTTAGATCGGGTGTGAGTACTGTCGTGCAAAGTAGGTGAGAAAATATAATCCACTCGAACAGACGCTTACACTTTAAAAAATATACACGATCATACATGAGGATTGGATCTTTTGACCCAGATCCGGTTAACCGGAGCAACTTAATGTGCAATTGTGAGAGACGTAGGTAAGAAGCAGGTTTAAATTACTTTCTTCGTGTCGGTCTAAAATAGAACCGGGTAGATCTAGTGAACGAACAGTATTCGATGGGGTAATCAGACGGTGTAGATTCATCTGACCCGGTAACCTTTCTAGTAATGGGTGAAAATAAATTCGGCCATATAATCATGTCGATTAAAAAGAAGGCTCAGATCTTCCTTCCCTTTCCCAACTCGACATACCTACCGTGGCTGCAACCACATAACATTCGTGGTTACCCCGCCAAGATACAGGAATGCGTTAGTCACACCAAGGAACAAGCAATGTGCAGTAAAATTCATGATAGCCTCATAAAAAATGTAGGCTAAGCGACACATCAAAAGGTTCCTACGTGGGGTTCTTTGGGGAAAAAAATATAACAAACCAAAGAAAGCAAAAACCAATTCAATAAACAGTTATCATGAGTTCGAGTACCATGTCATGGCTGCAAATACGACTGTGACCGTGATGCCACGCCAAGATATAAGCGTTACAAATAAAGCTCTATAGGATCATACATATTATGTTGTTTGATGATTCGGGTGGTCTAGGAAGGTGATGATACAAGTAATCCATATTAGAGAGATGAAGAGAGTAGAAAGGGAGTTCTAGAGAGAGAATTAAAACAAAAAATGCAAGGTTAGATTAAGAAGTTCCACCCCTTCCAAGGATGGAAGGGATATTTATAGTTACAACCTAAATGTCCTCCTGTCGGACAGTGGATCAGGCATACAGTGGGTAAAGACCCATCCTTCCTCCACGGTGTTACTCTAAACTAATTAACTAACTAATAACTAGCTAATAACTACTAAATAACGTAAAGTATACGAGCTAAGATATGCTAAACAATAATTGGGGTGACCGACACTTCCTTATGGAATTTCCAATTCCTAACAATCTTCCCCTAAGGGAGGTCACCCCATGAAATACATTTTGTATCCTATCATTCTATCTTTGTCTTTAGTTCAGAGCTCGTAGACCTCAATTCTTCAATTTCCGCATTCTTTATGCTTGAGCAGTGATTCTTCAAAGTCCGACTGCTTTGTACTTTTAGTGGAGGTCTTTGAACTAATCCACATCTTGATGATCTTTGAGCTTTCTTTGTGATCATCAGGCACAGTAAATCTCTGGAACACCCTTTATTGTGTTGCCTTCATGTGATGTTGTGACTTTTGGAAAGACATGCTCACACATTATGGATCATGACATCTTTTCATCAGAGTAGCGGAAGCATCTTTGTTGTATGTCTTTGATGATCATGATTTTTCTTCAATTAAGTGTGAATGCTGTGAGCATACGGTTATGATTTGACTCCTCAATATCGATCAGCTGCAACCATCCAATGTCCCTGCAAACAACAGTTAGCACTAAAATACACGAAAGTGTCTTTGTTCACTTTCGTTGAATATAGTTGCAAGAACCACGGTTCCTCGTTGATCAGTATAAATACTGCCTGTGATCAGGTAGAATTCTGAAGAATCTCCTTGACAGGGTTTCGCAGCTTGATCTAGCCGTTCTCAAACCGGAGCGTCCCAAAGTAGACAACACGGAGTGAGTGAACCAGCGAATTGAGATTCACTAATTGATGAAAAATTGATTTGAAAACAATCGCTTATTGCTTAGAAGAAAGAGTTTTGCAATACGACAAAGGTTTTATGAGAATGATCAATTTTCAATCAGAAATACTTTTTGTATTTGAAAAAGAGTACACATTTGATGTGCTAGAGAAAAGAAGAGATTTGCACATCGAACAGTTTTTCCAAAAGTAATTTTTCAATCAGAGATACTTTTTGTGTTTGAAAACATGAATACACATTCGATGTGCTAGAGAAAAGAAGATTTGCACATCGAACGGTTTTTCCAAAAGTATTCGTCAATTCCATTTCTAGACCAAGGTTGATTCAAGAATGAATCGCCCCATCGTTTCTATCCAGTTGTCACAAGCTTGATCTTTAGAAAAGATCTCACATGTCACCCACCAAGAGCTTGTTTGATGTTGGCTCTAGAAGGATTTCCATCTTTATCGTGAATATTTAACATATCACTCGGATGTTCTGGCAATACCACGAGGATAATGCGTAGGACTCTCAATATATACTTACTTTCCACATTGTGTGAAATAGAGGGTCTTCATTAATTTTGTGTCCTAATAAGATTTTGTGGATGATCTCATGGCTCTAGACTCAATCGTGCACATTTGGTTTCCTATTCTGGAGACTAGGGAGAGGGTCTCCTTCTTCAATATCAACAGTCTCTATGAGAAAGTCGATAGATTATGTAGGTTCCCCTTGAGAATGAAACAAGCCCTTTTAAGAGGAACTTGAGTAGCTTGGGAAGTTTAGTGCAGTGCGTCACTGGGTCCATGACGTCTTGTCTTCAATACCGGTGTTACCTTAGTAACAACCAGTAGCATATGAATTGAACCCGGTTTCTGCCCTACGGTTGAATTATTAGAGGGCTATTTCTTTTCACCCTTTTCACATTCATTTCTTTTTCATTCTTCAACCCCTTCAGTGCTTACCGAGACTTCATTACTAGAACCTTGTTGGGTTTATTCCAGTTCTAGCTCTATCTCAGTCGGCACTCTTCCCATATTCTCACTTTTCTCCTTTTTCATCATACCTAAGGACTTCTACACTATCTAGTGAATTATCCCTGGGTAGATCCCTCCGGTTCTGTCGAGATCGTGGGAATGAATACCTAACCTTACCATCCTTATAACACCATGGATAAAGTAAAATGGTCGGTCTTGTGGTATAGTTCTTTCCTTCATGAAACCAATTGAAAAATCATTTGGAAAATCAATAAAGGTACTTGTGATATAATATCAAAGCATTTTGTACCTTAATTGTTTTGATCATTTAGAAATGCTCCCCCTCAACATGTGCATATGATTTTGAAATTGTTTAGCATATGGAGGCAAGAGTTCTTTGAAACAATTTCTTGATCACAATTTCTTTAGAAAAAGCCTTTTGATTTTCTTGGTAAATTCTCCCCCTCAAAATGTACGTTGGTTATTTAAAATTATTTAACACATAGAGGAAAGAGTTCTTTGAAGTACTTTCACGATCACACTGCCATATAGAAGACCATTAGAAAATCAATCAAGGTACTTATGTTAAAACATAGAAATCTTTGTACCTTGAAAGTTTATTTTCTTTTGAAATGCTCCCCCTCAATATGTGCTTCGAGATTCGAAAGCATTTAGCACATATGGGAGAGCAGCATGCACTTTTGAATCAAATCGATCATCATTTATCAGATTTCATAATTAAATCACAAATTCTCCCCCGATCAAAAATATCAAACCCTTTGAGATTTTGGATCCCAATTGATTTAATAAGGTTTAGAAAACATGGGAGAAAATTTGGCCTGATTTAAATACTCATCTTGTTTTTGGATAACTGCTCCTCCTCAATCATGTGCATCATATATTGAAATCGTTTGGCACATGGAGGCAGGAGTGCCTTTAAAGGACTAACATAGATTTGAGATTTAATTCACGATCTCTCCCCCGATCAAAAATTTCAAACCTTTTGAGATTTGTGATCCCAATTGATTTAAATAATTTAAAAGATTTTGGGGAAAGACGTGGCATGATTTAATTTTGAAATAGACTGATAAGGATCAATTTTGTTAGCCTCACTTTTTCTAAAGATAACGTCACTTACGTGGAATGGACTAGATGCATAGAATACTTTGCCCTTAGGGACTAGTATTGATTAAGTGGCAAAGATAGGGCCTATATATACCCCTCATGACTCTCCATGAGGGGTGAGGTGAATCATTTGGCTAGTTGTATTGTGTGTGTTTCTTAATAAATCCTTGTGTTTTCTCCTCCCTCTCTCTACTTTCTCTCACTAAGCAAGATGATGTTCTTCATCTACTTTCACCAACCAAGGCCTCCAAACCACATAAATCTTATGTTAATCGGTCCTGACAAGTGGTATAACGAGCCCAGGTTGTTGTTTCATTGATTTATGTGGGTTTTTTACACATGTTTGTTACTGTTTTGTGCTTATTTTGTGGGTCGGAAAATTTTTTTCCGTATCTATGTGGTTAACAGTTTTACATGTTGTTTTAGTATCCTTGGTCAAAACAAAAAGTCCTGGTCTATTATTGTATACATCTGTTTTGTGCCTCTTTGGGTCCAAACAGCTGTTAATATCATCTTTATGCTTTTTGTACCAAATATCCGTGAAAGTCAACGTGGTCAAACCTTCATCTTCATATGGTATAACAGTCAAAAAGAAGCGTTTTTATGCATTTTCTGGGTTTTTTATGAAGATGGTCGGAAAACCTCACCGAGAAAAGTCAAAGGGTCAAAACCCTTTTTTTACGCGTAAGGGGAATCTACAGTTGAAATACGCGTAGCTGTGAAGTTACGCGTAGGAAAAAGCTACGCGTATGCGTTTACGCCTAAGTCTGGTTACGCATAACGGACTTACGCTTAAGACCAATGTTTACGCGTATGCAAAAAGTTACGCGTAACTGAAATTTTTACGCATAAGAATTGAAAGAAAATATTACGCATAACATAGACCTTGACCACAAGACAAATACCATATACCAATCAACTGGTCGACCTCAGCTTATTTCAATACATCATTGGTCCGAATGGTTTACTTAAGAGGATCCAACGCTACAACAGTAAACCATCAACATCCTTTCGCAATTTATCCTAAATCCTCTCACCATCACAACCACACCCACATCACTCTATCCCAACTCCATTCAACAAACCATTCAAAAATTTAAATGATCTCAGAAGTGATTCAACCTTTATTGGAATCTTTTAAAGATTGTTTTAATTGAACCAATATCATCATAGACCTTTAGCAAGTTTAAATTGATTGATTTTCGAACCATACAAGATGAAACTTAACAAGATTGTTAGTTTCTTTCTTGCTTTGTTCTTGACTCGAATTAAACACGACACACAAACTACACAAACCTTACCCGAGACCCAATTAGGATCTTGAAGTACGACACGATCTTGATTCGAACTATAATGGAAATATCAAAGTAAAGGTGCGGTTGAGAATGAATTGAGCCAGATTCAATTCATATGAGTTGTGTGAGATGATGATATATTGAGATTGAGATTGAGATTGGATGGGTGTGTGATATGGTTGATGCGTCTGAGATGGAGATGAGATGCGTTTTTCTTGTGATTCGAGTTTGGTGAGAGAAAAGTTGTTGGTAGGCGATGTTTTTGTGATATCTGTTTCTAGGTTTAGGTTTTGTAAAAAGGGTATGAATTATATACGGTTATATATTTCTGGATTGGTTTGGATCTCTGATTTGGATCGGGTAGTTACCATGTGACTTCGATTCATCTTTTGGGCCTTGTGACAAACTCAATCGTAGGCTTTCATATCCGATTACAGACTTGGGCTAGTGGTATCATATGAGTTGGAATGATGGCTCTATTTTGATATCGAGGGATTTGTGCTCTGTTGTTTGACACGGGAAAAATGTCATCCGAATATTTTAGTCAAAATATTTGATGCAATGTGTATTTTTTGGTATGGTATATTTTCACGGAAGGGATACATATATTCACGGCTTGAGCGAAATTTGAAAAAATGGCTACGGAGTTTTTGTGCGGTATTATTGATGAGGAATTGAAGTGACATTTCACGGGTGGACTTCTTTATCTTTGAGACGATGGTTGGTTGGATGCATGTCTCAAGATAACTTGTTGGAGCACATTATGAAATTTGAAAATCTGGTTATAACTGGAAAGGAGTTACGTTGTAGTGCTCACAGTGTGTAACCATCACTTTAAGGAGTTACGTTGTTGTGCTCAGTGTCATACGTAGTTGTGGATTGGTCAAAAAATTTAGAACAAGCAGCAAGTCACAAGTTGGGATGCTTACTTCCTTTTCAAGTTAGTCGTATCGGGCTATCTCCATATGTGGTCATTACAATTAGCCGGTGAATTCAAAGGAGGTTCGTTTAAAGGTTGGTTAGAGAAAATTATTGAGAGTATATTTTTGCGACATATTCTCACGGAAATTATGATCAAGCTATGATGTTTGAAAATTGCATCAAGAAGGTAATAAGGCATGTACGCAACATTATGATGATTCCGATAGCTCGCAACCATCAAGAGGGAGAAGTTGGTATTTCATCTTCCGGGATTGGATTACGAAGGGATTTTTGCTTAAGACTGAAGAAGGAGAAGTAGTGTGGTGTACATCATTTTTTTTTACCAACTTGGATGCAATACTAAGTGAGTTATGTTGATGTTCCCAGAACGACAACCACTGTGCTTCAAGAGTTTACTTTCTCCGCTGCGTGTCTGAAGATTAAAGACGTGTTGGAAGAGTGTTGTCGGTTCAGGAGGGAGCAGTAAAAGAAAAAAGGCTCACTAGTTAGGAGGGAGTAATAACCTAACTAGACCGTTACAGTTGAAGTTCAGAGCTACAAGAACATCATTTGCCGAGGTCATCGGAAGGGAGAACTTCAAGCTTGCCTCAGTATCTAGACCACAGAGACTCTGCACTTCAAGAAAGTCAACATAGTTCATTACTATTGTAATTTACTTTGTTTTGTATTTATAGGTCTCATTGTAACCATTCACGTGTGACGCTATCTTGGAGGGAGATTGTTAGCCTCGCTTTTTCTAAAGATAACGTCACTTACGTGGAATGGACTAGATGCATAGAATACTTTGCCCTTAGGGACTAGTATTGATTAAGTGGCAAAGATAGGGCCTATATATACCCCTCATGACTCTCCATGAGGGGTGAGGTGAATCATTTGGCTAGTTGTATTGTGTGTGTTTCTTAATAAATCCTTGTGTTTTCTCCTCCCTCTCTCTACTTTCTCTCACTAAGCAAGATGATGTTCTTCATCTACTTTCACCAACCAAGGCCTCCAAACCACATAAATCTTATGTTAATCGGTCCTGACAAATTTAAGACATTAAAGATTGTTAGTGTCAAGTATGATAGTTTTTAAGAGATCTTTGAGTAAAATAAAACAATTTCACAATCAAACAAGAACAGAAAAAATTTCATTTTGAAAGATCTTGATTCCAAAGAAAAATCATACCATGACATAACATTAAATCTTTAGATCACCACTTTATTAAGTACAAATGGACTTTTATGAAGAAATATCGTTTGAAAATACTTAAGTTTGAAATCACTCTCCCCCTCAATCAATGACTGTAGTCGTTGATTGAGTGACTTTTGTTTAAAATGAATTCCGGTTGATTTCCAAAATTTGAGTTTAGTTTATTTCAAAACAATATTTTTCCATTTTCAAAATAATTTTTATCAAATTTGTTGAAAAATGGTATTATTCACTACTTGTCTTGCACAAAGATACGTTCGGTGGTTAAGCTGCTTCTGTTGTTGCTGTAAGGCTTGAAGAAAACTGTTTGCTGATGCAGTGAGACCTCTGACGTTGCATTTGTCATGCCAACTCTCCATAGAGATCCAATTAAGCTCCATTTCTTCTTTTGCCGACCCAAGAAATAGTTACCCTTTCCTTTCGGCATCCAATCATCTTCATTTGTGGCATCCGGATCGGGGAACATTCTTATGAACCATGATATCTGCATATGTTAGTGGACATACATACAGATATATGGTGGTCAACATCACCCAAACAACAATCGACTATTAAAAGTCAATCCAACATGTCAATCAGATCATGTAAATCATGGGAATAATATGTTTATCAAACTATAGTCATCTAATCCTAATAATCATATCCTAAACTCCTAGTCCTTCGACGTAGGCAAGCATCTTTTTCATTTAAGTATGTAGGATAATTAGATAAGCCTGATAGATGATATAAATTTGAAAAACATTCTCCCCCTTAATCAATGACTTTCTCTATGAAAAGTTTCAAATAAGCTGAAGTCATTGATTGGGTTTTGCAAATTTATGAAAACTTGATTCTGATTGATTTTAAAGCAACTCATTTACCACCATTTTTGAAACAAATATTTTTCTGAAGAATTTTAGAAGGAAAAATATTTGAGTAGGAACAGCAGTCCTTCGACATACTTTTCTCATTTTGTTTTAGGATAAGTGCACGAAATTTATGAAAATTGGTTTAGCGCAGCACTTTACTTTTTGAAGAGTGGGTTGCTATCTGAAATAATAGCAAACCATAGTTTTAGCACGGGTTACAGTCTGAAATAACTGCAAGCCATGTTTTTAGACATGTTTTGAAAAGAAATATTTACACCTTCTGCTCGAACTTCATCTATGGTCCCGGGCCATTGTTGAATGACATTTCTAAGACCATAGATGTTATCAATACCAGAAGACATGTCTTTAGAAAAATAATATTTTTGGTATTTTTCAAAAAAAAAATTAATTTTTATGGGTTTTTGTTGATTTTATATTTATATATTTTCTTTTTGTTTGTTTTATATTTTTGTATTTGGTTTTTGATAAATATTTACAGATAGAGTAGATGATATAGTTTAAGAATGATGATGATACGAGTACCGAGATAAAGATATCAAACAGCCCCGTTGCAGAAGATAGAAGTCATCATCTCTTAAATTTTCACCACCAAAGCTTCCGAGGCTCTTGAAAAGAAGGAATTGAGCCTTTAAGAATGTGAGACTTTGGCAGCTTCCCCCCAAACCAAAAATCCTTTAGCTGAGCAGATTCGAAGCTCTATTTCAAGCTTGCCTTAGCCAGGTGCACAAAGAAGCACACCATTATCATCAATCTTGCTGCTCCTTTTAAGAATAATCATCGTGATTCTTCGTTCGGGGTAATATCATCCAATAGAACAGCAACGTATCATCCCATGCTTGAAAGATTCTTCTCAAATTTCTTTTACACTGAACTCTGAAGTGATGCATACCAAAAGGTGTCAAGAGACCACTTCCCCCAAGTAGATGAATTGATGCAGTCAGTCTATTAGAATAGAGCTCACGAACCCGAATACACATATACCCAAAAACAGAGAAACTTATAACATCGAAGTAGCAGATTAAGTCCGATAGCCAAACAATAACCCCGATGTATACTTTTCTATCCCCTGATGATAGTGTATGAAGCTCAAGAACCCGAAGTACCCGAATGCCCAAAGAGAGAATAACTGATAACAATGAAGTAGCAGGCCAAATCACTGATTATCTCTGCGGATGTGAACTCCGGAATAAGTGATTATCACTGAATCACTGATTAAGCTCTCAAGTGAAACAGTTGTACGTCCCTAATGTACACAATCTCTCTCCCCTGATGATTGTGATAATATCGAAATCATCACACACTTGTGTACCTCTTTTATCAGCTTCCCCCACATAGATGGAATAAGAACACTAAACGCCATGAGTCAAACCTTGAGTTTCTCTGCGGTAATGTCATTTGTCTTCTCGAGATATCTTCAATCACTTAGAAGTATTAAGTTCATCAAGTTTACTCGCGTTTAGATGTGTGTCTCCTTCCCCCTTGCTGGTTTTGACACTTCAGAATCAGCAACATATTATAAGGCCAAATACTTGAAATCTTTTGAGAAGATCGCTTGAAGTCTTTGTGAGAATCAACTTGCTGAAGTACAGTGTGAGAAAATATAATTAGGGATTAAATCTTACATTTCACTCTCCCCCAATTAGTGCTCTCCCCTAAACTGACGAAGATTTCAAGTGTTCTTCTCAGCCCGGATTAAGAAGACGTCTTTAGATAATCAAATGCAATTCGTCTTTAGTCTTCTAATCATAATACATAAAATGTAGAACAGACTATAGACTCGACCTTCTTAATGATTGTCCATTTGGGGTATAAAAAGTTAACATCTTCTTCTTCACCAAATGCATTCCCGTTAACATATATATAGCAAATCCCCTTAACTCAAATCCCTCCTAATCAAACAAGAACATAAAGATGTTCATCAAGGAAATCAGCCCCATAACTGGAAGCACTTTGTCATTAAACTCATCAGTCTGTAAGAAGATGTCAACCAACGACTCTTAGAAGAAACTCCATGTTAAGATGACCCGATAAGAAGAAGCTCGGTTCTTACATGAGTTAGGAGCCGTATGACCATTTATCCTTAGATGTCACTCAACATGCAGTAAATTCACACTTCTTCTCCCCCTCAAGAATTGCATACGGAGATGCCATTCTTGATTAAACAAGTGAATATCTTAAAAATGTAGTCTCTTCACACTTCTTCCCTGCAAAGGTTGCAAATGATGTCGCCATCGCCATTTAATTGAGCAAGTAGAATAAGAGAACTAGCAACGATAGTTCGGTTCACTTCATGATTGAGCGCGTATGGAAAAAGTATGAAGCATGTTGATGAGAATGGTCATAAGTGAGAAGATTTCTCTTCTTCAGAAGATAAAGCGCACTGAAGCGTACACTTTTGTATTCTTTAGAGAACGAGGCTTGAACTGTTGTGTTCAAACGTCATAATCTCTCTCTTTTCAGCATCTCTTGGCAAAACTTGTAATCAACCCCATTATCATTCAGTAGGCTCTTTGTCGTGACAGCTGATGGAGAAAAACCCAATATGATGAATTTGACCCTGAAGTGAATTTACCCAAACTCGTGACTTAAACTTGCACAAATGTAACAAAGAACGGTGCCAAGAGTTCACCCCCCTTTGAATCCCTAAGTACTTTATACTCTTCATCCAACCAACCATCAAGTATAAGACGTACATCACCTCTTGAAAATCCACAATTTAATGTGACACTGAGCGCTACAACGTAACTCCTTAAAGTGATAGTTATTTTGTGGTGGTAAGAGACCAATTCCCCCAAGTGGTAAAAGGAAAAAGAAAAATCACCCAAAAATAACTAGATTTTCAAGTCTTCATTTTTGAAAATATTAAAAGCTCGAACAAGGATCTCAAAGAATGTTCATCCAACCATCCCCGATACCTTCAGATACTAAGTACACTTGCCTGTGACATTTCACTTCAACCTCAAATAGATAATACTTAATTAACGCCGTTGTCAGATATTGTGCTTTAAAGCTCAAATCTAGCCTCCTTTGACGTTTTAAGTGAACTATGATAATGGTTTTATCCCGACCATGGTTAAAGGCACATAACCCCGTAAAACTTTGAAATAATCAAACTGCCAAGAAGACAATCCACACAAACACCCAATTCATGAAGTACACCATTTTATCCCTTCTTTGAAGCAGAAACCGTAGCACCAGCATCAGATAAGATCTTGAAATACACTTCCCTTTCTCCAGGATGGTTCCATCATTACGGGATTTTACAATTCTATGGTTTAAACCAAGAAATAGTTTCTTTCGCAGGATTTTACAAAACCAAGAATAAACCGTAAGATAGATCCAAAAATGCACTTTACTATTACCAGGATGTTTGCATTGTCACGGGATTTTACAAATCTATGATTTAAACCGAGAAATAGATTCTTTCGCAGGATTTTACAAAATCAAGACAAAACCGTAAACAATTTCAGCTTGAATGTTTATTGGCAAGTTTGGTTTCGGTAAATATCTGTTTTAGGGGAACATGCAGCGGTTCATCAACGATTCATCTCCATCATCAACAATTCTTTACCCATATGCAGACAACATCACAAACCATACAAAGTCGAGTAGTATACACTACTTTCCCCTGAGGTTGATCGTAAAACAACAAAGTACACGTTTCTCGCCCATGATGGTTTCGAACTTTCGGAAGCATCATTGACGTGTATGATCATTTGCACGAAAAGTTCTTGTCATAAGCAAACATCTTGAAGAATCATGATTGACACTGAAGATTTTAGAAAGATTTTGCTTAGACTGTGAAGTATCATTGACATTCAATAGCATCAAATAATCTATGGGAATTGCTGATTACATCTCATCCATTCAACTCTTTGGTAAACACATCATCCACTTATTTAGTCGGCTATTGCAGTGACCAATTTAATGAAGTAAACCCGATATACCCAACTTGAACATGAAGTAGAATTCCCCAGATTTGTTACTTAAGCTTGTAGTAATCCTTGTGAAAAAGAAACGGTGTACCCAATGTACAAAACCTCTTGACGTATCCTCAACTGAGTAAGACACCAAAGTGATAGTTACGTTGTGGGTTAAGCGAGAAAGAATCACAAAAGTAACTAAATAGCCAAGTCTTTATCACACTCTATAAATGTCCAAACAAGTCATCTTCGCGGAAAGGTAGAAAGAAAGAAGACGAAATAAGTAAACGCGCCCGGAAAAACCTCACTTCAAATCCAAATAAGAAATATCGTACAAACAACTCCGTAGTCACCCTAGTTCCAGTATCGATTCAAGTCGTGACATAATAACCTCCGTGAAAATGTATAAACCAAGATATCAAATCGTATAACACAACAAATCCCAACATCACACCAAATCACATCATCAAATTAAACCTCATCATCAAGTATGTTCAACAAATCTCATAATCAACTCTCATCACCCAACAAGTCTCATTGTCATACAAAACGTAAACTGGATCCAACTTAAGCCAATATCATAATTCATTCAAAGTTCAGCCCACGACTTAATATCCAATCCAAGAGTGAGAAAGCTCATTGTCCAATATTCAAGATATATAACAACATCCAAGTCCTACAGACAAACCCGAATGATTCACATAACATTCTCTCAATAAAAATCACACGCTCATGTGTACCAAATACCAAGTCCACATCGAAATCTTGAGAAGCCCTTCTGACTCAATCATGTGTACAGCCCAAAAAGCATGAAACCGGTTTAAAGGATTAACAACGAGATCATTGGTAGGTATTTATAAATGTTTTAGATAATTTCGTCTTCCTTAAAAACGAACAGAGATGAGAAATGGCAACGTCATTGTTGTTGTTTCTTTTCTGATTGGTTCGAATAAAACTTGAAGGCAATCTTCAAATTGATCAATGATAAATCTATTTCGTGTTTATTTGGCCAATGGTCTTGATGTACATATGAGTACCACGAAAATAGAGCCTGAGATCTAGTAACTTTTGGTTTTGTTTTTCCATTAATGATTCGGATATTGTCATAGAAATATGGATCGATGAGGGATTATCTCGTGTGCAAAATCTTTAATAATCGAATACTTATTGAGATTCACACGATAAATCTAAGATTTTTACCCTTTTTATCATGTTTAAGTCGAATGAAAGATGGACAGGAAACCTTGTGGTTTAGCTTGTTCAATCTTTGTCAATCGTTTGAATATTAAGGAAGAGGTAGACCTTTTACAATGGATCAATGATGGTTTATGAGTCTTGTGTAGGACCTTTATGTTTCTTGATGTGATATGAGTATACACGACGTGAACTGAGATCTTTGAAACACTTGGTTGAGACATAGAAGATGTAGAGTTTGTTGGTTATAGTAGATATTGTAGCTTATTCATGTTATGAACCAAATGGTGATATGTATGTTGGTATTGATCGATATTGTTTGACTTGATCTAGTCGAAATGATAATATAGCATATCTCCTTGTTTGATCTGATTTAGTAGTTTGTTTTGGCATTCTTGATTGTTTGTTGTAGATATATGATGGTTTGTGATGTAGGTTAGTTAATCTCGATTGTTTGGTAAGCAAACTGCATTTTTGCATCCATCTTTACAAACCGCATCATACTACATTCTTCAAATCTCATCTTCCTTTGTTTGTGTCAAAACGCATTCAACTTTAAGAGGCAAACCACATGTTCCTTTAATCCAAGTCAAACTGCATCTTTTAACATCAAAACGCAGCAGATTTTACTTAAACTGACAAACCACTTTTTAGAGACAAACCGCATCAGTACTCAAACCGCAGTTGACTTTTTAACAAACCGCAGCTGACTAAATAGTCAAACCTCATTCCATATTTGACAAAACGCATTAGATACAAATCGCTTACAACATGGTCAAAAAGCATGTCCTTTGTATAAAAACCGCATAAATACCAAACCGCATAGATACAAATCTCTTTCGGTACAATGAACTTGGACAGTTTTTGACAAACCGCACCTTTTTCAAACCAGTTGATCAAACTGCATACTCCTTTACGTCAAAACGCATGAGTAAGACAAACCTAATCTAAGAACAAACGTCACCAGCATCAAACCGCATCGAAAAGAAACATCAAAACTGTTTAGAAACTATTTAAAACCAGATATATAATCAAACAGCTTAGAACATCAAATCAAACAGCAGATTGATATTAATCAAACAGCTTAGAGTATCATATCAATCAACCAATAAACACAACAAATACTTCAACAGCATCATAGCAGCAGCAACACATCACACAACTACATCAAACCGCATCAATGAACCATAACAAACCGCATACAAGAATCAAACAAACCGCATACAAAACCGCTTCAAAAACCATGTGAGTCATCAAAACAACACAACCTGGGCTCTGGTACCATTTGTAGGATCATACATATTATGTTGTTTGATGATTCGGGTGGTCTAGGAAGGTGATGATACAAGTAATCCATATTAGATAGATGAAGAGAGTAGAGAGGGAGTTCTAGAGAGAGAATTAAAACAAAAAGTGCAAGGTTAGATTAAGAAGCTCCACCCCTTCCAAGGATGGAAGGGGTATCTATAGTTACAACCTAAACGTCCTCCTGTCGGACTATGGATCAAGCATACAGTGGGCAAAGACCCGTCCTTCCTCCACGGTGTTACTCTAAACTAATTAACTAACTAATAACTAGCTAATAACTACTAAATAACGTAAAGTCTACGAGCTAAGATATGCTAAACAATAATTGGGGTGATTGACACTTCCTTATGGAATTTCCAATTCCTAACAAGCTCAGATACTCCTTTCCTTGGCCGGCTCGACATACCGGCCATGGTTGCAACCGCATAACACTCGTGGTTACCCAGGAATGTGTGAATGACATCCAACGAAGAGTTAAAGTGCATTAAAATTCATCATAGCCTCATAAATATGTATGATAAGTGACACACATGAACCTTCGTGCGTGGGTTCTTTCGTGGAAAAAAAATAACAGAGGATACAGAAGCCATGGTTGCGGGGGCCTCAAATGCGGCACGAACTCCATTATAATGAAACCCATCTGAAAGCCATTAAATTGAAAATCAGTTTCAGTTACAATAACATAATACACTAACCTGAGATGTACGTTAAATAGAACACATGTAGTTACTAATGTTTGTCTTTACTATTACAGCAGGTTAACATTCCACTGCAACGTTCTAATACCGTAATTCTGCTTTTACAGTCACGCGGGGTTTAATAGTTCAACGACATTTAAACTGCTTTAAAACAATATCATTTAAAATTGTGTTTCAGCCAGGCCGTTGGACTATTAAAGCCCATGTAACTTACATTGCAGGACAAATTAGCATATACAAATGGCTTCCTGTTAACTATGGAATATTAACAATTCAAAGACAACAATGAACAGCAGATACAGGGCATACCAGTATTACTTACAAAAATGTTTGCAAAAACATGATACCCATAAATATATGCGACATTTTTAAGCATTCTTTGCCCATGACATTAAACAACAATCGTAAGACAACGCTCAAGAACAACTGCAGGGTATGTCCTAACAATGTTATTTGAAAATAAAACAAAGATAAAAAACAGAAATTAAGTTACTCACAAAATGGTCTAAAAAAGATGTAAACCATAAACATGGGAGAAATTTTAAACCATTATTTGTCCATCAAATTAATTACATGAGCTAAATAATAATAATCACGTTATTCAATGATCTAAAAAGCATAAATTGATAAGACACGTACAATGGCAGATACACAAAATTAATAATCCTACAAATACCATGAACGCCTAATTTCATAAAACATGTACAATAGCAAATACAGAACATAAATAATCCAAAAAAATATTCTGAAAGTACGAAACCCTAATTTGATACTACACATACAATCACAGATCGGCAATTTTTTTACAACACACATAGAACGTAGTTAAACTGATAAATAGAAGGAGAAAAGATATCGTGTCGTTAGAACGGGTGTAAGTACTGTCGTACAAAGTAGGTGGCAAAATATAATACACTCGTACACACACTTACACTTAAAAAGGATCGGATTTTCATCCAGATCCGGTTAACCAGAGCAAGTTAACGTGCAATTGTGAGAGAGGGTAGGTAAGGAGCGGGTTTTAACTGTTTTTTCGGGTCGGTCTAAAACAGAGCCGGGTTGATCTAGTGAATGAACAGTTGCCAATGGGTTAATCGGACGGCGGAGATTCATCTGACCCGGTTCGACCCGGGGCTTAGATGAATAGTAAATGGTCTTTAGTATGTATATATAATTTATGAATATGTTAGGCCGAGTGCAATGATTTAGATTGGGCCGGCCTCTGAAAATTTTAGCTAGACCCGACTTTTTGTGTGATTGCTAAAATGATGTAAAATCACTTTGTTTCTTTAAAGATGTAAACATATTCAACCAAAAACCAGTCCGGTGCAACGCAACCCTAGTAGATATAAATTTTTCGAGTGAGGTTATTTTGCATACCAAATAATCCTTACATACCAAGGGACACATCCCAACCATTGATTTAAATTTAATCAATGGCTGAGATTAAAACACACTCTCCACTAAAATAAAAGCGGAGGGGTATAATCGTCAAATCACATCAAATATTAAAACGCGCCTAAACTCTTCATTTATCACATTCACTGCACCTTACCTAAACACACACTAAAAACACACACTACTCACACAGTTACACCGATCAAAAACACGCAAAAATCATCAAAAACTTTCAAAATCACCGGAGAAGATGGAAGATACCGACCCTGAAACTATCACGCTAAAGGAACTGAGGAAAAAAGGAACTACCAGCAAAAAACCGGCCAAAAAACCGGCTTCAGGTATAATCTTACACTCTAAACATCTATTTCAATATCTACAACTGTTATTTATGATTATATGATGTTTTCAACTGTTTATAGCGATTATGATGAAGAAATGTACAAATAGAAGTTAGGTTTTATCAGTTTAGAAGCTAGGTTTACAAGATTAGAATTGTTTATAGATTTTTTGTTATGATTAGGAGTTAGGTTTTAATAGTTTAGAAGCTAGGTTTGCGAGATTAGAAGTGTTTAACGAAGGCGTCTTATGCGGCTAAGCCGAAGGCTTAGCCGCATAAGACGCCTTCGACTTTGGCTTCGCCAAAGGCATCTTATGCGGCTAAACCTTTGGCTCAGTTGTGGAAGCTTTGACGAATGCAAAAGGATTCAACAAAGCAGCTAAGTAAAAGGATTAGCCGCATAAGATGCCTTTGGCATCGCCCAAGGCATCTTATGCGGCTAATCCTTTGGCTCAGCCACGGAAGGTGCCTTTGTCAAAATGCTAAAGCATCTTATAAGGCTAAACCTTTGGCTTAGCTACAGAACATGCCTTTGGCTTCGCCAAAGGAGTCTTATGTGGCTAAGCCTTTTGCTTAGCCGCATAAGATGCCTTTGGCGAAGCCAAAGGCATCTTATGCGGCTAATCCTTTGGCTCAGCCGCGGAAGGTGCCTTTGTCAAAATGCTAAAGCATCTTATAAGGCTAAACCTTTGGCTTAGCTACAGAACATGCCTTTGGCTTCGCCAAAGGCATCTTATGTGGCTAAGCCTTTTGCTTAGCCGCATAACATGCTTTAGCATTTAACAAACAAATTGGCCGTGACTGATGCACAAAATGCTTTGTGCGGATATATGATAACTTAAAATAAGCTTTTAAATCTGTTTTTTGTTCTATATCAGATATGATATAACAAACATTTGCTTTTAAAAATAGCCTTTTAAATATGTGATAACTTAAAATTTTCGTTAGAAACAAATGATTTGGCTTAGATACAGGCACAGCCTTTGAAAAAAACTTCAAATCATTAACATTTGCTTAGCCACAGGCATAGCATTCAACATTTCTGAACACAAATACATGTTTGTAACATATTTTGTATCTACCAAAAATTTTATGTTAAATATCACATATGATATAATAAAAGATGTATTCAACTTTGTCAATTGACTAGGGTGCAGATAAGCAAAGGCTTGAGCAAAGGCTTAGCCACAGGCATAGCCTTCGGCTTTGCCGAAGGCTATGCCTGTGGCCTAAGAATTTGACAAAAATGAACAATTATTCAGTAGCTAAAAAAAAATTATGTTGAATATCATATATGATATTATAAAGAATTTTGGTAATATACAGGCGTAGCCCCTAAATTTGAAAAAAAAGATATGCCTGCACCTAATCCTTTTAGTAAAACTGTCAGGATATTAATTAATTGTTCACTGTTGATGATGTAGGAGATAAAGAAAATGATGACGGAGAAGATGATGTTGGGCATCTAATCTCTAAATTGCCACTATTAAAAACAACTGCTGAAGAGAAAAGCCCTGCTAAAGGTACATATCATGTTATTAATGAAACACGTTATGTACTGAGAATATTTCAGTTACTAAATCACAAATGATATAATATAAATTTGTTTTGCAGATAAATCAAAAACAATAGCTCAAAGACTGAATGAAATGCATAGAAATGCTAAGAAGAGTATAGCAGAGCTAGAAAAGAAAAAGAAGAATGAAGGAGATAAGGAAAAAACTAAAAATCAAGAAAAAAAAGACACTTCAGCAAAGAAACGTGCACAGAAAAGAAAAGCATCAGAAAAGCAAAGTACTCCGAAAAGATTTACTAGAGGTGATGCTAGGAGAATTGAAGAGGAAAAAGATGCAAATAAAAGTGATGATGAGGATACTGAGACAGTAGAAGAGACTGAAGTGGAAGAGACTGAAGAGGAAGTGGAAGAGACTGAAGAGGAAGTGGAAGAGATTGAAGAGTAAATCGAAGAAGAGAATGATCGACAATTGGTTGTAAAAGAAACCAAAAAGAGAAAGAAGGAAGTAGCTGTTCAGAAGGTGGTTGAAGATAAGGAAGATAAAAAGAAGCTTAAGGTGAAAAAGGACAAAGCAAAAACAAAAAATTACCCAACATGTACAACAAGGTCATCACCGAAACCTCTCTATGAAGCAATGATTGGTTTATCAAATGAGCGAAAGAAGTGCTTGAAAGAGATGGGATTTGAGAGGTTCATAAACTTCCCTATTGTTGAACTTCCATCTGCATTGGTGTATCATGTAATTGATAAGTTCCATCCACCTAGCATGGAATTGAGATTACAAAAAGGTTCAATAAAGGTAACAAGGCAAAAAATTCATGATATGCTTGGTGTGCCGATGGGGACAAGAAAGCTGGAAGATCTGGAAGAAAGATTTGATGATGATGATTTTGTTAGAGAGTGGGAAGAACAGTACGCTCATCTTGGACGAATTAAACCACCTGCTGTAGCATTCGAGATATCAAGCTCAACTGAAGCAGATTTCATGTTCAAGATGAATTTCTTAACTTTGTTTGCAAGCACCATGGGCACTTTGGAGAGTGCAGGAAGAGTGCCCAAAAAAATCCTCAGGCATGTGAAAGAAGATGATGATATCTCTGATATCGATTGGTGCACCTACATAATGGAATGCTTGGAAGTCAGTAAGCTAAACTGGACGCAAGTCAAGTCGGGTACCAACTTCTATTATGGTCCTATAACATTCTTATGTGTAAGTTATTTTCCATTAAACTTTTCAACTATGATTCACTCATATAAAAAATTATCTAACAAAATTTTAATTGTATTTTTGTGTATAAAAAAGCTGCTATACTTGGACTCAACAAACTACCCGAGGTTCCAAGTTATGCGTCACCGCCCAGCCATCAGAAGTTGGAACACTCCAACAATGAGGAAAAGAATAAACATGGAAATGAGAGACGGTTGCTTGGGGACGTTAGAGCATCACGGAGAGTATGATCCTGATGAGGAGCAAACCGGCCTGAATTTGTACAAGGGAGCAGACATATACTATGAACCGATGCCTCCCAGAAAGCCAGTGGAAAAAGAGGTAATATTATTGAATTCATTTATAAAAATGTTGTTATAAAAAAGTATGTTATGATATATTTTACTTATTATTAAAAAAGAATGTTTAAAAGAGTTAACAGAAAACAAAACCTTAAGCTTAGGCGCAAGCATAGCCTTCGGCTTTAGCCGAAGGCTATGCCTGCGCCTAAGCCTTCAGGCACAGCCTTCGGCTTTAGCCGAAGGCTATGCCAGAGACTAAGCCTTCAGCAGGCTAACATTCAGCTGTGCTTGCAACAATATCATATATGATAAAACAAAGATGAATATCACATTTGATATTAGTGTTAAATCATATATGATATGTAATATCATATGTGATATTACACTAATATCATATGTGATATTACATATCATATATGATATTTTAAAAAATCATATATGATTTTCCATATACAATAAGAAACTAAACTGAAATATTTAATTTACAGGAGTTTTATGAAAAAATTGATGAGAAATTTGAGATAATCTCAAAAGAAAAAATAGAGTTGGTTGAAACAATGAGAGAGGGATTGAAGAAATTCAAAGGGGACAAGGTGATGTTGTCATTCTGCAAGAAGTACAAGAGAATGTTCAACAAGATCGATTTTGATATAGAAAGTGAGGCTGAGAATACTGATAGTGATAGTGAGAACAAAGAAGGAAGTGAGCCTGAGAATCAAGAAAAAATAAATGAAGAAAAATTAATACTTGAAAAGGAGAATGAAAAGGAAGGTGAGAGCAAAAATGAAAAGGAGAATGAAAAGGAGAATGAAAGTGAGAGTGAAGGTGAGGATGAGGAAGAAGAAGAATATAATATATTTGAAAGTGAGAGCGAAACTGAACAGGAGGATGAAAGCGAGAATTTAAGTGAAAAGGAGGTTAGGAGCAAAGATGAAATACCAGAACTACCAAAAATACCAGATATAATACCAGTACAGAAGGAACAAAAAGTTGCAAACAAAGAAACACCTCCAACTGAAACACAAAAAGAACCTGAGAAAGAAAAAGAAATACCAGTAGTGAAGGAGAGTGTGATGGAAAACCCGATTGAAAACCCGATTGAAGTTGCAAAGGAAGTTGGAACACCAACTGTGGAGGTAGCACCAGGTTGTAAGTTGAGACTAGCAACACCAGATGATTTTTGGAATCCAGAAAACTTTGATAATCTCGTTAGTCAAGCAGAACAAGATTATGCAGAAAAACATGGGAAAACAGATAAGAGTGATCAAAAAGAGATTGATGGGACAACAGAGATGATAAGTGGCCCAAAAGATATTGCTGGGACAACGGAGATGAGTAGTCCAAAAGAAATTCAAGGGTCAAAAGAAAAAATGACCAGAGGAATAGTAAGAAAGTCAATGTCGCCACCATCTGAGAAAATGACAAGAGGAAAGATCAAAAAATCATTCACGCCACCAACTTTCAGTCTTGGTATAAGCCCAACGATAACAGAAGCTGTTGTTGAGACTGAAACAGCATCAAAACTGGAAGAAAAGAAAGAAAAAAGGGTGAGAGACATGGAGGCTGAGACTGAAACAGAATCAAAACAAGAAGAACAACATCTAGCAAAGAGAGTCAAAAAACCATCACGTTTTCTGGTATCACCATACATGAACAAAAAAACTGTAATCCACACTCCAGCACAACCAGATGAATTGATGATAACGGACGCGTTATTTTCAATGGAAGGAAATCCAGTGTAAGTCTGCTATTTTTTTTATTAAAAATCACACAAAAAAATAATAAATGTTGTGATAATAATATGTATATGATTTAAATTTTGTGTAGTGACTTTGTCTTCGAACCAAGCATCAAGGGAGCCCCTGCAATAAGGGAAAGCATGCAAACACTGGCACCTAACTTGAAGGTAGAAGCTAGTGTCATTGACAGCTTTGCTTCAGTTTTAAACTATGAAGAAATGGTGACCAATGGTGGAAACAAGATAAAGCATTACTTCCATACTGGAATGTTGGTAAGTAGATAAACATTTAGAAACTAATTACTAATCTGTTTGTTAACAGTTATATGATATTGTTGATTTTTGACAACAGACAAGCCAAATGGTAGAGTTGCCGAAGAAAGATGAAGCAAAGCAATATAAAGCTTTCTTTGATTGCATGACAAGGGAGTTTAAAGACAGCCCAAATGACATGTCATTGCAACATGTAGAAATGGTAACAACTTACTTTACTTATTATGAAGAAAGAGATTCGACTTTTATTTGAGCTAAAATGAATATAATTTTCTTTCAATTTCTACAGGCCTTCTTCCCAGTGATTGCTCATGAACACTTCTATCTGTTTGTATTCAATCTAGCAAAAGGAACTTCAGCAATCATTGACAACTCCAACTCTGGGCAGACATATGACACGAAATACAAGAAAGAATGCGATGTTTTGGTAAGTCACTGAAACTAGGCATGGAAAGAACATAAATTGCATCTAATATTGGAAACTATAATATGACAGTAAAATATCATATATGATATAATTGTCTTTAAATATTAGAAACTAAAATATGGTAGTTAAATATCATATATGATAAACCACTAGCAAGTTAATTGAGTCTTTGTTTGAAATATCAGATATGATAAACCACTAGTAAGTAAACTGAATCTTTTGTTTGTGCAGAAAAAAGTGTTTTCACAGTATTTGGAGTCATTCAACCACCCAAAAGCGAAGCAAATAAAAAAAAACAAGACAGCAATCATAAAAGTCAAATGGGCAACAAAACAAAATGTGATTGATTGCGGGGTCTTTGTTATGATGCACATGGAGTTGTACAATGGTGAAGCAGCAAAGAACTGGGAGCTGAACTTCCCAACTGAAGAAGAAGGCCAAACAATGGCAATAATCAAGCTGAGAGTAAAGTATGCAACAAAAATGTTAACGCATGAAATTAACAGTAAGAGAGAAGAAATCAGCGAAGAAGCACATGCGTTTGCAAGGAAGCATACTGACAAAGCATTGAAACAAACCTACATAAAGGAGCAGATAGAAAAGAAAAAGAAGGAACAGGAGGCAACCCATGTTGCAAGTGCGATTTGAAGGCAAAACTCGATAGATGATAGAAGACAATTGATAGATGATAGGAGCTGATGAATAGATGGGAAGTCACTCGTTTTTGGGTAAAGGTGGAGTGACAATGGTAATGCACTTACAAACTTCTGATTAGTTAAATTTGGGATAGCTTATGCCATTTAGAATGGTAGAACAGTATGTTATGTCTTATGGTACAATGTCACAATCTTATCTCGTATGCTACAATATGTTATGTCTTATGGTACAATGTCACAATGTTGACGAATAGTGATCAGATCTGAAATGGTTATATAATGAATTTTGCGGCACATCTGCGGATGTGATTTTGGATTATATGTGCTGGTGTACAAGTTTTGCTACACGAAACTGATACATTGGATAAAAAGGTGTTGCTAACCAACTCCGCGTTTTATAACAAAATTTGAAAACATATGATATGAGATCTGATCAACAAATGTGCTAATGGTGGTATCACATATGATTTTGTATGTATATCAAATATGATATATAACAGGAAATACAAACTAGATAAATCAAATGTGATAATTCACTTAACACAAAGAGAAAATAAATCACTTAAAACCAAAAAAAAAAATGTATCAAAAATTCATTTCATAAAACAAAATCTGTAAACAATCAAAGAAGATTCAAAAGTACTTCAATCACAAAATTCTTATTTGGACAAAAACAGTAAAAAGATTTATCATGTAGCTTCAGATTGAACCAAATCATCTTGTACTCTATACTTATTTGGACAGGTCCTTTTGTTGTGGCCATCTTTAGCTCCACATACTGAACATGCATTCCTATTAACTGAACTCTCATCAATAGCTTGCTCTTTTCCACCTTTTATACGCGACTTTTCACGTCCTTTGGGCTTACAGCCAGACGGATTCTTAACAGCAACTACATGAGGCTTTGGCACTCCGACAAGCTCTTCAAGATTATCAAGCTTGTCCTTTGATGGAGGATTTGGGCAATCAGCTTCAACATCTAACTTTAGCAACTTCAACTTCTCAATAAAAGCAGCTAACCTTGTCTCGTCTTTACTCAACATATGCACACAGTGATCAACAATAGAAGTAGCCTCATTTGCATAATTCTCAACAATCTCATTCTTCTCACCATACCTGTTCCTTTTGTTCCTCAAACCAGCAGGTATCAAGTTCTTTGTCCAACGCCTCAAAACGTATTGATTTGGAATCATTTCAACATTCGCATTCTTAAAGACACAAAAAATGTGTCTACACAATATTCCAACTCTAACAAATAGCTGACAGGAACAAACAACTGATCCATCTTCTATGTTTCGCAAAACCTCCATGAAAAAAAAAAACAATACATAGTCAAATATCATATATGATAGATCATATGTGATACATCATTTGATATATCATATATGATATATCACATATGATATCTCATATGATATATCACATATGATATATCAAAATTATAAAAGTATAAAAAATAACAATAAAAAAAGCTTTAAAAAGACCATAAAAAAAAATTGGTTAACAAAACTAACAAACCTTATACAGTCCATCTTCTCTGTGAAACAAGTTGATCGGCTCCTCTTCTTCTTTATTTTTATCAGTATCATCACCTTTTTTCTTAAATTTCTCTTTTTTCTTAGCTTTCTTCTTCTCCATTACTTCATCAACAAACTTTTTCTCTTTAATAATAGACACCTCAGATCCTTCAAACAAACTTTTGGTATCTATTTGGCAAAACCATGTCCCAGCAAATATTTCAGCTTGAACCAATTCGAAAAGGGGACGAGTATAAACCTTTGACGCATGACGTTCAATCTTAAGATAGGTTCTAAATGTAGGAACAGAATCAATCGACTTATGATCTAACCTCTCTTGTATATGCCTCTGTTTTTCCATTGCCGTCTCAAAACAATTCATAAAATTCATGAGAGTCGAACCAGAATTAGTAAAATGAGAGAAAAAAGAATTCTCACTCTCAGACCTAGAAGTTGTCCTCATCAAACCACACAAAGGAGAGTCCACAAAAAAAGCAGGAATCCAACAAGAGCGAATGCGAAACATCTTTGTTAACCACTTATGATTATGCAAATTAAACTCATCTAATAACTTCCCCCATTGATACTCAAACTCATCAGGACCAATATACATATTCCACACAATTTGATTGAATTTCCTTTTAAAGTCTGTGTGATCATAAATCTTTGAGCATATCTGCAAACAAAATATCACATATGATATAACAAACGATTTACCAAAATGAAAAAACTATGAAATATCACATATGATAAATCATTAGAAACTACAAAGAAAGAAAAATAAAATACAAGAAAGCACATAAAATATCACATATGATATAATAAAAGGAAATACAAGAAAGCACACAACATACCTTTCCAGGAAGCTTTTGTGTAATATGCCACATACACAATCTGTGTTTCGATCCAGCAAATTCTTGTTCAATCGCCTTTCTCATAGCCCCGTCCTGATCAGTGACAACGATACTAGGAGCTTTACCAAAAGCTTTTATAAATGCTTTGAGCAACCAAATATAAGAGTTTGCAGTCTCATTCTTCAGCAAGCCTGCAGCAACCGTAACACACTTCCTATGATTATCAATTGTTGTAAAAGGAACAAACATCATTTTGTACCTGAAAAACAAAAACAAAAATAGTTAAAAAAAATAAAAATACAAGAAATACAACAAAATATGATATATATCACTCAAACACTTACTTATTTGTCCTGTACGTAGCATCAAAAGAGACAACGTCACAAAACTCTTTGTAATTGTACTTGGAAACTTCATCAGCCCAGAAAATTGCAGAAAGCTCAGCATTCTCAACCAAGTAATCAAACGAAAAATCTGGAACATGCTTCTGTCTATTTTCCATCTTAGCTATAAGCATCTGAGCATCACTATCGCCTATATAACAATTCACACTCCTAAAAAAGTTCTTAAAGTCAACAGTTGTACCATGAACAAGCAAATACGATCCCTTCAGACCAGTCAACAAGTGATGAGCTCGCGTTGCACCTATATTCACGCTCGCAGCTTTAACAATAAACAACTGCTCAGCATATGTTAACTACCTTTCGGTCTTTGACAAATGCTTATATTCTTTACGCTCAAGCTCATGGTTATGTATACTATCAAAAACAGTCAACTTATACTTTGAAGAACCAGGAATCAACTCAAACATCACACGTGCTTTGCAACCTGTGATATGAAGGTTCGAACTTCTCTTCTGCTTGTCACTATTCTCTAAATCTAGTGTGTCTACATGAATTCCCTTAGGACAACCTTCCCTATTACACACTAGATACTTTTGCTTAACAATACCACTCCTCAACCTTTTCTGACATGATTTCCTAACCACAAACCCTGCTTTTGAAGCATATTTCATATACGCACTAATGCACTCATCAACTGAATTAAAAACATTGCCCTTAGCTAGTAAAACGTCCACCGGAACTTTAGGAATATAATAAACCGTTCCACCAGGAGTATCAAAATTAGAGTGAGTAGAGAATGATTCAGGAGTTTTCAAAGCATTCAGTTCTGAAAAAACAAAAAAGTACAAAATAAAAACATCGATCAAGTAAAAATGTGGTATCACATGTGATATCACATATGATATCATATGTGATATCACATGTGATATATCATATGTGATATCACATGTGATATCACATGTGATGCAAAATAAAAAGTGCTTAACAAAACATAACTAATAGCTTGTTCAAAAAGCTTAAACTACTTAATTCAATCAAAGCATAAACTAATAGCTTATTCAAAGCTTAATATGCTTAATTCATCAAAAACTAATTAACAGCTTAATTTGAATCTAAACATAACTAATCGCTTATTCAGAGGATTAAAATGATTAACACCTTATCCATCTCCTACACGTAACACAAAACTAACAGTTTAGATAAATCTAAAGCTAAATAATAGCTTATTAACAGCTTCAAATTAACTTAAAACTGCTTAATTCAATCTAAAACTAAATTAAAACTGCTTAATTCAATATAAACATAACTAAATAGCTTATTCACATATTAAAACTGTTATTCAAACAGAAAAAACAATAAAAAACAAAAATTAAACGCATCTTACTCTTAATAGCTGCGGATTCATCACCGTGTTCATAAGCTACAATCTCCTCCGTATACTTAGCAGAAACATCATCACTAACAACAACATCTTCAGATGCAGATTCAGTTACAGAAACATCATCACTAACAGTTATAGAAGAAGAAGGATCAAAAGAGGAACGATCAGATTCATTAATAGAAGAAGAAGGATCAGAAGAAACTGAAGAATTTGGAATCAAATCCATGAAAGAATGATTAATTGATAACGAATTAGTAATAACTGATGAAGAAGATGCGGTTAACTGATGAAGAATCGAGAGAATAGAGATAAACACACACTTTGTGTGTGTGAAAATTAGATAACGTTTAATAGAAAGAAACATAAAAAATTCTTTTTATATTGACTAAAATACCCCTGCAGTGTAAAAATCAGATTTAATCTAAGCCATTAGATCAAAATGAATGAAAGGTGGGGATTGGTCCCTTGGTATGTAGATAAAGTTTTGTCCCTAAATGATCTTTTATCAAAGTTTTCTCTTGTAATACTATATTTAAGATTCTTGTCCTTTAACCGGATTTTGCATTAAACACGTCAATTCATGCATCAAACTCATCGTTCATCCAATCTTAAATCTTAAAAGACAGTTGCATTTCAAAACTAAATTCTTGCATCAAAACTAAAAAAAAAAAAATGGATGCATCAAAGTATTCTATCAAACATGTCCTGCATCAACATGTTTCATCAAAACAGGCCGAGAATTAAGTTGAAGAATTAATTAGTGTATGAATCGTTTAGATAAATAAAATTTGGAAAACTAAATTGACATTAATTGGTTCTGAGATTAAAATCTGTATTGCATGAATTAATGGAGAAACCGATTTTAATAGCCATGAATATCGTAAAGGGAGGGTGCTAATTAGTGGGCATGCTTAAAATCAAATAAACCTTTTGATTAACGCTGACATCCCAAGCTATAATAACTACCCAAATGCCAACTTTTATTTTGGTCCCTTGATCGAACGGCTACAAGTGTATCCTATCTTTTCTACATTAAGAAGTTGTTTTGGTTGAACTCTTGTCAGTGTGGGGAAGCATATATATTCTCTCTTCTGCACCAAACCAGTCGAATACAACGAGACCCTGATCGATGACTCAGCTTCAACTGTGTCAAAAGCATGCATGGTTTGAGGTCAAAGGCAGTCATGGGTATGAAAAAGCTGGGCTTGACTCAGCTTCCACTGATGATGCTCAGAGTTGGATTGACCCTCGATGCACTTTAGGAAATCAGGATTGATGTCGATGTTGTTGAGGGCACCGTTTCCTACTACACTCTACAGAAATATCTCCAAGAAGCCCCAAGTGCGGCAAAAATGTCGATTTTTCTTGGTATAAAGGAAATGGTTAGAGGACCAGCGGATAGACCTCTGTATTGGGTCATCACTTATCACAGTTGTGAAGATGCATTTGGAGAGCGGTGTTATTCGGGTGAATGTTAAGTATTCATTGCTGAGATAATGTCAGAGGATTCGATGTAGACACTTTTTTTATGTGTTATCATTTTAATTGTAAAGTCAATTTCCGGCGAGTGCAGAGGTCGTCTTTAATGAGAATGCCATTGTTCTATCATTACTTTAAAAAAAAAAAAAAAAAAAAAAAAAAACAAATGAATATAAGAAAAACGTCTCTAATCTAAGATCCTATATAACGCGCCAGTTTACCTGCAAGTGAAGGGCATGGGCACATGCAAGTGAAAGGCATGGGCGATCATTTATACAATGGAAGATACCCGTGGGTTTGTGGAAAGGTAAAAACCTATCATGGTAATTTCAGAAACATGGTTAATGAATTTTATAACTTTACTAACTAAATTGGAGTCGTTTAATGTTTAATGACTCAAAATGAAACCACAGTAAAACTAGGTTGGAATTGTTGACACAAATCGAAACAACAGCTAGAAACTTTCAATAGAGTTTTTGGAGGCTGGAAGATGCTTTGCCTTTGTACGATCTCTTGCTTGGTTGCTATATGGTGCTCAATGTATGCAAAAACTTTTTTGCTGTTGTTGTTGCAAGCAATCTATCGTTCTTGTAAAAATGAAAATTAAACATTATATCATTCAACGTGAGCTAATTTAAAGCATGAAGTAAACATCATTTTATGTTATGAGATGGAAGGAAAAGAAAGTCGACCTTGGGTAAAATGTGATCAATTTATCTCAGGCTAAGTCAACCAATAAGACAATCAAGAATGATTCAAATAAATTAAAAGAGCACAATAGAATTAAAAGTATGATTAAATCTCTTGCATTCTCTTGACAGCCGCAGATGGTTCAACCGCACTGCAACTTCTACATGGTGTTGTTATTGACTGCATAAGTTTGTGAGCAAACCCTCCATTGTTGTGCTCCTTACTACCATACTTTCCAACTTCCTTATTCATTTTCTTTGCAATCACACTTCTTCCTATCTCCTTGTTACTTCCTAATTTCTTGCTTCTATTGCAAGGCTCAAGAATGTCTTTCATGGTTACATTTCCGTGTACATGTGATTGCTGATTCAATTTCAAATCAAACAGATCTGTAGATTGGGTTTTTTTGTGTATTTTCACAGCGAGGGGTGATTGTGCAGAGTCGCTGAACTCAAAATTTATGTCGTTTTCTGAAAATTTTGTGTTCTTCCTGTTGTGGCGTGGTTCATGAGCTTTGGTAAGTTGGGATATGGAGGATTGGTCTTGAGTGCATACTAGACCAGTTAACGAAAGAGAATCAGAGGAACACATATCTGCTGCTACGTCGGAAGAAGGCATCTTAACCACCATGTGGCTAAATTGGTATAACCGTGCAGGTTGTGTGTGCTGTGTATATATAAGCCAAAGAAAGTGTCTTATATACCGGCTTATCCTCTTTTCTTTTTGCCTTTCTAATACCGGATTTGTAAATCTTTTATACATCAACATCAAGTTTATAATATATAACTAGTTAGAAACGTTGTTGGATCATGGTAACACAAGTACATCCGGCTTTTATCACTTGGGCGGCTGTTGTAGGATTTTTAAACATTTAAGTTTTGATGTTTGTGGTGGCAGTTAATGAGATGTAAATGTGTCTGGGTGAGTCTTACAAAGAAGTTTGTGCTGTTATGTATTTGGAGGTAAATAGTGGCCGTCCTTGTACATCTAGTATATGCCCGCGCGTTGCTGCGATATGTTTGTATACGTTAGTTTAGTCGGCGTAAAAAAAACCCGATGTCAAAGCAGTTGATATGAATACCATTGTTATAGAATGTTAGAAATGTTTAGTATATTATATAGTATATTGCATTTGGATGTGAAACTAAAAATTAATTTACTGTGAAAGCTCAATTTATTCAAAAGTTATAAACATACATAGCGTAACATTACAACTATAAAAATATTTGTTGTTCCCGTTTCACAATCGTATAAAATAGTTTAAAGTATTTAGTAAACAGATTGTGAGTAATGACTGAAAGTAATGCAAGTAAAAACACACTGATAAATTTTCAACTTAATATTATTTATTAGAAATCAATCAAAAAGAATACATTACCCAAGTACTTGCGGAACAGTACTTGGGATTGAAATGACAAAGTGTTGTAACTCCTCACGAAGCTCAGGCTAAGTCTGAGCACAACTACAATGGAACCACTGAGCTATCTCAGGGACTGAGTTGTATTTGGAGGAGTGAAAGATGGCTTGTGTGTGTGTGTGTGTTTTACAATTCACAAGCTTAAATCTTTCACTCCATCTCTTATGTTATTTATACAAGTATGAGTTTTAACTCTATCCTAATTGACAAACTGACAAGTTACAGAAGACAAAATACTGATGTATTTTATCTCTGTTTACAAAGACTATATTTGGTAAGTGACAAGGTTGCTTTCATGTAGTCAGTGATGACATTGAGCCTAATAATTTGCCATTCAGGGAAAGTTGACTTTGGTTGATAAGGACTTCGTCTTATCTGTTCAAACTTATCCCGCCTTGTCCCGCTCTTTCTTCAGTCTTCATTGCCTTCAGTCTTCAACTTCAATTTGTCTTCAGTGAAAGTGGTTGGTGAGGAGTTTCGGGATTCAGTGAGTTATTATCATCACTCACTGAATCCACCATTTTCTTCTTGACTCAGTCTTCACCCTTCAAGTTCCGCCTTACTGAGTGGAGAGACTTCATCTTTGTCTCTTACTGAGAATCCTGAAGATACCTCACTGAGAGACTATGCGCTCAAAATAAGAGTAAGCATTTAAATTTTTCTCTACTTCGTAACATGTATAAAACCCTATAGCATAAAATTATACAAATATTGATGTGTATATACTAGTGTTTGTAAATCAGGTTTTAATTGCTTATCCTCTACGTGTATATACTAGTTCGATCATGAATATTATACAGTATCCATCTTTTTTATTAGTTGTGTTTAGTGCAATGTGTAAGTTGTAGAAATATGTTTTTTTTTGTCATTTTTGTTTCGTCGTAGAGATGATATAATATATTTTTATATGAAAAAAAAACTTGAATTATATGTTTGCATAATTGTAATTATGTGACCTGATAGCGTCAAATAATCAGCGTAACTAAAAAACCTGAAAATATATATATTCATTCTTTTATGTACCAAACAAAGGAATTGATTCTTTAATCGATTCTGACACTCTATTCTCTATTTTTGCCAAACACTAGAATCCATTCTCTTATATCAGACTCATTCTCTCTCTATGCCATTCCATTCTCCAATGCATTTCCATTCTTTGTGATTCAGTCATACCAAACGTCCCCTTAGGGTATTTTCTATTCAAATCCTAGACTTAAGGGGTTTGGGTATTTACTGAACCCAACAGTCTCCCCCTATTTGGATATACAAATAGCCTAAGTGTTTGATCAGTGTAAGTGAGCAAATGGCTTCTTCTTACACTTAATGTACTAATGAACATAATAAGGAACACTTAAATATTTTAACAAAACATACATCGTTTATTGATCAAATTACATAGTTCCTATCACTAGTACAAAAGATGAAACAAAAAATGTCACTCAATGTGGATTCCCAGTGCTTCAAGCTTTGGTTTCTTCTTGAGGAGTGTTTCTTTATCAGGGTGCTCTCTTATCTTAGCATTCAGGTCATTGCAGAACCTGACGTTTGTTGGGGTTTGGATCTGAGAGGCCACTGGTAGATAACTTGCCATTGTAGACACTCCTACAAGGTCAATGTCACTCTATCTCTGGAATGTGGGGTTTCCATAGACATCTATAAAGAAGAGTCCTCTCCAGGCCAGGGACTTTGATTTCAGGCTCAGATTCAACCCTTTTTCTTTTGCCTTGGGCTGGCTGAGACTGAGATCCTTATGGTGCAGTTAGAGCTGGCTGAATTCCAAGTTGTGCTGGTGCTTCCCTCAGTCTTTCATACCTTTTGCTCAGGGATTTCATCAGCTCCTTGACCACTGCATTCTACTTTTTTTAAATTATTGGACCAAGTTCATCGAGTTCAGTGATCCCAAAGTCAATGAATTTCATGGGATCATGAACCTCGAAATGTCTTTTATCATCCCCCCTGTAGACATTCATTGCCAGTGGTTTGGACTTTGGGATGATTTTTACATCTGTGATCTTCTCAGGCAGCCTTCTGCTTGTCATTGACCAATTGTAGTGGTCAATTCTTTCTTGCCTGATGGCTGCAGCTTTCCTGTTCTTTTCATCAAGCTTTTTCCTCATTGCAGCCATTTGAGCAGCCTGAGCATCCTTGAAATTTTGTCCAGCCTGACCCTTTTGAAGCTTCTTGGGATCAATTCCAATATTCTCAGCTTCCTCAGCAACAACTTGTACCAATGCTTCTTTGCTCTTCCTTTCTTCCTTTGCAAGGTAGGCACTTAGCTGTTGTAGAGTAAGCAGATATTGAGTGTTGCCGATGACATAGGGAATCTTCTCAGGCTCAGGTGTTTGCATTATGGCTTTTCCTTTATCCTGGCCTGAAGAAGATGATACTACCAAAGGTGATGTTGTTGTCATGATGGGTGTTGCAACTGCCATTGTCATTATTGTTGTTGTTGTTGGTGGGGCTGATGATATAGGTGTTGCAGAGACTGGTTGAGCTGCCCCCCCCCCCCCCTCAGTGTGAGAGGGGGTCTCTTCAGTGGCTCTCTCCCCCTCAACTGTTGCTGCAACATCAGTGAGAGCAAGAGTTGCCTCGGACACTGAGGGAGTTGGAGTTGCTTGACCTTTGAAGGCGTGGTAGATCTCCGTGACCATAGCCTTGATGTCCGTTGTATCCTTTTGAAGACCGGTGACCTTTTCTGCCAGATTAGCCTGAGATAGTTCCAAAGCAGTCATTCCAGGCCCAAGATTCCAGGCCAAAGAAGACGATGCCTGAGCTAAAGTAGTCACTTAAGCATCCAAAGAACCCAGTGTGGCCTGAAGAGACTGGACTGAAGAATGAAGACCCTGAACATTGGCAGATTTGAGAATGTCGATTAGTTCAGTGAGGCTAGAGGAATGTTTCAAGTAAGCCTCAATAGCCTCCAGCACTTTGGAGTTGAGTGCTGGGTCTTCTTTGATAGAATCCCTGATTTCATCTATCTTTGTGCCACAACCCTGAAGGTACTTGAGAAATTTAACCAGGTTTTCATCCAGTCTGTGAAGATGTTGGTACTCAAAGGTGACTCTTCAGGCTCTTGTGGATCAGGCTGATGCTCCTGTTCATGTGTTTGAACATCAGCGTCCATTTCTTCTCCTGCTGAAAGTATGTCATCTTCACTGTCAGCCAGTTCTTCATCAGAGAATAGGATTTCATTTACTTCAGCAACTGCTAATAGACCAGTGGTGGTGATGGGTTCCATATCAGCGGGTGGTATTAATCCCTCCAAGTCTTTGTCCCCCGTTGCTCCTTCAAGCACTGGTGGGTGATTTCCAGTGCTATCCCTAGAAGTTGTGGCAGTGATATCCCTATCAGTGGGTTGTTCATTTCCCTCTGAGTCTTTGGGATCATTCAGTTGGCCCTTAGACAAAAGCTGTGATTTGCGAGTGTCATCCTTGGGCATTGTGGAAGGCGCTCCCCTAC
>BPTQ01000001.1:165168171-165228201 GCA_019973895.1 Chrysanthemum seticuspe | reverse complement strand
ATACACATTCATACACCTCTTTTTATACGAGTACTACCTATACTTTATCACATATTCATTTATCCTTTATTTTGTACATTAGGATAATTTACTTGAAATTCATTTTACCGTTCATTCCGTTCGCCGTTAGCCGCCAGCATCATACTACAAAAACCACTTTTCATCAATATCAAATCCCAAATATACATGGATCAAGAGATATTGAATCCGAGACTACGGTTAGACATTGTGGGGGTTTAAACAAATCGCCTTCGTATGCACAATAAGCCCTCGCAATGCCTTAAACCATTTAGTATTGTGTTCATTATTTCTTGCCTTATGTATGAGGCAACTAAAGTATTTTATCAAAATTTTATAATAGAATGTCGTATCAAATTTATTTACCCATGTAGGGTAATCAATATCACCAGGGTTTCATTTTTGTAGTAAAAACACATTTTTGTGAAGAAATTATAATGATGCTGGTATGTAGGCGAAGAACGGAACGGAAGTACTTGTTTAGAATTTGTGGACTCTTTTATACGATTTTCCAGTCGATTTTCGACCACTCAAGTATCCAAATTTAAATTTTATCATTCGAATGTTATAAATAGATCTATTGAGGGTGACTCCTCCGTTCGGTTGGCCATGCTTAGGCCAAAGCGAAACGTATACCATGTCGGAACCAAGTGTTGAGGGACAAAACACTTGCTATGGGCCCCTATTTTGTATGACATCTTTTAGCATACAGAAACTGTCGTAGTATCGGTTGCATGAACTTAGAGCTAACGTAATAGACATTCATACATATATCATTATATTCGTTGTAATGATTATATGTCTTTGCTTATGGTCCAAGCTTACTATTTTAAATTTAAACCTATGAACTCACCAGCTTTTAGCTGACCTTTTAGCATATTTTCTCAGGTGTTTAAGATTTGTTCATGAAGGCAAGGCAAGAAGCGGATGTATGGTCGTAGTAATATTAAAGAAGTGTTTTTACACAAAAATGATGTTTTTACTTTGGGACCACTATAACTAATGGGATGTACCCATTTATTTAAACTATGCTGTAAGATAATATTTTAAAACTATTTTATGAAATCAACGGAGTATGTATTCCGTTCTTTATTACTTGTGTTATGATTTACCAAATTCCGTAACGCTCCCGAATAACACGTATGCTTCCGCTAAACAAATTTGGGGGTGTTACAGATTGGCATCAGAGCCTAAGTTATAGAGAACTAGGTACATATAAACCCTAAACTATAACTACTTTTCACCAAAAACATCATACTACGACCGCCGATTGCCGCTTGCCTTACTTGCCATTTTACTTAAAGTTCATTTAATAGGATTACATGTTTTATTTCCTATTTACTTATACACTATTTCATATCCATCATGAGCATATTTTTCTCCACATACTTACACATATGCACCGTCTTGTCACAGACTATGCCTTCCCCAGCCTTTCCTCACGATGTTCAGGAGGACATCCTATTAGCTCACTCACCGACCATCCGCCAACTTGCACACTCAGCCACTGATCCATATGTACAGGCCACACTAGCAGTCCAGCCAGCTATTGCACCTACTCCACTTATACCTACCCTCACCACCACTCCATCAGCCCTGTTGACACGCAGGCAAAAGCCCCGTATGATTGTGAGAGTACCTGGATATCGAGAGCGATATTCATATGTGCCTGCACTAGCTTTTCGGATGACCCGCGCTGCTTACATGGGTCCTTATACTACTTCAGAGTCACCGACACCATCACCTACTGAGTCACCACCTCATCAGAGACTTAGGAGATCTACTGATTCTTACTCTGAGGAAGATCCGGAAGAAGATCCGGAAGAGTATCCTGAGGAGGAATTACCAGAGCCCATACCGACTGAGAGTGTCCCTGGCTATGTTAGCATAGCAGCAGATGTGAGTACACAGGGTCTAGAGATTGTTCAGAGTATACAGGAGCTAGGACAGAGCTCCAGGATTGCTCAGAGATTAGACGATGACATGGATATTGATGCACCATTTGGATTAGGGCAGAGAGCCGCTTTTCTCCACGGTCAGGAGGAGAGTAGTGAGATTGATTGGAGGGATATTGATTGCTTGATCAGTTCAGTACCACTTGTCACTAGTCCGAGCTATAGCCCGTCATCACCTTCGTTTGTACCATCTGCAGCAGACATGGAACGCCTTGAGCGCACCACTAGACAGCTTGAGACCATTGAGGAAGCTGCACCAGTTGAGGCACAGACTGAGCCAGACTTTTCAGGATCTCCAGAAGATGATCTGACCCTCACTGAGAGGATATTCATTTAGTTGGACTCTCATGAGACATTGCTAGGAGTCCATTCTGATCAGCTAGAGAGGATCGATCCAACACGCTTGAAAGCTTGCGAGCAGCGTGTTGAGGGTTTAGACCGAGTTACTGATGTGTTGTTTGAGAGCATGGGAATCGAGAGACACGAGGGAGGACCCACTTGTCACTAGTCGAGCTATAGCCCGTCATCACCTTCGTTTGTACCATCTGCAGCAGACATGGAACGCCTTGAGCGCACCACTAGACAGCTTGAGACCATTGAGGAAGCTGCACCAGTTGAGGCACAGACTGAGCCAGACTTTTCAGGATCTCCAGAAGATGATCTGACCCTCACTGAGAGGATATTCATTTAGTTGGACTCTCATGAGACATTGCTAGGAGTCCATTCTGATCAGCTAGAGAGGATCGATCCAACACGCTTGAAAGCTTGCGAGCAGCGTGTTGAGGGTTTAGACCGAGTTACTGATGTGTTGTTTGAGAGCATGGGAATCGAGAGACACGAGAGGATGCGACTGGGATTTAGAGTTGAGACTCAGGTTGAGGACGTCAGAGAGTTAGACAGCAGGGTACGAGCCTTGGGTAACGGTCAGACTCAGATACATGGACGACTAGAGGAGCTAGAGAGCGTCCAGTGGATTGCGAGAGATACTGTCAGAGAGGGATGGCAGAGGACTACTGGTTTAGAGTCTATGTTGGCATCACAGATGAGGCGTATCGAGAGATTGGAGGATACACAGCGAGAGCTGATTGCTATCATAGAGCGATTATGTACCGATCATCCTTAGATTCCATTGCATGATTGTAGTACACTAAACTGAGCTATAACAGTTAGTGTTAGTCATTATCATCGTATTTCAGTTGTATTTTCCATTGTACTTCCTTTGTATTCCGTTGTATTTCGGTTGTACTCCAGCTAGTATCTCATCATGTACCGTAGGAACCTTGTAACCGAGATTCTATCTATGACAAACTTATTTTCCCATCCAATTGTCTTTACGTTTATAGATTGCACATATGATCTAACTACAATAACCACACTATTACGTGACACTTACCTTGTTTCAAAGGTTCTATATCTCATCACCTTTCTTACTGCAGAAATGCCGCCAAAACGAAGATCAAAACGTACCAACCCTGGTGGAGCCTCCAATGCTCCCACCCCAGCGAGAGTCACTCGCAACCAAGCTGCAAATGCTGCTATTCCAAACAGAGTCACACCAGATCAGACTGCTGAAGCCACTACTCCTGCTAGGGCTACTCCAATCCAACCCATCATGAATCAAGCCATGATCGACCAACTAGTCAATGAGCGGGTGAACGCCGCTTTAGCTGCAGCAAATCACTCGTCTACTAATGCTGGAACTTCAAGACCACCCACTCACAACCGCACTTGTACTTATCAAGACTTTCGTAAAACCATGACTGGAAGCTTTAGTGGAACCGAAGGAGCTGTCGGTCTAACTAGGTGGATCGAAAAGCTCGAGACTGTGTTTCGAATCTGCAATTGTGAAGAAGATTCTAAGGTTAAGTATGCATCATTCACTTTCACGGATGCTGCTTTGACCTGGTGGAACAATTTTCTGAAATCCGCTAGCATCGATGTTGCCTATGCCATGCCATGGGAAAACTTCAAGGAAATGGTACTCCGAAAGTACTGTCCTCGTAATGAGATCAAGAAGCTCGAACATGAGTTTTGGAACCTCAAGGTTCAAGGCACCAATATGGCTGCCTACAATCAACGATTTCAAGAGCTAGCTTTATTGTGTCCTGAAATGGTTCCCACTGAGACCCGATTGTTGGAGAGATACATCGGAGGATTGCCTCAACCTATCAAGGGCAATGTAACCACTTCTAAGGCTATTGATCTCCATGAAACCATCGAGGTAGCCAACAAACTCATGGACCAAGTGATTGAGGATTCCATGGAAAAAGTGGTTGACAGTAAGAGGAAATGGGATGACCATTCTCAAGGTTACAACAACTATGAATACCGTGGTAACAATAATAGGAACAATCGCAACAACCAAAACAAAAGGCAAAATGTTGCTAGAGCTTATGCAGTGAATGTCGGAGAAAGAAAGCCGTACTCAGGGACTGCACCATTGTGCAATCGATGCACACTGCATCACAAGGGGCAGTGTACCGTTAAGTGCCGTAATTGTCAGAAGATCGGACACTTAACCAGGAACTGCAGGTCCAAATCATTGGCGACAGTTCAAACGACTCCAGCTCAGGACCCAAAAGCTAATATAACTTGCTTTGGTTGTGGTGAAAAAGGGCATTATAAGAATGAATGCCGAAAGACCAGGAACCAAGGCAATGGAGGAAATCAAGGAAACCGAGGAAATCCAGGAAGCCATGGGAATGGCAGGATTCAGGGGAATGTTGGACAAACGAGTAGTCAGGGAAATGGAGAAGGAGCTTGTGGGAGAGTCTATGCTGTAACCAAAGTGGAAGCTCAGTAAGACCCGAATGTTGTGACGGGTACGTTCCTTATAAATAGCCGTTATGCATCCATATTGTTTGATACGGGGGCCGATAGGAGTTTTGTTTCTAATACGTTTAGTCCACTACTCGATATTGCCCCAACCGCATTAGGAAATGCATACAACGTGGAACTAGCTAACGGTAACATAGAAAGGGTAGATACCATCATAAGAGGTTGCACCCTTAACCTGTTAAACCACCCATTCAATATCGACTTAATACCAGTAGCATTGGGTAGTTTCGATGTCATTGTCGGAATGGATTGGTTAGCAAAATATCATGCTGCCATCATTTGCGACGAGAAACTCGTTCGAATACCCTACGGAGATGAAGTACTAACAATAGAAGGGGACAGAAGTGACAGAAGAAACGCTTCAAGATTGCATGTCATTTCCTGTACCAAGGTGTTAAGGTGTATCGAGGAAGGATGTCATATCTTCCTAGCGCAAGTCACCGGAAAGGACGAAGACGAAGGAGAAGAAAAACGTCTGGAGGACGTGCCAATAGTAAGAGAATTCCCTGAAGTCTTTCCCGAAGACTTACCAGGACTTCCGCCGACCCGACAGGTTGAATTTCAGATCGATTTAGTGCCTGGTGCCGCACCAGTGGCAAGAGCACCTTATCGATTAGCTCCAACGGAACTTCAGGAGTTATCAAACCAGTTGTCGGAACTTGCGGAAAAAGGATTCATCAGACCAAGCTCATCGCCATGGGGAGCACCAGTCCTATTCGTCAAGAAGAAAGACGGAACCTTCAGGATGTGCATCGACTATCGTGAGTTGAATAAACTAACCATCAAGAACCGTTACCCACTCCCGAGAATCGATGACTTATTCGATCAACTTCAAGGTTCGAGTGTTTATTCAAAAATCGACTTAAGGTCTGGATACCATCAACTAAGAGTTCGAGATGAAGATATTCCCAAAACCGCCTTCAGAACTCGTTATGGACATTACGAGTTCCAAGTCATGCCTTTTGGGTTAACCAACGCACCAGCTGTGTTCATGGACCTCATGAACCGAGTGTGTAAACCCTACTTGGATAAATTTGTGATCGTATTCATTGACGACATCCTAATTTATTCCAAGAGTGCGAAAGAACACGAAGAGCACCTTAGGTTAATCTTAGAATTGTTGAAGAAGGAAGAATTGTATGCGAAATTCTCGAAGTGTGAATTTTGGATACCTACCGTGCAATTCTTAGGTCATGTAATCGACAGTCAAGGCATACATGTAGACCCCGCTAAGATCGAGTCAATAAAGGATTGGGCGACACCCACAACTCCTACTGAAATACGCCAATTCTTAGGACTTGCTGGGTACTACAGGAGATTTATTGACGGTTTCTCCAAGATTGCCAAATCTTTAACCAAGCTAACCCAGAAAAACGCTAAGTTTGATTGGGGAGAGAAAGAAGAAGAAGCTTTTCAACTCCTTAAAGAAAAGTTGTGTAGTGCACCTGTTCTGGCCTTACCTGAAGGTAGTGAAGACTTTGTTGTTTATTGCGACGCTTCACATAAGGGGCTAGGAGCAGTGTTAATGCAGAGAGAGAAGGTGATAGCATACGCCTCTCGCCAATTGAAGACTCATGAGAAGAACTACACGACACACGATTTGGAGTTAGGAGCAGTTGTGTTTGCACTCAGAATTTGGAGACACTACCTGTATGGCACAAAGTGTGTTGTATACACCGATCACAAAAGCCTACAACACATCTTGGATCAGAAAGAACTGAACATGAGACAACGCCGATGGTTAGAATTACTCAATGATTACGACTGCGAAATTCGTTACCATCCGGGTAAGGCGAATGTAGTTGCTGATGCTCTCAGTAGGAAAGAGCGACCAAAACCTCTTAGAGTCAGATCCTTGGGTATGACAATTAGTTCACCTCTTCCAACCAAGATTCTTGAGGCTCAATTAGAAGCACTCAAAGAAGAAAATCGTCCGAATGAGAACCTTTACGGAATGCCAGAAAGTGAAAACGGATTCGTAAAAAGGTCGGACGGAACTTTGTGTTTCAAAGAGCGAAGTTGGATACCACTCTATGGAGGAATCCGCGACATCATTATGCATGAATCCCACAAGTCTAAATACTCCATCCACCCAGGATCCGACAAAATGTACCTTGATTTGAAGAAATTGTACTGGTGGCCCAACATGAAAGCCGACATTACAACATATGTCAGCCGATGTTTAACTTGTTCAAAGGTTAAAGCTGAACATCAGAGACCCTCAGGTCTACTGGTACAACCCGAAATCCCCGAGTGGAAATGGGAACGCATAACAATGGACTTTATCACTAAGTTACCTAAAACCGCTAGAGGCTACGACACTATTTGGGTAATAGTTGACCGTCTCACCAAGTCAGCACATTTCCTACCGATGAAGGAAAGTGATGGAATGGAAAAACTAGCTCAACTATACCTGAAGGAAATCATCGCACGCCATGGTGTACCAATTTCCATCATTTCGGACAGAGATAGCCGTTTCACCTCAAACTTCTGGAAATCACTTCAAGATGCTTTAGGATCTAACCTCGACATGAGCACCGCTTACCATCCGCAGACTGATGGACAAAGCGAGAGAACAATCCAAACACTAGAGGATATGCTAAGAGCATGTGTGATAGACTTTGGAAATGGCTGGGATAAACACTTGCCATTAGCCGAGTTTTCTTACAATAACAGCTATCACACAAGTATCAAAGCCGCACCATATGAAGCACTCTATGGTCGGAAGTGTAGATCACCTGTGTGCTGGGCCGAAGTTGGAGAAAGTCAACTTACTGGTCCGGAGTTAATCCAAGAAACTACCGAGAAGATTGTACAAATCAAAAGCCGACTACAAGCAGCTCGTGACCGCCAAAAGAGCTACGCGGATAAAAGGAGGAAACCACTTGAGTTCCAAGTGGGAGATAGAGTTATGCTCAAAGTTGCGCCGTGGAAGGGCGTAATTCGTTTCGGAAAACGTGGAAAGTTAAATCCTCGTTATATTGGACCTTTCACGATTCTTGCTAGGATCGGACCAGTAGCGTACCGCCTTGAATTACCACAAGAACTCAGCTCTGTGCACAACGTGTTTCACGTGTGCAACCTAAAGAAATGCCTTTCCGACGAAACCCTTGCTATTCCTTTAGAAGAAATCCAAGTTGACGAAAGATTGAATTTTGTCGAGGAACCCATTGAAATCATGGATAGGGAAATCAAACAGCTTAAGCAAAGCCTCATCCCGATCGTCAAAGTCCGTTGGAACTCTCAAAGAGGTCCAGAATACACGTGGGGACGCGAAGACCAATTCAAACGCAAGTACCCACACCTTTTCTCTACTTCACAAAGCAATCCTAACTGAAAACCGAGGACGGTTTTCTCTTCCAAGACGGGGAGGATGTGACACACGGTAAATTTTCACTAAAATTTAACTGATAATTAGTAATGCATTTTACTAAGACAAATTTATTAAGCATGCATAAGCTTTTCCTGATCATTCGAGTAGTTAACTCGCATACAGTAGATAACTGCATCACTCTTTCATTCATATCATTTTATGAATAATTTATTTTGTCTTATGATTTAAATTGTAAGACGAGAGGTTATCTCATTCTTCCCGGTGACCGACACAACACACGTACCGACACTATGATAAGGACTCGCTAAAACAATTAACCAATGCCCACGACTTGGAATATTACAAGGGTAAAATATTTCAAACACGTAACTATAAAATACCACGGGTAAAAAGTTGTCAAACAATGATACTTTGGTCACAATACAATTTCGCGGGACACAAATATAATAAATACACTATCACCTAAACAATAATTTTTATAAGATTCAAATACAATTAAATACCTAAGTGGAGGTATACACTTACATCTTCACAAATTATACAACAATTGGAATACCTATAAACAAAACACACTTATATGTAAACAATTTAAAAGTAAAGAGATAATGTTTTTCTTTGTCCTTCTCTCATCCACACACGACAAAGCAAGCATCCAAAAGCAAATATCTTATCGCCATCTTCTTCCTTCCCTAGCCTGCGATTCCATCTAGGCCGAATATCCCTAGAAGAAGAAAACCCAACATACTCATCCATCCTACCTCTCATCTTTCATACCATTTTCATGTAAATTTTGGCTTCCCCAAGCCCCTCATAGTGCGCCGCTAACCTTCAAGGGAGATCCATGAAAATCAAGTTAAATCACAAGCAAATCCTTACACCAATCCAAGAAATCTTTTGGCTTTGGAAGTATACCATTTTCGGCTTCAAACAAAGAGGCAAGATGGTAGACTTGGTCAAGGACTTCCTCTTTATTTTCTTTTTATACTACTCAAGAGGCTAAGGGCTCACACAAAACAAATCTCACAAGAAAAGTACTCTCAAGGGTATAGTGAAACAGTTGGGTTTCTTACTCGGATTCGGATTTGGAGGTTTGGGTTGTGTGGAGCTCTCGATTTAGCCTTCATCATTGTCATTTTCGCCTCACTTGCATAAGGTTAATCTTTGATTTTTCCTTGTAACTTGTTGTACAAAATTCGGTTAATGTTAATTGTTGGTATCTTGTTGTGATTCGAGTGTAAGCTAGGTGTGGTAAGTATGTATAAACTTGTGTTATAATAAGTCTATTGTCACTTTGAAAACTTGATTTAGCCATGTTGAGATTTATGTTGTCGTTGGGTTGTGACTATTTTCTGTCGAGATACATAAAACAAGAAGAGCCAAGAGTTAAGTTTTATAAAATGTGATATCACACTAGCATCGAGTCTGGGGAAAAAGATGTTGTGTATTGGTGACTAGTATTGATTCGTACTAATGCAATCCGACAAGCCATATAGGCACCATTCCATAGTGTTTAGTTGTAGTCAAAAATCATCTAGGATCTAACTTTGATTTTCGTGGTCTTTTCCCGTATATCCGAGTGGTTAAAACCCATCAGGGGTCGAAGGAACATACACCATGTCATGGTCTTGTTTTAGTTAATAATACCAACTTCCATACTTTTATGTGTCGTCAAACGCTTCTTCTTGAGTAGACTTCGTTGGAAAGGTCAAAATGGGCGAAAACCCACTGTGGTTGTCTCCACAGTGGCGATGTTTTGAGGTCATAGGCGAGGAGTTTAGTACTCGAAAATTTAGTATGACTAACCTTCTTCGAGTCACTCATTGTGGATGGTCTCGACGTGAGAAGCATCGGGTTAGTAAACCCACTCCACTATCCAAAAGCTTGTATAAATAGTCGTATGTTGTACTTTTCCTTCGGATAAAACATCACTCTAGAATGAAACATGAAACGGATACCGTACATGCTAGATTTCTAACTAGGAGCCTTAAGTCGAAACTATTGTGTCGGCCTAAGAATGGGACCAAGTCGAGTAGTACTCGACCCAAACACATGTTTCGTCACACCTTGCTCATACTTGCAATAAAGGGATTAGCCAAGTTTCTCACCCGAGCTTCTATGACTAAAGGTGTACTCTTTAACAACAAATCTGGAAAATGAGTTATTTGGTTGTGTCTTCTAAAAACTTGACTAACCTGGTGGAGTAAAACCGTTGGGCCAGCTCTCTCTCCCTCGTGTGAATACCCCATCACGCCCAAGCCCAAAAATCTGGTAGCCCATTATGGTATTCGTATATGGGCCGCAGCCCATGTAAAACCTTAGGGATGTTCGTATGAACAAGCTGATCATCTTAGGATACTCGAAGCATGTTATTAGATGTTAAACAACGAAAACCGTTTCCGTCTATCCTTCCTTTCACCTCGTTAATTTTCGTCTTAACATCAAATGTGTACAAAATTATAATTTAACAAAGATACTCAAACATTTGACATAAGCAACTAGTATTTTAAAACACATTTAGCCTAACAAAGTCTACGACCACTTTTTTTGAACCAACGCATGTCTAGAAAAATTTCCAATTAAAGCGACATATGTATGTACGGAACAAGTTATGATAAATATAGACACCGCTATGCCATTTATCATATGTTAAGTTCGAAAATCATCAAATATAACTTGCATATTTTCTAAATTCAAATAGAAAATAAATAATCTAAATATACATTTTTGACAACACCATTTTGTGTCAACTTAAATAAGTATATACACTTTTATATACTTGCTAAGTAAATTGTTATATTCAAACCAAAATTTCGACTTCTAAAACCGTTATAACGACAACTTAAAAATGTATATATACTTGTATACTTACTAGTAAAAATCATTTTTCTAAAACAAAAAGTTTAGTTTCACTACAAATTATAAGAACCATTGAACTACGTAAAGTGAGCTATACTTAAAAACGATGAACTAAAACATTATCCTCCTTATCTAGGTCGTGTGTCGGTGCCGTTTCACAACAATCACTAATCCCACATTTCGGATTTGCACATTTGCTAAGGTGAGTTTCATAGCCCCACTTTTACTTGATAAATTGTTTTATACATTTTGGGGTGAGAAATATGCAAAACATTTTATGGACCAAAACTATTACATGATTACTATTACGTGGTTTAGCCTAAGCCCTTATGTCCCTAGAGAATGCCCTTTTCATGAACCGTCAATTCCCTATTGGGAAACGCGAATGTTATAAATAGATCTATTGAGGGTGACTCCTCCGTTCGGTTGGCCATGCTTAGGCCAAAGCGAAACGTATACCATGTCGGAACCAAGTGTTGAGGGACAAAACACTTGCTATGGGCCCCTATTTTGTATGACATCTTTTAGCATACAGAAACTGTCGTAGTATCGGTTGCATGAACTTAGAGCTAACGTAATAGACATTCATACTGTCACAATTCGCAATTTCCGGTCATTTCTCATATTTCACATTCAGCATTTCATAACGATTCGTACATGGTTTTGCATTTTTCATTAAACGTTATTTTTTTTTTATTAAACAAACTTTTTGGGGGTGTGACAGATTGGTACCAGAGCTTCGGTTATAGAGAACTAGGTTGCATCATTGACCCTAGACTATAACCACATCATCATAGCATCTCATCATATCATTATAAGTGCACGTTCTTTATACATGCGAACTTATGACTCAACACCAAACATCATATGAGTCGATTAGTCCAAGCATTGCATAGTTACTCCTAAATTATACATAGCCTGATCACCTATGTCTAATTCAGGAAGAATCATGCAATGAAGGGATTAGTAGTCTCATATGAGTAAGCAATTCCGTAATCGAGCCAAATTTTTAAAAGATTTTCTTCAAACCACTTGTTTCCAGTGTGATCCGCGTGACAGTTCTTGTTTGATGAGTTGCAAAGATCAAGCTAGAAACAAGTCGTTACCTAAACCGATTTAGCCTAATCGTATGACAGTTCTTGTTTGATGAGTTGTGGGATTAAGTAAAAATCGGTTACCAAAAAGTCTTTTAAAAATTTTGCTTGAGAATGGGAAAGCTTGTCTCATCGAGCCTAATCATAAGATAGCATGTATTTAGGATGGGAACTTCTCACGATAGCACGGGAACGCATCTTGTTGGGCGGGTAACTCATATGCATGAGCATTGACATAATCATATAGACCATACACGAGCATAAACTTTTAGAACCCTTGTCGAGTTTTGAGCCATAGTATCATTAATCGAATCGCGAGGACGCGATTCCTCTAACAAGGGAAGAATGTCACAATTCGCAATTTCCGGTCATTTCTCATATTTCACATTCAGCATTTCATAACGATTCGTACATGGTTTTGCATTTTTCATTAAACGTTATTTTTTTTTTATTAAACAAACGTTATCGCGTAAACATTATTTTTGAACATTTGACCCGATACTTCCAAAAATTATTCCAATATATTTTAATACTCATATTAAGATTTTAAAAATGTTATTATTAGTTTACCCAGTGTTTTAAATCTATTTCGTATATAAATTGTTATATTTATATAAATTACGACGGTTTTCCTTAAATTCAACCCGATAAATAATTATTCACTCAAATCTTTCAAGAAATGTATTTTTATAACTTTTATGACCTAAATATATTTTATCTTGAACCGTGAAAATTTATTTTTATCTAACGTTACCTTAAATATTCAAATGTGTATACAACTTACTAATCTTATTTAACAATACTACAAGTTACTACTATCCTCAAATAACTTTACATTTCTTACACATACACATTTGTAAACATAATATATAATGTAAAGTATATGTACATGCATTATTAATTAAAGGATTTTCCAAGATTTTCAAGATCTTTGGTTATATAAGTCTACACTCCAAGATTTCTTTTCTCATTCAACACAATCATTCTAGGTGTAAAGTCAAGTCTTCTCCCTTCTCCTTCTTCCCTCAAAAATCCGGCCACACAAGGGTATTCAAGGAGGTGATCATCAAAACTTTTCTAATCAAGTTCTTCACAATCTAGTAGCACTCTTTGTTTGGGTTTTGAAATAAAAACCTAGGGTGTTTAGGAAATCCTTGATCATAAACCTCATCAAGCAATTTGTAAGCATAAAACTTCATCTCTTACTTTTTCATATATATTTTTCATACATTTCATGAAGTCCATATGATCATATTTGCTCAAGTTGTAGTTTTTATTCATGTTTATCAAATGTTATCACCCATATGTGTCCTATTAATCTTTATAACAAGTATGTACTAGTTAGAAGTTTATAAAAATGTTAAGTTTGAAAAATGGATCATCAAAGCCTAGTTGTGATTTTTTGAGGAAATGATTACATAAATTTTATACATGTTTATTTAAGTTTGTATATATATTTTTAGCCTCATAATGAATATTTATTTTGGTTATGATCAAAGGAAGTTGTTTTACTAGTAGGATTGGTGATGAGTAGATTAAGGGATTTTTGTGGTGAAGTTGTGGTTAAACAAGTAGAAAATGGTAATTTTAAAATAAGCGCGGAAGAGCTGTCGAAATTTATAATTTTTCCGAAAAGTTAGTCATTTTTATAAGTTTTATTAAAGTTTTAGAAAATAGATTTTTAGTTATGAACGTGGCCTTTCGAACGGACTAAAACGGATTTATAACGAAAAATATACGTGGTTTCCAAGTTACGATTTAAAAACTATAATTTTCCGGAAAATATTCATGCAGTCCGAATTTTAACTGACCCAAACAGTGGCCTTAAAATTTCTGTGAAGTCTCCGAAGTTTAAAAATATATTAGTACTCTTCATTACCTTCGCGTGGATATAAAGAACTTGAAAAACGGACTTAAAACGAGTGATTTATGGTTAACCGAACTTTGAGTCAAAAACGTGCTGAAAACACTATTCACAGCTTTAGTAAGCTGTCAGGATTTTAATCAAGGTTTTTGAGGGCCTAAACGGACGTTTCGGGGGAAATGGACGTTAAAAACGAGTTAGTTTTCCTATGTATATATTACGTCAAGTCCGACGTAAACTGATTTTTCAATTACTAAAACCGTTACATATTTTAACTACATTTTTCACCATTAGCTCAAAAGTATTTATTTTTGACAAGAAACCGTCACACATTCAAGTAACAATATTTTTATATAACTAGTTTTCAAGTAGCATATTGGGTGATACGTTTTCAAAATCATGCATTCACGACAACATATCATAACTCAAGTCATAACATTCATTTTAGGTCGCGGATAGTTTCCGAGTCTCACTTTCGTGCACTTCATTTTGTTAGCATATCCATCACACCAGGTGAGTTCGTAGCCCCTACTTTTACTTGCTTTCATAACTGTTTTGGGGGAGATACATGCTCAAACTATTTTCATTCACTAACCCAAGTACTCAAAACTTTTACATACTACTGTGAGTTTCATAACCCCTACTTTTATACATTTTCAATTACTTTTGGGGGAGGTACATGCTCAAACTATTTTCATTTACTTTCACAAATATTCTAAACTTTGACATACTACTGTGAGTTCATACCCCGCTTTTACTCGTTTAAATTCTACAAACTATTTGGGGCGAGATATATGCTTATTTATCCAAACATTTAAACTCTTTTGTCAAACAACTTTACCTATACTTTAGACTTGATTGCGTTTTATAGTTGATTGGGTTATACTTGTTTCACTCTTGCGAATACTCAAACCATTTATACAATTGTGTTACACTATACTACTTATACACTTTGGACATTATGTGTGGTTTATTGCGATATGTGCCTTAATGTGCTAAACTAGTTTTCAATTATGCATCAACATACAAACTTTAGCAACTGGTTAACTCCTGCGGGAGCCGGCAGAGAGGTATTGATAGTACTATCGGGCTGACGCCCCCACCCTTGTGTCCTTGATAGACGAGACCTTGGGTGAATATAATCTGTTATTCAAGATATTCAAGGCAATAACAACAAACAAGTTAGACTTCGTCGTGAGGTTCAGTTGGCTGTGATTCTTTGCATTAAGTTTATGTATATATCGTATGCACCTATGTCCTACTTACAAACAAGATTGACAATCATACTATTTTAGCAGTGGGTTGTAAACACACAGGTTGCAAGTTTTGTATGGGCGGGACTTGGAACTGAGTGGATTTACGATGCCTTTGCTTGCAAACTATTCTATATGACCAAAAACTTTGACTTTGCTACATGAACGCTCTTTAAAAGCTTTACTTGTTAACCAAACTCTATGAACTCACCAACCTTTGTGTTGACACTTTTTAGCATGTTTTATCTCAGGTATCTAAGGCATTCACTTCATGGCATGCATATGGACATTTCATAGAGTCGCGGAGACGACGCGTCGCACTTGGGTTTTATACACTTTAAAAACATCGTTTGGATTGTATCAAACTTATTTCCGCACAAGTTGATTTTCATTTGGGACCTATACTTTGTAAACTCTGATTGTTTTAATAAATCAAACGATGTGTTTTCCAAACGACACTTTAGGTCGTTCGATATAACTGTGACTTTGATGCTATGACAGTCATCCCCCAAGGTATTCCATTCCGCTGCAAAACAGGTAATTTGGGGGTGTGACACATACATATATCATTATATTCGTTGTAATGATTATATGTCTTTGCTTATGGTCCAAGCTTACTATTTTAAATTTAAACCTATGAACTCACCAGCTTTTAGCTGACCTTTTAGCATATTTTCTCAGGTGTTTAAGATTTGTTCATGAAGGCAAGGCAAGAAGCGGATGTATGGTCGTAGTAATATTAAAGAAGTGTTTTTACACAAAAATGATGTTTTTACTTTGGGACCACTATAACTAATGGGATGTACCCATTTATTTAAACTATGCTGTAAGATAATATTTTAAAACTATTTTATGAAATCAACGGAGTATGTATTCCGTTCTTTATTATTTGTGTTATGATTTACCAAATTCCGTAACGCTCCCGAATAACACGTATGCTTCCGCTAAACAAATTTGGGGGTGTTACAGATACGAAACGTATTTTGTCCTAGTTTTGCTCTATAGCTTGGTTACGAGATCACTGTAAATGACCTCCCCAATGTCGACGGTGACCCCGTTCATCAAGAAATATGCCACCATTAACTGAATAGAATTAACTTGTTTAGTGGATGAGTGGTTCCCGCCAAGAACCTGAATCACAAATGTGAACAGGATCTTCCAAGCCGCAGGAAATGAGTTCTTGGTGACAGGGGTTCTGTTCAACAGTTTTGGATCCAAAACGATTTGTTTTAACCCATCCTTAACTGTGGAGGGTTCAGGATGGGCAACATAGTTACCAGAATTGTAGTCTAACCCTATTGATGTACAAAAAGTTTTATAGTCTAGGGTGACTGACTTTTCCCCATTAAACAGACTGAATTTGATGAGATACTCCCTGAGGGGTCTAAGGTCAGTCTCATTAGTAGAGGGTGTCGGGCCATAGGCCACAGCTGTAGCCCAAAACTCCCAGAGGAGATTTTGGTACAGAATAGAGGGGGACTGAGTAAAGGTCGTTTTAAGTGGGCAGTTGAACAAAAACTTCATGATGCCCTTATAGGCTGGGACATCAGGGGGTATTCAAAAGTGCCTATAACATTTTTTGTTTTGAATTCAACATTATTAAGATCTCCTACCCACTGAGGTGCAAACTGAAGAGATTGTGTTCTTGCCATTTCCATTAAAAGTTTTAGGGTTCTGAAAAGATTTCTTGACAAGAACAATCAAAGAGTTTTGAATCTCTTAAGTTTTGTGATGAAAAACCTTTTGTAAATTGTTTACAGAGAAGATTTAACTGAAAAACTGTTTAGAGGGTTAAAGAACACAAAGATTTCTGGGTTTGAGAAGAGATTTTGACAGCGTTTTGATGCAGAAATACTTTGTGTGAGTTTTTAGTGTTTTTTAGAGGGGTATTTATAGAGTGGTGAGAGGGGTAATTTTTGCATAAATGAGGACTTGTAAAGTCTGTTTTTGAAAATGTTTTTATTTACCTCATTTAATGCCACCTACTCCACTACCCGCAGTAATTTCCCAGTTTTCAAGGGAACAATTGCAGTGCACAGTAAAAGTGCATTCTGCAGTAATAAAATATCCTTAAGATATTTCTTGTGAGAGGAGGCATTTAATTCCAAGTGGGATGAGGTAAGGTTTTAAGGACCCTTGACTTGGATGACATTAAGATAAAGAGACATATATTCCTTTACTAAATTTGTATGTTTACCAACCTAGGACATTTAAGTAACTGATACTTGGTGCATTTAGTTACTCATTCAATGCTCCATATCTAAAGTCAGGGTCCCTGAATGAGACTTACTCATTTAGTGAGAAGGGTTTTTTTGGGTTTTGTTCAGGGAGAATGGACCATTTCAGAGAGAACTCACTGAGATTAGGATTGATTTTCAGTTTGCTGACTTTCAATGTCAAGCATTCCTAATTCAGCTTTCAGTCTCCTGAAGGTTGGTTCATCTAAAGGTTTGGTGAAGATATCAGCAAGTTGATATTCAGTAGGGATGAAATGAAGTTCAATGTCTCCTTTCATTATGTGGTCCCTGATGAAATGATATCTGATATCAATGTGTTTGGTTCTTTGGTGGAGGACATGATTGTTGGAGATTGCAATGGAACTGGTGTTATTACAGAAGATGGGTACCATTTTGTAATGGATGTCATAGTCACTGAGTTGACTATTCATCCATAATACATTGGCACAGCATCCTGCAGCAGTCAACTTCAGCTGAAGACATAGCCACTGATTGTTGCTTTTTAGCACTCCAACAAACTAGCTTTCCTCCAAGAAATTGACAGGACCCTGAGGTACTTTTTCTGTCCATGTTGCAGCATGCATAATTAGAGTCAGAATACCCTTTGAGGTCAAACCCTGAGCACTTTGGATAGTAAAGTCCAAGGCTTGGAGTTCCCTTCAAGTATCTGAGAATTCTTTTGGCTGCAGTGAGATGAGATTCTTTGAGATTGGACTGATATCTTGCTATTAGACAGACTAAGAATTGTATGTCTGGTCTGGAAGCAATTAGATACATCAATGAACCAACAATCCCCCTGAAATGAGTTTGATTGACTGATTTGCCAGTGAGATTAGGTCCAAGGTTGTTAAGAGGGACCATTGGTGTCTTCACTAAGGCACAATCAGATATCTCATATTTCTTCAAGAGATTTCTGGTGTACTTCTCTTGACTGATGGAGATTCCTTTATCAGTTTGCCTGATTTGTAGTCCAAGGAAGTATGCGAGTTCACCCATCATGCTCATTTCTAACTTCTTTGTCATCAGTTTTTCAAACTGCTTGCAAAGAGTATAATTTGTTGAGCCAAAGATGATGTCATCAACATATACTTGGACCACTATCACATCTTGCTTTGTCCTGTAGATAAACAAGGTGTTGTCTATCTTTCCTCTAACAAACTTGTTTTGAATCAGGAAGGCTGAGAGAGTTTCATACCATGCCCTGGGAGCTTGTTTAAGTCCATAAAGGGCTTTATCAAGCTTGCAGACATAGTCAGGGAATTCACTACTCTCAAAGCCAGGAGGTTGCTGAACATACACATCTCCCTTGAGGTAGCAAATGCTAGGAAGATCCTAATGGCTTCCATTCTTTCAACAGGAGCAAATGTATCATCATAGTCAATGCCTTCTTGTTAACTATAACCTTTGGCTACAAGTCTGGCTTTGTTTTTAATGACAGTGCCGTTTTCATCAGTTTTGTTTCTGAAAACCCACTTCATTCCTATGACAATGACATCATGTGGACATTTTATCAAGGTCATGACCTTGTTCTTATCAAATTGTTGAAATTCTTCATGCATAGCATGAACCTAGCTTGGATGTTTTAGAGCCTCAGTGACATTTTCGGGTTCTATTTCTGATAGAAAATCAGCATATGGATATTCATTGGCTGAAGCTGTAGTTAGTTTAGCAGCCATGCCTCTAGTGAGCATGCCCTCAGTGGGTTCACCAATGATGTTTACAAGCTTAATGTCCTGAGATTTTGTCCACTTACTTTGTGGTCTAGAATCTGAGCTTGCAGAGGTCATTGGAAACTCAGGAGTGAGTTCAGGTGCAGGAGCCCCAGAATCATGGAGATCATCAGTTGAGATGCTTTGTTCAGGTTGGGGTATTTCAATCACAGGTTCCTGAACATTTGGTTCAGTATTACCTATCCCAGTATGGACTGATTGATTATTAATGATTTCACTGATGGTTGGTTGAGGAAGGTTGTGGGGCAAGACATAGTATGAGATGTCAGCATCAGCTTGATAGGAGGAATTGATTTTAGTGTTGAACTCAACAGGAGGATATCTATTTGAGTCATCAATTCCTATTTCCTCCACTGAGGTATTGGTGAATCTGATGCTTTCTGAACTTTCATCAAAGGTGACATGAAAGGTTTCCTCAACTTGTTGTCTTCTGGTGTTAAACACCCTGAAGGCTTTAGAGATCAGTGAGTAACCTAGGAAGTATCCATCATCAGCTTTTGCATCAAATTTTCCTAGGTGATCCTTGTGATTGTGAATAAACACATGACACCCAAACACATGAAAGTAGCTGATATCAGTAAGTCTACCTATAAATATCTCATATGAGGTTTTGTTATGTCTTTTGACAATGATTGACTTGTTTTGAGTATAGCATGATGTTTTGACTGCTTCAGTCCAGAAATGCTTTAAGAGTGCTGAGCCATTTAACATAGTTCTGGCAGCCTCAATGAGAGTTCTGTTATTCCTTTCAGCTACCCCATTTTGTTCAGGGGTGTAAGGGGATGAAAAGTTTTGGGTGATTCCCTTTTCATCACAGAAATTCTCAAGTTCTTCATTTCTGAACTCAGTGCCATTTTCAGTTCTGATTTGTTTAACAGTAATGTCATTCTGGTTTTCAATTTTCCTGATGAATGACATTATTGTATCAGCTGCCTGACTTTTTTTGGAGAGAAAGTATACCCAAGTGTATCTTGAGAACTCATCAACAATGACAAGTGTATACTTCTCATGCTGGATTAATCTAGGACTGACTGGTCCAAAGAGATCCATGTTCAGGAGGTGAAGGCAACTTTTGATGCAGAAATTTTGTTTGGTTTTGAAAGATGCTCTGTGGTGTTTGCCTTTTTCATAGGCTGAGCATGGTTTGTCTTTTGCAAAAACCAGTTATGGTAAGCCAAGGACCTTGTTTTGTTTTGCCAAGTTGTTGATGTTTTTGAAGTTTAAGTGAGAGAGTCTCTTGTGCCACAGCTAGTTGACAGTTTCAGTAGCTTTGGCAAAGAGACAAGTTCCATCTTGAGAGAGTGTAGACATGTCTAAGACATAAACACCATATCTTCTAGGAGCTATCAAAACAACTTCTTTGTTGGCATTGAAAATGGTGCCTTGTTTGTCATTGAATTGCACAATGTACTTAGCATCACATAGTTGACTGACACTGATGAGATTGTATTTTAGACCATTGACATAAGCTATTATAGAGAAAACTATTCCATTGCAGTATATTGAACCATAACCTTCAGTGGGACATGATGAGTTATCACTAAATACTACCTTGGGTCCTGGTTCCTTTACATACTTGTGCAGATACTCCTTAACACTAGTCATGCTTCTTAAGCATCCACTATCTAGATGCTAAATAGGCTCCCTGGCGTGTCTCTGCACAAATAGTAAACTGGATTAGTTTCTCTTGCTGACCCACATACTAGTGGGCTTGGGTCTAAAGGTCTGCTTGAATTTGGCAATTGACTCATGGTCAGTGGTTGAGTGCATTGTGCTACCACAGGTTTTGCATTTGATGACTAAGGATGACTCAGTGATTCGGGGTTGCTTTGAAGTTCTCCTTGCTTGGATGACACTGTCATGTTGGGATGTCTCATGAGCTGGATTTCCGAAAATATCACAGCATGTGTTCATGAGACAATCATCAGGGTGATGATCATTGAAGCTACAGTGTGGGAAAGAAGGAAAAGGTGTTGCTCTATTCTTGTGAGCTGGTTTGGAGGTTGAAGCATATTGATGACCAACTTTGGTATATTTTGCTTCACTGAATGAACTTACACACTGTAAGTGATCAGAAGTTCTGTGATCATCCTTTTTGCAGATCATACAAAAAAGGATTCTGTAGCAATTGTCAGTGGTATGACTGGTGTAATCGAACATATCACACTTCTGCCTGGGTTTGTTGGTGTATTTTGACCTTGATGAACTAGAGGAGGCTGACTTAGTTTCCTTGATTGAATCAGGAGCTTTTTCGATGGATTCCATCTTGTCAGTCAGCTTCCTCACAAGTTCAGCCAGTTGCTGAATTTGGTCTGCTTCAGTAGGAACTGAAGATGTGGAAGTCTCAGTGGGAGTAGATTCTTGTTGGATTGGCTTTGTTGGTCTTTTCAGGATGGTTCTACCAAGTCCAGACCTTTCTTTTGGTGAATGGGGATTGAATTGTAATGGAGTAAGCTCAGAGCTTGGTGCAGCACCCTGAAGAGGTTTCAAGGGTGGAAGCGGTGCTTGAGATTCTGCTTCAGACTCAGAGATGTGTTCAGTACTACGGGGCATATCAGGGAGTCCAAGCATGCTCTTTAGAGCTTGGCTTTCAGGCTCTAGTATTCTTCCAGAATCGAAATTTGGAAGCTTACTGTCAGGGTTAACCCGTTCAATCCTATCACTGGGCTTAGGAATAGACAACATATTGGTAATCATGCCACCAGACACAAATGGATTTGGACTCTGGTCTTTGTTGTGAGAGTCAGGGAGATGATCTTCACCTATGACTCTCTTTTTGCTATTGGGGGCTCCCACAGCATCAAAGACCCTAGGATTCTTAGCAGTCCAACTTTCAATGATATCTTTTTATTTCTTAAGTTAATCTTGAAGAGACTGATTTCTTTTAACTAGTTCAGTGTTTTGAATTTGCAAAGTGACAGTCTCAAGCTTAGTTTGTTTTAAAAGAAGCAGATCATACCTACACTTGTTCAGTTCAAAACTTAACTTGTTGTATTTTGAAAAAAGATTTAAACGTTGCTTTTCTACAAACTTAAGGTCAACATTGATATAGTTCATGTAATACTGCCAATCAGAGTCATCATCCATAGAAAGTAAAATGTTTACCTTCTTCATTGTGATGTTGGCCCATTCTTCATTCCTGGCATGATTTTTCCCAACAGCTAGCTTGTCCTCTTCTGAGAGAGCCATCAGTGCACTGACTTGAACCATTTCATCGTCTGAGGAGACTGGCTCTTCATCCCAGTTGAAGACTTCAGCAACTAGGCCCTTGTTTTTACCCTGCACAGATTTAACAGTGTTTGTTGTTTCTGAGGGAGTGGCCTCAAGAAGTGCTAGCTTGGCTTTGACTTTCCTGTATTTAGCTTCAAAATCAACAGTTTTACTTTGATCAGACTTGTTTTGAAAATTTTGATAAGACTGATAGATTTTTGGTTGAAATTTGCTAAAGCCTGAGGACTGATTTGACCCTGGTGGTTTATAAGAGGGTTCAGAAATTGTTTTTGAAAAATAGTCTTTGGCAAAATGGCCTCTTTTATGACACTTAAAGCATTCAGTGTCCTCATTTGCTTTAGCATTTGAAAAACCTTTGTTTCTTTTTATAAATCTCCTAGAGTTAGCAAGGAGTGCCCTTTCCTGAAATTCGATGTTCAGGTCATTTAGGTACTCCTCACTTGATCTCTCATCAGGCTCATCATCTGAATTTTCCTAAAAATCTTGAACCACACTGATAGAATAAAAAGCAGTAGAGATAGGTGTTGAAGTGGTGGTCAGGGACTTCTTGATTTCCTGAGACTTCTTCAAGTCAGGGTATCGTCTGTTGATGAGGTTTTCCTCATAGAGAAATTTCCCATATATTTCAGAAAGTTCAAGATTCTGGATATGATTAGCATTTCTAAGTCCCTGTGAGAAATTCAGCCACTTCTCAGGGAGACTATTGACAAAACCAACATTGATTTCATGTTTGAACAACTTAACACCATCATTTGACAGTTAATTTAACAAAGTTTTGTACCGGGTGTAAGTTTGAGACAGAGTTTCTGAGTCCTTAGCCCTGAAGGTGTTATACTCAAGTTTCAGGTCCATTATCCTATTTTCCTTGGTATCAGATGGACCTTCATGACTAAGAACTAGGTCATCCCAGGTTTGTTTAGCTGCACCACAGCTTATAACAGACTCCATAATATCATCAGGAAGACAAGATATGATGATACTTTTGAGCCTTTGGTCCTGGTTGACCACTCTCCTCTCATCCTGAGTCCACTGAGCTTCAGGTTTAGGCAAACCTTTAGCAGTCTTTGGGATAAATGGACCTTCATTAATACACTTAATGTAATAAGGTTCCATCCCAGTTTTCCATTTGTTAAATTTACTAACTTCAAGTCGAGGGGCAACAGCAGAGTACGCTCCACCCTTTCTGTCGACTAGTTGGGGCACATCAATTTCAGCCATTAGGATCCGGATTTAAAAATGTTTTAGAGTGGCTTAAAAGATTTTATAACCAGCCTCTGTCACAATTCTCAATTTCCGGTCATTTCACATACTCCATATTCATCATTTCATATCGGTTCGTGCATGGTTTTGCATTTTTCATTAAACGTTATTTTCTTATTAAATAAACGTTATCGCGTGAGTTATTATTTTGAACATTAATCCGTTACTTCCAAAACTGATTCCGATATAATTTTTCTTATACTTACATTTAGTTATAAAAACTATATTTTAAGTTTACTTAGTGTTTTAAATTTATTTTGCATATAAATCGTTAAGTTTATATTATTACGACGCTTTTCTTAAAAACTACGCGATAATTAATATATCACTCAAATTTTACAAGAAATGTATTTTTACAATTTTTATGATCCCATTACACTTTACTTTGATCTATTAAAAACTTCTTTTACCTAAAAGTTCCTTAATACACTAACATTTTATATACAAGTTATTATTACATAAACTTTTTTTTACTTGCACAATTTTATTACACAAGTATATACATAATACATTATAAAAAAAAAAAAAAAAATTGAGAGATTCATCCCCCCAAAACCGGTTCTAGGGGGGGAGGGTAAGCATTTATGGGTTGGTAACAATTGTCTTGTGATAGTATAGATCTACACTCCAAATTGATTATTTCACTACACACCTCATTTCATTCTTCTCATTATCAAGTTAGCAAAAAGTTGTTCCTCTCTCTTTTCCCTCTCTCATAAACGGCCAACAAGAAGGAACAAGAAGAAATCATAAAATTTTTCAAGCTCAAGTGTTTAACACTCTAGTTACACTCTTATTAAGGTTTTGAAATAAAAACCTAGGGTGTTTAGGTTAATCCTTGGTTCTAATCACCTCATCATATCACTTGTAAGCATCTCATATTTATTTTTCATCTTACATATTCATTTCATACTCATCTCATCATTTTTGAGCAAAAACATGCAAGACTTGTGTTGTTTATGCCATTTTTACCATTGATTTTAGAGTTTAATATATATAGTCATCCTATAATTATTCCCTTGGTATATATTGGTCTTGATGATGTTTAGGAATCCATGACACCCTAAGAAGGTGTATGGTAGGATTAGAATAGCTTTGGAGTTGATTTGAAGGGATTGGAATAGGTTTAGTACGAGAAAAACTATTTTCGACAAGTATATAAAAGTGTTCTGTCCTTATTTTGTTTTTCTGGAAAATCCGACAGTAGGCACGAAATTTTGGCCTTGATATTTAGAAAATATACTTTAAAACGAATCCGTGGCCGCTTGAACGGATTAAAACGGAGTTATAACGAAGAAGTTATGGATTTTACAAGTTTGACGACGAAATATATATTTTCAGAAAACTCAGCAACCAATTTTTACTTTATTCGAGTCAAAAACGAGTCCTAAGCTTTACAAATTATTTCGACTTATCAAAAATATATTAGTATACTTTGATACGAAGCTAAGGACATATAATACGAAGAAAACGGATTTGAAACGACAAAGATATACACGTTTTCATAAAATTGCCGTAACTATTATTTTTAGAAAAACTATATTATTTTTACGAGATAAGTGTTACGGTAACTAAAACGACCATGTTGAGGGCAGTTTTTAACGTGGATGTGGAACTTTTTGGAACGAAATGTCTTCTAGTAAAATCAAGATCACCGAGCATATTTTCTAAAACGACCAACCGTTTGTATAGCGGAGTTTTAATAAATTATTTACGGATGCTTAAACTTGGCCGAAACTCACTTTTTACACAACAATTAGACAAAACCACCATCTTTAACCCTTATTATCTTTATGTTCGAGACCTTTATGTCGAAAACTCCTGAACTGAAACTTTTAGATTTTGATACAAGCTTTCCAAAACCGTCGAGTTCGTTTCCTAACGATCGACGTACACCATTTTACGACTAGTTTTTCAAAGCCATTTTTGTCACTTTCAAGAAAATTTCCGACGACTTTATTTTACGACGAAAAGTGAAAATTTCACCATAAATCATTACAAAACCATTGTAGGATGACATTTTGACGTAAATACTTGTAAAGTAATTTAAGAATGGTCAAGACATCAAAAGAGTATTTTTCGACGATAAGTATTATTTTTCAAAACTCACAAATGGTATAAATAACATACGAAATGCATGCACAACATTGTATCACACATTCATGACAACATATCATCACTCAGTCATAACATTCATTTTAGGTCGCGGATAGTTTCCGAGCCTCACTTTCGTGCACTTCATTTTGTTAGCATATCAATCATACCAGGTGAGTTTCCATAGCCCCACTTTTAATTGTTTTAATCTATTTTTGGGGGAGATACATGCTCAAATATTTTTATTTACTTTCATGAGTACTCTAAACGTTTACGAATTACCGTGAGTTTCATAGCCCCTACTTTTATACATTTTCAATTACTTTTGGGGGAGATACATGCTCAAACTATTTTCATTTACTTTCACAAGTACTTTAAACTCTTACATATTACTGTGAGTTCATACCCCACTTTTACTCGTTTAAATTCTTACAAACTATTTGGGGGAGATACATGCTTAAATACTTGTTTCACTCTTGCGAATACTCAAACCATTTATACAATTGTGTTACAATATACTTCTTATACACTTCGGACATTATGTGTGGTTTATTGCGATATGTGCCTTAATGTGCTAAACTAGTTTTCAATTATGCATCAACATACAAACTTTAGCAACTGGTTAACTCATGCGGGAGCCGGCGGAGAGGTATTGATAGTACTATCGGGCTGACGCCCCCACCCTTGGGTCCTTGATGACGCGACCTGGGGTGAATATAATCTGTTATTCAATGAAACATATCAAACAAGTTAGACTCGTCAAGAGGTTCAGTTGGTTGTGATTCTTTGCATTAAGTACATGTATATATCGTATGCACCTATGTCCTACTTACAAACAAGATTGACAATTCTATATTTTGGCAATGGGTTGTAAACACACAGGTTGCAAGTTTTGTATGGGCGGAACTTTGAACTGAGTGGATTTACAATGCCTTTGCTGCATAAACAATTTTTGAAAGGCTTTACATTTCAACACAAACTCTATGAACTCACTCAACCTTTGTGTTGACACTTTTTAGCATGTTTTATCTCAGGTATCCAAGCATTCACTTCATGGCACGCATATGGACATATCATAGAGTCGTGGTGACGACGCGTCTCACTTGGGATTTATAAACTTTAAAACATCGTTTGGCTTGTAACAAACTTATTTCCGCACAAGTTGATTTTCATTTGGGACCAATACTTTGTAAACTCTGATTGTTTTAATAAATTAAACGATGTGTTTTCCAAACGACACTTTAGGTCGTTCGATATAACTGTAACTTTGATGCTATGACAGTCCTCCCCAAGGTATTCAATTCCGCTGCAAAACAGGTAATTTGGGGGTGTGACAGCCTCGCTCTGATACCACTTGTTGTTCCCGTTTCACAATCGTATAAAATAGTTTAAAGTATTTAGTAAACAGATTGTGAGTAATGACTGAAAGTAATGCAAGTAAAAACACACTGATAAATTCTCAACTTAATATTCTTTATTAGAAATCAATCAAAAAGAATACATTACCCAAGTACTTGCGGAACAGTACTTGGGATTGAAATGACAAAGTGTTGTAACTCCTCACGAAGCTCAGGCTAAGTCTGAGCACAACTACAATGGAACCACTGAGCTATCTCAGGGACTGAGTTGTATTTGGAGGAGTGAAAGATGGCTTGTGTGTGTCTGTATTTTAAAATTCACAAGATTAAATCTTTCACTCCATCTCTTATGCTATTCATACAAGTATGAGTTTTAACTCTATCCTAAGTGACAAACTGACAAGTTACAGAAGACAAAATACTGATGTATTTTGTCTCTATTTACAAAGACTATATTTGGTAAGTGACAAGGTTACTTTCATGTAGCCAGTGATGACACTGAGCCTAATAATTTGCCATTCAGGGAAAGTTGACTTTGGTTGATAAGGACTTCGTCTTATCTGTTCAAATTTATCCCGCATTGTCCCGCTCTTTCTTCAGTCTTCATTGCCTTTAGTTTTCAACTGTAGTTTGTCTTCAGTGAAAGTGGTTGGTGAGGAGTTTTAGGATTCAGTGAGTTATTGTCATCACTCACTAAATCCACCATCTTCTTCTTGACTCAGTCTTCACGCTTTAAGTTTCGCCTTACTGAGTGGAGAGACTTCATCTTTGTCTCTTACTGAGTATCCTGAAGATAGCTCACTGAGAGACTATGCGCTTAGTGACTTATCAGTGTTTAAAGGACAACACTTGGGGTATTTTCTATTCAAATCCTAGACTTAAGGGGTTTGGGTATTTACTGAATCCAACAATATTAACATCTAAAAACATTTGGATCAAAAGTAACGTATACAAATAACAATTCTATAATGAAAGCAAGGCCTATGAATTATGAATGTTGCATCTGCTATCGTAGGAATACGGTTTATAAGTTGAAAAAATCTAGCACTTGGTTTCATAGCTTTGTTTGAGAGTCAACTGCAATGAATTTTAAGAGTTAAAATTAACAACAATTATTTAATCTAGTATATTATAAAAGTATATAAAATGAAAATGTTATCACCTTTAATCGAATGCAATGAAAATCATATCTTCATATAATCTGATACATATCAAGACAGACTCAGATAGGGTAGCAGATGTTAAGAAGTGGGTTGTCCACCATGGCTGCAACTTTAAATGTTTGCCAAGCCAACATATGGCCAATCTTATGCGTCAAACGACCCATCAGAATTCATCATAGCCTTAACAGTGTTAAAAGATGGTGTTATAGTTGCATATATGAAGGTTGCAACCTGAAGCATTTAACTGGATACACAGCCTTTATAAGAAGTTTAAGAGAAAGCATATGAGATCTTTCTGAAAGTTTATAACATTTGTCAAAGTACTGTTGACATAAGTCTTCTTTGGTCCGCTTTTGTGGTTGTCACAAAAGACAAGCTCAGATAGGGTAGCAGGATGCAGAAACTGGATTGCCCACCATGGTTGCACCCTTAACAGGTTGCCAAGCCAAGATTAAGGCAATCTCATTTTTAAAACTACATGTCAGAATTTATCATATCCTTGATGTTCTTGGTAAGCTTATCAAACAGAAAAGCCGTTTGTCATAAAAGACAACCTCAGATAGAGCAGTAGTTTACAAAAAGTGGATTGCCCACCATGTCTGCAACCTTAACAGGTTGCCAAGCCAAGATATGAGGAATCTCATTTTTAAAACTACCTGTTAGAATTCGCCATAACCTTGATGTTGTTGGTAAGTTTACACCTTGAAAAAGTAATATGAATTGGATCCAAATCATACATAAGGTGCTTCATGACCAGCCAACGTAAGTTGATCCGACAGTAAAAGATCTATAGTGATCTTTGTGAGTGAAAGCATAGTATCATCTACAGGAATATATTATTTAAATGGGGTTATAGTATCTTTACAGCAAACACAAAAGTCATTTTTGCATTTGCATCATAAAATTTATACATCTTCCGAAGGACTGTTCAAATGAAAGTTTAACATAGGTTTATATAGTGTACGCAAGAAACTTTTTTCTGTTTCTTATTACACAAAAGATATGCTAAGATAGTGTAGCAGTAGGTGAAAAACAGATTGACTGTTATTGCATGCCAACATTAAGAAATAAAAATTGTGATGTAGGTTAAAGGAAAGATAGAAAACTTTTGGATTTCTAAATGCATCGCAGTCTTCATTTCTCAATATTAGCATATGATGTTAATATCAGGATTAAATACTCTGGATTTGCACAATATAGAAGTGCAGAAAGTCACATACAACGTATTCATATTAGCCGCAGGCAAACTCGTTTTAGAAAGAAACAAATAAAACATGTAGGTAGAAATCTCTGATGATACTGACATTTAAAATGAGGCTCGGATCTGCAATTCATTTAGGCATCCTATGCACCAGCCATGGCTGCAACCATATAAGAGTCATGGTTGTCGTGCCAAGATACGGGGATACATCAGCTATAGTGATGAAATAGTTAATAAGCAGAATGTTCATCATTGCCTTTTGCATTCAACATTGCAGCCAAAAGAGTCAACTTGTTAAGCTGTTAATTTAGTATCCAAGTAAGGGTATTCTCCTCATTTCATATCTAATAGTGTAAATGGAACAGGCACAAAGCAGCATAGTTAACCCTTCTAATTCCCTTATAGATCCTTTTGTCATTTCAACTTCTCTTTTTGCAAAGGCTTGCACCAAGCGATTTGCTAGATTGTTAAAAAAACAAAAAGAACTGTATGGAACCTCAGAATGGGCAACTATGCCGAACATACCTATGTTCTCTAAAGGTAGCTCCTGCTCGAGCTGCAAGCATCGAATGGACCAATGGGGAGACCATGCAGTTCACTGTTCCAGTGAAGTGGGGGTGAAATTCAGACATAACCTGGTGCGGGATATTCTTGTCGACATATGTTCCAAAGTTGGGATTATGGTGAAAAAGGAGGCCCCATTGGGGTTTCTTTCGAGGGACGGGAAAGAGCTGCGTCCGGCAGACCTGCTATTATTCAACTGGATCCAAGGTAAGGACGCGTGTTTGGATGTGACTGGAATCTCTCCTTTTGCGGGTATTGATGCGTCTGCGTGGGCTCCCGGGGTGGCCTTACATAACGCTGTGGAGAAGAAGAAAAAGAAATATGTGTCCAAAAGTGAAGAAAATGGCTACAAGTTCATTCTATTTGCCTTCTCTACATTCGGGGAGCTTGACGCGGAAGCTTTGGATACACTTTCACGTATCAAGACTGTTGCTATTAGCCACTCGAATAGTGTCAAGAGTTGGGCTTTTATTTTTCACAGACTAAGCTTTTGTATTCAGAAAGGTGTGGGAGCCCAACTAGTGTCTCGGCTTCCCACCAATTTCTTGTAATTCCTTTTGGTTTTCTAATTATTATTATTATTATTATTATTATTATTATTATTATTATTATTATTATTATTATTATTATTATTAAAATAATAATAATAATAATAATAATAATAATAATAATAATAATAATAATAATAATAATAATAATAATAATAATAATAATAATAATAATAATAATAATAATAATAATAATAATAATAATAATAATAATAATAATAATAATAATAATAATAATAATAATAATAATAATAATTCTATTGTCATTAGCCACTCAAAAAATAACAATAATAAATGCGCTGATATTGGATATGGGTTCCTCCCCTTCTCTTTCTCTTCTTTTGGTGAACTCGAGAAGGATGCGGTGTGACCCTGCTGAAGCGGATCCGAAAGTTCTCTGTCACCCAAGATATTGGAGCGCGTGTTGCTAACTATATTTTTAGTAGGGTTTGTTTTGCTATAGCTAAAGGAGTGGGAGCCCAACTAGTATCTCGGCTTCCTACTAATTTCTTGTAACCCTTTTGATTTTCTAATGAAGTGATGTTAATAATAATAATAATAATAATAATAATAATAATAATAATAATAATAATAATAATAATAATAATAATAATAATAATAATAATAATAATAATAATAATAATAATAATAATAATAATAATAATAATAATAATAATAATAATAATAATAAAGTGATGTTTATAATTAAAAAAATAATAATAATGATAATAATAACAACAACAACAACAACAACAACAACAACAAACAACAACAACAACAACAACAACAACAACAACAACAACAACAATAATAATAATAATAATAATAACTTGGTTGCTAGAAACTTTGTGGTTTAAAGTGTATCATGTTCTTTATTTGCCAATATTGGCAAATGATGTCAGATGATACATTTAATCACAAATAGACAATTTGCACTCTAACACCAGAAACAATATAAAAATTCAGTAATATGTATGCCTTTTATGTACGTAATCTGTTACAGATAGTAGGGTTTTTTCCCTTACCACCTTTGCAATCGCTATTGCAGTTGTGATATATTTGTCGTAAGTCCAAGACAACGAATCATAAGTAGTGATCAATACTTACCCAACAAAAAAAGATGAGAGTACACCAGCAAGAGCTGAAATTTTTGTTGGTCAAATAGTGATCATCATATTTATTTATGGTGATGTCTCCTGAAACAAAATATGTCGTTAATTTGGTAGCAAAAAGAAGCAACAATTACAGCATTTTATTTGAAGAGATAAAGAATCACAAATCTTAACATTGTAAATAGGTGGCTTAAAACACTATGGATGGTGTTGTTGGCATGTAAAATGAGGCTCAGATTTTCAATTCATTGAGGCACTCTATGCACCCACCATGGCTGCAACCACATAACAGATGCGGTTACCATGCCAAGATACGGGAACACGTAGGCCAAATTCAAGAAACAGTTAATATATAGAGAAAGCAATAAACGCCAAAAAGAAAAAAGAAAAAAAAAAGTAAGCAAGTATTTATATTCATAATTTGAAGTGAATAAAAATGGCTATGTTACTAACTTTACATGTTGTTTGTGACTATGTCAACTTTTAAACATTCATTCAACTAAATATAAAGAGCTTTTACATTATCTTACCACATCCAACCATAGTTGCATTTCACATTATTTTTAAAATCTACCTTTTAACAGTACTAATAATTTAAGTAAATATAAGGTATGGGGTTTGTATCTTACCCTGTTTGTTGTTGGTAAGTCCAGATCCGCAGAAAATAAGATGCATTGGACCCCAAGTGTCTCTCACTTATCTCTCTAATTATCTCTCTCATTCGTTGGCGCTTTGGAAACCAAAAAAAACAATCGGCGAAGCCAGCCCGATCTGATACTTAAAATGAGGCTCAGGTCTGCAATTCATTGAGCCACACTACACACCCGCCATGGCTGCAACCATATAAAAGTTCTGGTTACCATGTCAAGATACGGGGATACATGAGGTAGACTCATGAAACAGTTAGTAAGCAGAAAGTTCATCATTGCCATTTGTAATCAACATTGTAGCCAGAAGAGCAACTTTGTGAATCTGCTAATTTAGCACGCAATTAAGACCATTCTTACTATCTCATATACTAATATTCGACTATAAAACTGTTTGAATAGCAACATACTCTTACCTCCCCCTCTAGTTTCTTTTGCTATTCAGTTAGACTTTGCACAGTGGCATGCACCAGACGCACTGCTAGCCTTCTGAAGTAACAAAAGAAACTGGAGGAGAAAGATAAGAGGAGGCAGCTAAATTAAACATTTTTGATATGTAAAAACTAGCTCAGATCTGTAATTCCTTGAGCCACTCTACACACCCGTCATGGTTGCAACCATATAAAATTTCTGGTTACCATGCCAAGATACGGGGATACATGAGGTAGACTCATGAGATAGTTAGTAAGCAGAAAGTTCATCATTGCCATTTGTAATCAACATTGTAGCCAGGAGAGCAACTTTGTGAATATGCTAATTTAGCACCCAATTAAGACCATTCTTACTATCTCATAAGTATTCGACTATAAAACTGTCCGAATAACAATATAACTAGAGTCGCTTACCTCCCCTTCCAGTTTCTTTTGCTATTCAGTTAGACTTTACACGGTGGCCTGCACCAGAAGCACTACTAGCCTACTGAAGTAACAAAAGAAACTGGAGGAGAAAGATAAGAGGAGGCAGCTAAATTAAACGCTATTGATATGTAAAAACTGGCTCAAATCTGCAATTCATTGATCTACTCTATGCACCCGGCATGGCTGCAACCACATAACATTCCTGGTTACCCCGCCAAGATACTCGAATGTGTAAGGTACAGAAAAGAAATAGTTAACACGCAGACAAATCATCATTGCCTTCTGCAATAAACATTGCAATCAACAGTTACAATGCAACATGTCTAAAGCAGCATAGTTAACCCTTATTAGTTCCCTTACAGATCCTTTATTCGTTTCAACTCCCTTTTTGCAAAGGCTTGCACCAAGAGATTCGCTAGATTATTGAAAAAAACAAAAAGAACCGTATGGGAACTGAAAATAGGTAACTATGCTGAACATCGTATGTCAATATTTGTGAACGAATAACTTGGTGAACTTTAAAGTGCACCACATTCTTCCTTTGGCAATATTGTCAAACGATGTTAGATGCTGCATTTAATCAAAAATACACATTCAACAGCACTTAACTAACTTCTCAGCATCTGTTGAACACATGATTCTGTTTCTACGCATCAAGTTTCATCACCAATACTGATTAATGCATATGAACCAAACAGCCACCATTAAGAAGTTGTTGTGAAAAAAAACTAAGACATAATACAGTTTCTTTTTTAATGAGGCTCAAATATGCAATTCCTTGAGCCACTCTACGCACCCGCCATAGCTGCAACCATATACCATTCATGGTTACCCTGCCAAGATACAGGAATGGGCGAGGTATACTCAAGAAATAGTTAACACGCAGACAAATCATCATTGCCTTCTACAATAAGCATTGCAATCAACAGTTTCAATGCAACAGGTATAAAGCATCATAATTAACCTTTCTTAGTTTCCTTACATATCCTTTTCTCGTTTCAACTCCCTTTTTGCAAAGCTTGCACCAAGCGATCTACTAGATTATTGAAAAAAGAAAATGAATTGTATGGGAACTCAGAATGGGTAACTATGTTGAACATCGTATGTCAATATTTATGAAAGAAGAACATGGTTGACTTTAAAGTACACCACATTATTCATTTGCTAATATTGCTAAATGATGTTAGATGCTACATTTAATTACCAATACACATTCGACGGCACTTAAGCAAATTCTCAGCATCTGTTGAACACCTGATTCTATTTCAACGCACTTGCGTCTCATCACCAATACTGATTAATGCATGTGAACCAAACTGCCAGCATTAAGAAGATGTTGTGAAAAAAAATGAAACATAATACAATTTCTTTTTTAATGAGGCTTGATTGGTGCTAAACCGTCAAGTTATCTCACACAAGCTAGCCACTTGTGAATGGCTAACCGTAAGAAACTTAAAACAGTTCAAACACTAAGGCAATGAAGATCAAAGGAATATAGGGGATTCCTGGGTCGTTAAGTCCCACGGAGGATGAATTGGTGTTTAACACAAACAGATGTTGAATAATCACTAAGGATAGTGATCAGTAAGGTTTTTGATGGATAATTATACCTAGAGAAAAGATTTGTAAATTACAGCGACTTAAATGCAAATTAAGAAAATTAAAAAGATAAAATATATTAAATAAACGCTATCACTATTTTTAAAGTCGATGAACGTTTAAAACCTAAAACGCACGTTTAAATAAAATTACGTAAACGTACAAAATAAAACGTGAGTTTTAAGAAATAAAAGGCCTACAAATATGAAAATGATATTTTTACAATCCTAATAATAAAAGAAAATTATTAGAAAAAGAAAATTATTTTTATAACTATTTATTTAATTATTATTAATTAAAAACTATTTATTAAGTATTTAAAATGCACTAAAATATATGAAAATACAAAATTAACCTAGAAAAATGAAATTATAACTTAGAAAAATCTAAAATATGATAAAACTTATTTAAAACTGAAAATATATTTTTTAGACTTTTTATGTATTTATTATTAATTTAATACTATTTAAAATTAATTAAAATGCTAAAAAATACTATTTAAGCTAAGAAAATTCTGGAAAAATACTTTTTATGACTTTTATATTTATCTTAATCTATGAAAATTGAAAACATATTTTTTTAAGCCTTTTCTGATTTATTTGTATTAAAAGCTATTTAAAAAGAATTAAAAACTAGTTTAAATAAGGAAAAATACTAAACAGTGATGGAAAAATCTGAAAAATTCAGGAAAATACTAAAATATTATTCTAAGTTTATAAAAAATATAAAAACATATGCTTATGTGAGAGAATATGAAACTGCAGTGCAATCTGCTTATAAATAAGCACTCCAAATAAGCCAAAAAGCCACAGATAAGCACCAAACTATCACAGAACCTGTAATAAGCTATAAATACTCAAAAGAAACTAAAAACAACTATTCTAAACCTTTTAAGTACTGATTACACAGATATGATGATTTGATCTCAAGTACAAAAACAGTTTCCAGCTACTAGGTTTAAGACCAAGAATAAGCTACTCAATAAGCTGAGCTTCAAAACCAAAAGTTAGATCCTATACTAGACCTGGTTGGCTACCTATAAACCAAAGATGAGACCCAAATAAGCTAAAATGAGATTGTGAGAAGCTGTTGAAAAAGCTAGAAAAACACTGAGTATGACTCAGTGTTATGCTGATTGATATTGGACAAACTAATAAGCACTTGCAGGCTTAGCAAATAAGCTGCAAATTGAAATTTTAAGCTTGGAACTTAAAGATGACCAGGTTAGCTTTCCAAAGAACTAAAAATCACAAGCTTTGACCAACTAACAAGATTTTTACAAGCTTGTTAAAAAGGCTATAAACCTGTGCACAGGGCACATATTTGACTTTTTTATTAAACTGAAAGTTTGACTTTTATGAGATTTTAATTGATTCTATGGACTGATTAAGATGTATTAAGTTATATTAAGACTAGATTAAGCTATGCTAACAACTAATGAACACAAAACCGTGATCATAGAACATGAAATTCCAACAGTGAATGCACAAGATGTGATTAAAGGGATTTTTGACTTTTTCTAAAACAAGCACTTGATTTTATTGTTTCTTTGAGTTACTTAGACCTACTGTGACATGTAACAACAGCAAACAACAACACAATTGGCCTTTAATACAGTTAATAAGGCAAATCCAAACAGTACTTTAAGAAACTGTTTTGAAGCTTTGGGTACCAAAACAGATTTTTAAGCTAAAAAACCTATTAATTAACTTATATTATCTATAATGAGACAAGATTAAATCAAAATTAATACACTTAACACACTTAAACTAAAAAATGCAATTTTTAAAGAAATGGCTTACAACTGAGTCTAATGCCAGAACTGAGAACCAAGGACTTGTAAACACTTCCTAAAGCTTCCCAATAAGCTCTAAACCCAAGGCCATCCAATATAAACCCTGCTCCAGCTTTCTTGTATCTTTCACCATGGATTTTTTATTTTTAAACTATTTATTTGGTATTTTTTTGTATTTTTGGTTTTTTTGCTTCTAACTGAATTTTATTGGTTTCTAATAGCTTGGATAAGCTATATAGGAGCTTATGTGGGCTTATCAGTCCAAGATAACAACTAGCAACAACATTTTAACATTCATGAGATTTTGAACATGGAAAATTTTGCATAAACTGTGAACTTGACTTAAAGATAAAATTGAAGGTTACAAAAGTTTTATTGCACCCTGAAAACATGAAATACAAAGCTTGGAAATTAAAATATACACTGAAATTCAAATTTAAGCTAGAACGACATGAAAATTTAATATTACACTAGATAAGTCTTCCCATTGCTTCAAACTTGTTATATAAAGATCTTTTCATCTATGTCGACACCTCTGAGCTAATCCCACCACTTTTGAACCGTTGATTTAATCCAGATCATCAGTTTTGACAAATGGCGATTTTGGCGCCATTTTTCAATTGAGCAGGTTAATTCAATCAATGGGGTTTGGATTTTGTGGAGGTGGAAGGAGTAGTTATCCAGGTGTAAGGGGTGAGGTGGAGTGAAAAACAAGTGGTGAAAACCACTGGTTTTGGCTTAAACAGCCATGGGGGAGAAGGTGCTACAGTGTGCGCGGTTTTTCTCATTTAAAAATTGGGCCGGGTTTGGGTAATGGACTGGATGGATTGGATTTGGGACTGGATAATATAAAGGATCCGTTTGGTTTGTTAATACACAAGGACCAATCCTGTAATTTCTGAAAGTTAAGGGACTGATCTTGATAATTTTCCAAGGCTCTCACAAGGACCATTCCTGCCATATGTGAATAGTACAAGGACCATTATTGATTATTTTCCATTTTTGTAAATCCAAGGGCCTTTTATGTCAATTTTCAAACTCCAGGGACCAAACTTGTAATTTTTCTCTAAACTTATCATAAAGGACCAATTATGCCACAATTGAATAGTACAAGGTGTAGTTTGAATAATTTCTATTTTTAAACTCACCAAGGACTGATTTTGACATTTTTCAAAGTCTAAGGACTAAAATTGTCATTTTGTAAATTTTAAACTTTAAAGGGTTTATTTTTGACAACTTTTGAATCCCATGGACCTTAAATGACATTTTACAAGTTTTTGAATTACCAGGGACTAGTTTTGACAACTTTTGTAACTTGGGGGAGTAAAACTGCCAATTATGCAAACTTGATACGTTTTTCACCAGATTTTGATGTTTTTGCATTTAAAACACATAAAACACTTGTTTGTGATATTTTTATCATTTTGATACATTTCTGAGTGTTTTCAGATGTTTTTGTAGTTTAGACAGTATAAAAATGATGAGTATTTACTATTTAGACACTCATCAATCCCCCACACTAAGATATTGCTAGTCCCTAGCAATGATTTGAGAAAAATTAATGGATTTCATCTCTTTACCAAAAGCCATTACCTCTGGAGTAGCCAATTGTTTTAGTTCAAGTAAGAACTTTGGTACAATGATAACCAAATGATTTTGAGCAAATCACCAGCTGTAAACGGTTTTGATTTGTCTTTATCAGAAGCCGTTTGCTTCTGGACTAGCCAACTCTTAGATAAATTATCAATATTATCTTTGGTGAGCCGATTACCAATTATGGATTTTCAACTGCCTTTACCACAAGCCATAAACTTGCGGGCTAGCCAACTTTTCACTAGTTTAAAGATATGGTGAGTTGAACACCATACAATTCTGGGCAAATTGCAAGCCATAAACGGATTTGAGATATCTTTACCAAGAGCCGTTTGCTCCTGGATTAGCCAATCCTTATGTGGGTTAGACATGGCGGACTGATTACCATTTGCTGAGTAAGTGAAAAACACTTACTCCAAAAAAAAATTTGGCCAAAAACGGGGGAATTGGGTGGAATAATTACATGATAAAATTCGTGAGAATTCCCCCCCACACTTAGAAATGAATATTGCCCTCAATATTCAAAGTACCGGCGGTTATGCCAAAACATAGAACATAAAAGGGAAATACTACGGCCATTATTTTGTTTTTGATATATACATTTTTTTTTATTTTATATGATAGATATATACAACAGCGGGAGGAAACTCCCCCACACTAGGGTGGTAGAAAGGGGGTAAGAAGACAGAAACATGGGTGAAAACCCATATGGTGTGTGCTACTGTTTTTGATTCCCGAGTCACTAGCTTGACTCGATCCCCGCATTCATTGGTTCATGGGGAATGTTTGTAGATCCGGGACAATCACGGGTGGAATGTCCTCTCCAAAGAAATGCTTTAATCGATGAACATTCACTTTAAAATTTGGACCATCAGGCTGAGATAACTCAATGGTGCCATTAGGATAAACCTTAGTGATAGTAAATGGACCAGACCAACGGGACTTAAGCTTCCCCTAGAAAATCTTCAATCTAGAATTGAAAAGAAGGACTCGATCACCAACGTTGAAAACGCGGTTCTTGATTTTAGAGTCATGAATCTTCTTTGTCTTTTGTTTGTAGATCAAAGAGTTCTCGTATGCTTGATCACGAAGTTCATTTAGTTCATTCATTTGAACTTTTCTATGATCACCAGCTGTCTGTATATCGAAGTTTGCATGCTTCAAGGCCCAGTAAGCTTTGTGCTCTAGTTCAATCGGAAGATGACATGCCTTTCCGTACACTAGCTTGTATGGAGTACACCCAATTGGTGTTTTGTAAGCTGTACGAAAGGCCCAGAGTGCGTCATCCAGTTTATCTGACCAGGATGCACGATTTTCGCCTACTGTCCTTTCAAGGATTCTTTTAATACCACGGTTTGAAACTTCCACCTGCCCACTTGTTTGGGGGTGGTATGCAGTAGAGAGACGGTGGGTAACACCATACTTTTGCATGACACGATCAAATTGGTCATTACAAAAATGTGTACCACGATCACTGATTATAGCACGTGGAGTTCCAAACCTGGCAAAAAGAGATTTCAAAAATTTCACAACAACTCGGGCATCATTGGTGGGTAAAGCTTTCGCTTCAACCCATTTTGACAAATAGTCAACAGCCACGAGTATGTATTTGTTACCTCGAGAAGATGGAAATGGCCCCATAAAGTCAATACCCCAGATGTCAAATATCTCACAAACTTGAATGGCATTTTGCGGCATTTCATTTCTTTGAGATATATTTCCGTGACGTTGACAAGCGTCACAGGTTTTGACAAAATCGTGGGCATCCTTATAGATAGTGGGCCAATAAAATCCGGAATCAAACACCTTTTTGGCGGTGTAGTTTGGACTATGATGGCCCCCGGTGGGTCCAGCATGGCAAGCTTTGAGAATGTCAAGAGCTTCTTGTCCATAAACACACCGTCGGATGACTTGATCCGCACAGATTTTGAATAAGAAGGGGTCGTCCCAGAAGTAATGTTTAACATCCTTGAAGAATTTGTTCTTCTGCTGGGTCGACATCCCTTTCACAATGAAGTTACCCGCATGGTAATTTGCGAAGTCAGCAAACCATGGGGTAGAAGAGTTTCCACGAAAAGAAACCGCATTGAGTGTCTCGAGAGGAAATGTTTCATATATTTCCTTTTTCTCGAAAACAACTTGGTGAGGGTTTTCTAAACGGGACAGATGATCAGCAGCCAGGTTCTCAGCTCCTTTTTTATCACGTATGATGATATCAAATTCCTGGAGGAGGAGAACCCAACGGAGCAATCTCAGCTTTGCATCTTGTTTTGCAAAGAGATATTTGAGAGCCGAGTGATCCGTATACACTACACATTTGGTCAAGATTAAGTATGGCCGAAATTTCTCAAACGCATGCACCACGGCTAATAGCTCTTTTTCTGTGGTGGTGTAATGGGTTTGAGCTTCAGTCATAGTCTTACTTGCGTAGTGAATAGGCTGAAAATGCTTAGCTCTACGTTGCCCTAAGACTGCACCGATAGCAAAATCACTTGCATCGCACATGAGCTCAAAGGGTAAGTCCTAGTCGGGAGCAACGAGAATGGGTGCTTCAGTAAGCTTTTTCTTCAATGTTTCAAAAGCTTCGATGCACTCAGGTGAGAAGATAAAAGGAGCATCTTTCTCAAGAAGATGGGTCATAGGCCGGGCGATTTTAGAAAAATCTTGTATGAACCTACGATAGAAACCGGCATGACCTAAAAAACTCCTAATACCTTTGACGGTAGTAGGATGAGGTAATTTAGCAATAACATCAACTTTTACTCTATCTACCTCAATCCCGTTTTTTGAAATCTTATGGCCAAGGACTATGCCTTCTTTGACCATAAAGTGGCTCTTCTCCCAGTTTAGACAAAGATTGGTGTCTTCACACCGTTTGAGCATTTTATCTAAATGGGAGAGACATGTTTGAAACGAATCCCCAATGACCGAGAAGTCATCCATAAACACCTCCATTGTTTCCCCGATCATGTCGTGGAAAATGGCCATCATACATCGTTGGAACGTGCCAGGAGCATTACATAAGCCAAAAGGCATACGTCTGTAGGCAAAAGTTCCGTATGGGCAGGTGAATGTAGTTTTATCTTGATCCTTTGGATCAATGAGGATCTGAAAGTACCCCGAGAAACCATCAAGGAAACAATAGTATTCGTTCCCTGCTAATCTCTCAAGCATTTGGTCCATAAAGGGTAGAGGAAAATGGTCTTTACGAGTGGCGTCATTCAACTTACGATAGTCAATGCAAACACGCCATCCCGTAACCAGCCGAGTTGGAATTAACTCGTTATCTTCATTTGTGACAACAGTTATGCCACCCTTTTTAGGAACACAATGAATTAGGCTAACCCAAGGACTATCTGAGATTGGGTAAATCAATCCTGCATCAAGAAGTTTGATAACCTCCTATTTGATAACATCATGGATTTTTGGATTTACTCTTCTCTGATGTTGAACTGCTGGTTTGAACTCATCCTCCATCAAGATTTTGTGAGTACAAAATTCAGGGTTGATACCCTTAATGTCGGAGAGTTTCCAAGCAATTGCTTGCTTGTGTGACTTCAAGATCTTTATGAGAGCAGCTTTTTCATCTTTACTCAAATATCTAGCAATAATGACTGGTAATTTATCATCACCTTCAAGAAATGCATACTCGAGATGAGGCGGTAAGTCCTTAAGTTCGACTTCAGGAAATTCTTCAGTTTTCTCAACTGACTTGACTTCCTTGTTATGAAGTTCGACGGGAGGGAGTGATGATGGATCATCATTAAGCAGCTTCTCAATGAGAAGTATGTCCCCCTCGATGTCGATGGGAGCGTGATCAATTTCCCATGGTACAGAATCACTAGACAAATAGGCTTCAATCTCTTCCAAGATGAAGTCACTTTCCTCAAATGGGGTGAGAGAAGGAGTAGAATTGGCAATGATAGGTCGAGATGAATGAGTGAGATTATCACTCGAAGAATTATGATCATAACCAAGAACTTCTTGAGAATACTCTTCAGAAGCAACATCAATGATATCTATTCGGTTAACCGATTCAGAATCATAATTTGCGGAGTACCTCGAAGTTTGATCAAGGTTAAAAGTGACAGCTTCATTACCAACACGTAATGTGATTTCTTGCTCAAATACATCAATGAGAGCACGGCCCGTTCTCAGGAATCCTCGTCCAACAATGAGAGGAACCCGATGATCGGCATCAAAATCAACAACCACGAAGTCAGCTGGAAAATGGAACTTTCCTACTTTCACAAATGCGTCCTCGGCAATGCCAAGAGGACGGGATATTGTACGATCTGCAAGCTCGGGAGTCATGCATGTAGGAGTAAGTTCCGGAAGAGAAAGTTTCTTCCATACTGAATAAGGCATCAGGTTGATGCTTGCACCAAGATCGGCTAAGGCAAAGCATTCAACCATTCCTGGAAATACACAAGGTAAGAGAAATTTTCCAGGATCTCCAAGCTTTTCTGGAAGCTTCTTCAGGATAACTGCTGAGCAGTTCTCGTTAAGAGGAGTTTTAGCCATTTCAAACAGCTTTTCCTTGTTGCTTAACATGTGTTTGAGAGTTGATGCAAACTTGGGCATCAGCATGATAGCATCCGCAAAGCTTGTGTCAAAATGTAGTTCTTGGAAAATTTGAAAAAATTTGTCCATTTGATGACTGGCTTTTTCGCGGAGCTTTTGCTCATTCAAACGTGATGGGTAAGGAATAGAAGTTTTGGATTTGGTATTTTCAACGGGAGCTACTGGAGGTTCAAAAACAACTCCTGGATTAGACTTGAGTTTCTGGACAACTTGAGGATGGACATCATTGGTTCCTCCGTTATTAACAGGAAGTTCCTTGTCCTTTGTAGCCTCAGGTTCATTTTCCACTACCTCCGGGAGAGAAGAAGAAGAGGTAGTAGGAATAGCGGGTCCATTGTATGAAACACCACTTCTAGTTGTGATCGCCTTAGCATCGCCCCTCGGGTTAGCGATCGTGTTGCTCGGAAGTTTTCCTGAGCCCGAGGGTTGATCATTTAAAGACTTCTTAAGATCAGCAATCTGGCTGACCAACAACCTGTTCATTTCATCTTGGGATTTCATGAACTGCTTCAATAACTCATCAGATGATGGTACTGGAGGATGTGGAGGGAAATTCTGAGGTCGGATGTTTTGATTAGGACCTTGTTGTTGAAAATTCCCTTGATTAGGATTCACATTCCCATGAAATTGATTCCCTCGATTGAAATTGTTTTGATTAAGGTTTCCTTGATGTTGGAAACCTTGATTGGGTCCAGGATAGAAATTACCTTGGTTTTGATAGCCTTGGTTAATTCTTGGTTGGTTCTGATTCCGGTTAGGATTCTGGTTAAAACCTGGTGGTGCCTGATAAGTGTTAGCACGGTAGCTTGGTTCATTTTGAGGACGGTATTGATTACCTCCTTGATTTGAAGTACCGGCTATAGCATTTGCTTCAAAAGGACTACCATCGGTGGCAGTACAGTTGTAGTATGCATGAGGACCACCACAAGTAACACAAACTTCAACTTTCTTCACTTCACCATGTGATGGTGTCTGAGTGAAGGTGACTTTCTTTTGGTTTGCAAGAACCAAAGCCTGAACAATATTTGTGAGTTTGTCAATCTTAGCATCGGTGCTAGATGTACTCACAGGAGATGAAGTAGAAGGTCCAGCATTAGACTGAGTCTGATATGTCTTTGTGCGGAAAGGGCAGACCTGGGACTTGTTTTCAATGATTTGTAAGGCTTCTTTTGTGGTTTTGCTAAGGAAATTACCTCCCGCGGAGGCATTCAGAGAGTCTTGGTCAGCTTGTCTCAGACCATTGTAGAAAGTATCCATTTGCATTAACTCGGTAAAACCATGATGTGGACACTTGCGGAGCAATTCTTTGTAACGATCGCATGCCTCCCCGAATGATTCATCAAATCTCTGAGAAAATTTCATTATCTCATTCTTAAGACTTGTAGTTCGGGATGGAGGATAGAATTCGTTAACGAACTTAGTGACTAGATCTTCCCATGTCTCAATGGAACGAGGGGGTTGTGTCTCAAGCCAATTCCGGGCTTGTCCCTCTAGAGAAAATGGGAACAGAAGAAGCTTGATAGCTTCATGTGGGACATTCTTGTATTTGATGGTTGATGCGATCTTGTTAAACCATCGAATGTGTGCATGAGGATCATCCCGCTCAAAACCATAGAATTGGCTTTGGGTTACCAGATTAAGTAACCCGGTTTTGAGCTCAAAAGTATCAGCCACAATGGCTGGGACAACAATGGCATCTCCGTAACCCTCGATGGGTGCTTGGAGAAGCTCATTCATGGGTTTGTCTTCTGCCATTTCGACAGGGGGTAGTGGTGGTAGACGTTCCTCAGTCACGGCTGAAGGAGCAGAACGTCCTCTACGTCTACGAGGAATATTTGCAAGCTCTGAAAGTGGACTTGTAGAACTGGAAGAACGAGTGCGCATGCACTAAGTATAAAAATCAATTTTCAAAACAAATGCGAGGCAAAACGACAAGTGAACTTAACCAATAATCACAAATGAAATGGCTTCTTTGAAAAAGGTACACCAAATCACAAGTGACACAAAGGCAAGTTTTAAATCTGTGGTTCGGGAACTTATTATGGTCACACCCCCAGTTAGTAGGTGTACTGCCTTGATTTGCGGTGGTTGATTTTTATGTATATATTAAGTACCACTGAAAAGACGTAGGTAATGATTTGTGCAAAGGGGTTTAAAAACTTTTGGACAATATTTTTGGTATCGTCTCGTTTAACCAAATCGTATTTCTTTAAGAATCACCTTAAAAGAAACACAAGCTAGAAAACGTTACGATTGTTTTGTTGTTTTATATTGTTTTTGGTGTTTTTAACACTTTAGGAAAAGTGTTAATGAACTTTTTGATTTTTATTAACTTCACAAAAAACTGTTTACAAACGATGGTATATGTGCAAGTACAGGTCTGAAAAATGCTTAGAACACGCTTACAGCCTCCCCGGCAGCGGCGCCAAAATTTGATTGGTGCTAAACCGTCAAGTTATCTCACACAAGCTAGCCACTTGTGAATGGCTAACCGTAAGAAACTTAAAACAGTTCAAACACTAATGCAATGAAGATCAAAGGAATATAGGGGATTCCTGGGTCGTTAAGTCCCACGGAGGATGAATTGGTGTTTAACACAAACAGATGTCGAATAATCACTAAGGATAGTGATCAGTAAGGTTTTTGATGGATAATTATACCTAGAGAAAAGATTTATAAATTACAGCGACTTAAATGCAAATTAAGAAAATTAAAAAGATAAAATATATTAAATAAACGCTATCACTATATTTAAAGTCGATGAACGTTTAAAACCTAAAACGTACGTTTAAATAAAATTACGTAAACGTACAAAATAAAACGTGAGTTTTAAGAAATAAAAGGCCTACAAATATGAAAATGATATTTTTACAATCCTAATAATAAAAGAAAATTATTAGAAAAAGAAAATTATTTTTATAACTATTTATTTAATTATTATTAATTAAAAACTATTTATTAAGTATTTAAAATGCACTAAAATATAAGAAAATACAAAATTAACCTAGAAAAATGAAATTATAACTTAGAAAAATCTAAAATATGATAAAACTTATTTTAAAACTGAAAATATATTTTTTAGACTTTTTATGTATTTATTATTAATTTAATACTATTTAAAATTAATTAAAATGCTAAAAAATACTATTTAAGCTAAGAAAATTCTGGAAAAATACTTTTTATGACTTTTATATTTATCTTAATCTATGAAAATTGAAAACATATTTTTTTAAGCCTTTTTCTGATTTATTTGTATTAAAAGTTATTTAAAAAGAATTAAAAACTAGTTTAAATAAGGAAAAATACTAAACAGTGATGGAAAAATCTGAAAAATTCAGGAAAATACTAAAATATTATTCTAAGTTTATAAAAAATATAAAAAGATATGCTTATGTGAGAGAATATGAAACTGCAGTGCACTCTGCTTATAAATAAGCACTCCAAATAAGCCAAAAAGCCACAGATAAGCACCAAACTATCACAGAACCTGTAATAAGCTATAAATACTCAAAAGCAACTAAAAACAACTATTCTAAACCTTTTAAGTACTGATTACACAGATATGATGATTTGATCTCAAGTACAAAAACAGTTTCCAGCTACTAGGTTTAAGACCAAGAATAAGCTACTCAATAAGCTGAGCTTCAAAACCAAAAGTTAGATCCTATACTAGACCTGGTTGGCTACCTATAAACCAAAGATGAGACCAAAATAAGCTAAAATGAGATTGTGAGAAGCTGTTGAAAAAGCTAGAAAAACACTGAGTATGACTCAGTGTTATGCTGATTGATATTGGACAAACTAATAAGCACTTGCAGGCTTAGCAAATAAGCTGCAAATTGAAATTTTAAGCTTGGAACTTAAAGATGACCAGGTTAGCTTTCCAAAGAACTAAAAATCACAAGCTTTGACCAACTAACAAGATTTTTACAAGCTTGTTAAAAAGGCTATAAACCTGTGCACAGGGCACATATTTGACTTTTTTATTAAACTGAAAGTTTGACTTTTATGAGATTTTAATTGATTCTATGGACTGATTAAGATGTATTAAGTTATATTAAGACTAGATTAAGCTATGCTAACAACTAATGAACACAAAACCATGATCATAGAACATGAAATTCCAACAGTGAATGCACAAGATGTGATTAAAGGGATTTTTGACTTTTTCTAAAACAAGCACTTGATTTTATTGTTTCTTTGAGTTACTTAGATCTACTGTGACATGTAACAACAGCAAACAACAACACAATTGGCCTTTAATACAGTTAATAAGGCAAATCCAAACAGTACTTTAAGAAACTGTTTTGAAGCTTTGGGTACCAAAACAGATTTTTAAGCTAAAAAACCTATTAATTAACTTATATTATCTATAATGAGACAAGATTAAATCAAAATTAATACACTTAACACACTTAAACTAAAAAATGCAATTTTTAAAGAAATGGCTTACAACTGAGTCTAATGCCAGAACTGAGAACCAAGGACTTGTAAACACTTCCTAAAGCTTCCCAATGAGCTCTAAACCCAAGGCCATCCAATATAAACCCTGCTCCAGCTTTCTTGTATCTTTCACCATGGATTTTTTATTTTTAAACTATTTATTTGGTATTTTTTTGTATTTTTGGTTTTTTTGCTTCTAACTGAATTTTATTGGTTTCTAATAGCTGGGATAAGCTATATAGGAGCTTATGTGGCCTTATCAGTCCAAGATAACAACTAGCAACAACATTTTAACATTCATGAGATTTTGAACATGGAAAATTTTGCATAAACTGAGAACTTGACTTAAAGATAAAATTGAAGGTTACAAAAGTTTTATTGCACCCTGAAAACATGAAATACAAAGCTTGGAAATTAAAATATACACTGAAATTCAAATTTAAGCTAGAACGACATGAAAATTTAAGATTACACTAGATAAGTCTTCCCATTGCTTCAAACTTGTTATATAAAGATCTTTTCATCTATGTCGACACCTCTGAGCTAATCCCACCACTTTTGGACCGTTGATTTAATCCAGATCATCAGTTTTGACAAATGGCGATTTTGGCGCCATTTTTCAATTGAGCAGGTTAATTCAATTAATGGGGTTTGGATTTTGTGGAGGTGGAAGGAGTAGTTATCCAGGTGTAAGGGGTGAGGTGGAGTGAAAAACAAGTGGTGAAAACCACTGGTTTTGGCTTAAACAGCCATGGGGGAGAAGGTGCTACAGTGTGCGCGGTTTTTCTCATTTAAAAATTGGGCCGGGTTTGGGTAATGGACTGGATGGATTGGATTTGGGCTTGGATAATATAAAGGATCCGTTTGGTTTGTTAATACACAAGGACCAATCCTGTAATTTCTGAAAGTTAAGGGACTGATCTTGATAATTTTCCAAGGCTCTCACAAGGACCATTCCTGCCATATGTGAATAGTACAAGGACCATTATTGATTATTTTCCATTTTTGTAAATCCAAGGGCCTTTTATGTCAATTTTCAAACTCCAGGGACCAAACTTGTAATTTTTCTCTAAACTTATCGTAAAGGACCAATTATGCCACAATTGAATAGTACAAGGTGTAGTTTGAATAATTTCTATTTTTAAACTCACCAAGGACTGATTTTGACATTTTTTAAAGTTTAAGGACTAAAATTGTCATTTTCTAAATTTTAAACTTTAAAGGGTTTATTTTTGACAACTTTTGAATCCCATGGACCTTAAATGACATTTTATAAGTTTTTGAATTACCAGGGACTAGTTTTGACAACTTTTGTAACTTGGGGGACTAAAACTGCCAATTATGCAAACTTGATACGTTTTTCACCAGATTTTGATGTTTTTGCATTTAAAACACATAAAACACTTGTTTGTGATATTTTTATCATTTTGATACATTTCTGAGTGTTTTCAGATGTTTTTGTAGTTTAGACAGTATAAAAATGATGAGTATTTAGACACTCATCAAGGCTCATATCTGCAATTCCTCAAGCCACTCTACGCACCCGCCATGGCTGCAACCATATACCGTTCATGGTAACCTTGCCAAGATACGATAATGCACGAGGTATACAAAAGAAATAGTTAACACGCGACAAATCATCATTGCCTTCTGCAATAAGCATTACAGTCAACAGTTTTGACGTAACAGGTATAAAGCAGTATAATTAACCCTTATGAGTTCCCTTACAGACCCGTTTCTTGTTTCAACTCCTTTTTTGCAAAGCCCTGCACCAAGCCATCTGCTAGATTTTTGAAAAAAGAAAAGGAACTGTATGGGAACTTAGAATGTGTAACTATGTTGAACATCGTATGTCAATATTTACGAAAGAAGAACATGGTGAACTTTAAAGTGAACCACATTCTTCATTTGATAATATTGCTAAATGATGTTAGATGTTGCATTTAATTACCAATACACAATCGACTGCACTTAAGCCACTTCTCAGCCTCTGTTCAACACACCAATTTGTTCGCACACACGTGCGTTTCATTACCAATACAGATTAATACATGCAAACCAAACAGTGAATGTTAAGAAGACACTGAAAAAGGATCTTACCATGTCATTTAGCATTGTTACAATGGCTGTGTTCTGCTGCTGCAATCACATGGGCTTTATAACCCTAGAGACTCAATATCACTTAAAAACATCATAATTTTAATTAGAACTACAACAATGGCCGATGGACTATTAAAGCCATTGTGACCAATACTGCAGACTACGTTACATCACATACCAGTTTTTTGTTACACTTTGTTCTTTTTTTCGAAGATAGGTAAAAAAAACTTTAAAAAAATAATAAAAAAAAAAATATCTTTTTTAATGAGGCTAAGATCTGCAATTCTTTGAGCAACTGTACACACCCACCATGGCTTCAACCACATAATGTTGCTGGTTTCCCTGCCATGATATGGGAATGCGCAAGGCACCCTCAAGAAATAGTTAACACGCAGACAAATCATCATTGCCTTCTACAATAAACATTGCAATCAACAGTTTCGACGTAACAGTTATAAAGCAGCATAGTTAACCCTTCTGAATTCCCTTACAGCTCCTTTTGTCATTTCAACTCCCTTTTTGCAAATGCTTGCACCAAGCGATTCGCTAGATTGTTGAAAAAACAAAATGAACTCTATGGGAATTTAGAATGGGTAACTACGTTGAACATCGTGTGTCAATATTTGCAAATGAAGAATGTGGTGGACTTTAAAGAAGAAAGAATATAACTGACAAACATATATGTTTCTTTTGAAATTTGAATTAAAGAAAAAAGAAAAGAATAGAAATGGGGGAATTTTAAAAAGGGTGGTTGCTAGAAACTTTGCACTTTAAAGTACACCACGTTCTTCATTTGCTAATATATTGTAACGATGTTAGATGCTACATTTAATCAGGAACACACAAATTCAATAGATGGCATAAATCAGCCTCAATGCTGCTATTAAGATCCATAATGAGGCTCAGATTTACAATATCTTGAACCACTCTATTTGCCTGCCATGGCTACAACCACATAACAATCATGGTTACCCCGTCAAGATACAAGAACGCGCAAGCCAAATTCAAGACACATTGGTTATTGCAATCAATACTGTATAGTAGGTATTGCAAATAACCCAAATGCAACCCATGATACTTAAGTCAGTTCTCAGCCTCTCATGAAAACCCCATTATGTTGACCTGCGTTTCATTACCAACAGAGGTCAATACATGTAAACCAAACACCTAGTGTTAAGAAGCAACTGGAAAAAGATCTCACCATCCGCTTTTGGACTGTTGTAATGCCTGTGTCTTGTTGTTGAAAATCACACGGACTTTAATAGTCCAATAGATTCAATGCTACTTTAAAACATCATAATTTCAATTACAATTGCAGCAATGGTCAATGGACTATTAAAGCCCGAGTGAGTGATGACATCGACTACGTTATGCCAGATGTTAACCTTTTGAGGCTCAGATCTGCAATTCCTTGAGCCACTCTACGCACCCACCATGGCTGCAACCATATACCATTCCTAGTTACCCTGCCAAGATACGGGAATGCGCAAGCCATACTCATGAAATAGTTAACACACAGACTAATCATCATTGCCCAAACATTCATGGTCTCAAGTTTTCAAATATAGGCTCACATAGGAGGCAACAAATTTTTGGCCAACACAGAACAAATAGCAAACATGTGCTGCAACAACAACTCATGTTATGCTGCTTTGCCAAAATAATGCCCTTAATAAGCCTATAAAACAGACAATATATATATATATATATATATATATATATATATATATATATATATATATATATATATATATATATATATATATATATATTAGGTGGGGTTAAAAGTTTCTTATAATGAAAAGAATGAGAAGGCATGTGGAGGTGACATATGTCACCTTTGCCACATCACCATGCCATGTCATGTGTCACCTCCCCCCGCAAAAAAAAATTCCCGCAAAAAAAAATCCCGCCAAAATTTATCATTGCATCACAGTTATAAAAATACTGCATCACAATCATAATTGTGATGCAGTAACTTATAATCTTAATGAACTAAAATCATGATTATGATGCAGTAACTTTTTAACCGTAATGCAGTAACTTATAACCTTAATGCACTGATAAATTTTGGTGCATCTTTATTATAAGTTACTGCATCATAGTTAATAGTTATGTGCATCAACTATGATGCACTAAAATCAAGGTTATAACCTTAATTCAGTAACTTTATAACTGTGATGCAGTAATTTATAACTGTGATGCTCTCATGACTACTCACATTTGGAGTATCTTGACACATAAAGAGTCGCTTTGGGTGCAATGGATCCATTCATATAAACTTCGTGGGAGAAGTTTTTGGGATGTCCCTTGTTTGGGGGATGTTAGCTGGGGTTGGCGCAAGCTTCTTGCCATTAGACCCAAGGTTCGTCCTTTTATCTGGCATAAGATCAATAATGGGAAGGACACTTCGGTTTGGTTTGATATGTGGTGTCAGTTAAGCCCGATTCGTAATTTACTTACTGCTAGAGATATTGCACGAGCAGGGTTTAATTTATCTGACTCGGTTTATGATTTGATTGCTACTGATGTTTGGCGATGGCCACTTGACTGGCTATATCGATTTCCATTGTTAGCTGCTCTCCCGGTTCCTAATCTAAATGATACTGAAGATGGATTATGATGGCATAATCTGGATGGCAATTTGAGTTGTTTTTCAGTCTCGGGTGCATGGGAATCTCTGCGGCTTAGGGCTGATTTGGTTGAATGGTGTAATGTTCCTTGGTTCTCTCATTGTATTCCAAGGCATGCTATACATTTGTGGCTCGCTATTAAGCAGAAGCTAAAGACTCGGGATCGGATGAGACAATGGGATGTAGGCCCTGATGTTGATTTGGCTTTGCTTAGATGCCCGCTTTGTGAATTGGTTCCGGATTCCCATTCTCATTTATTTTTTGAGTGCCAATTTTCTATGCAGGTTTGGTTTCAGGTTCGGAGTTTATCTGGTATGGACGCGGTCCCTCCTTCATTGGAGACTGCTGTTATAGTTCTTATACCTTTATCTAAGGGGCGGTCGGTTAGTAGTATCATTTCTCGATTATTACTTGCTGCTACTACTTACTTCGTTTGGATGAAGCGCAATTCAAGGCTGTTCAAGCGTAAGAAGTCTTCTGTTGATGCAGTGGTTATCACTATTGTCTCTACTACTCGGTTGAAGCTGGTTACTTTCAAGTTCAAGAAGCTAACCTCGAGGTCTCGCTTGATTCTGGATAAATGGAAGATTCCAAGTATATGTATTTCACACGAAGGGAGTGCCGGGTAAGGGTTGTACTCTTTTTCCCTCCTCCAAGGTTTTTCCCTTTGGGTTTTTCTTGGAAAGGGTTTTTAAGGAGGCAAACTTCCTGGGTTATCTTGCTCCCTTCGTGGAGTGGCTGGATGCGGGATGCTCGCTTGTTACAAGTCTTTTTACTTGTTTATGCCTAGTTTGTTGATGTTATATAGATAGGTTACGTGTGTTTATGGCATGTCATAAACACTAGTTTCATCAAGCTCTTCGCTTGAGGTTAATGTGGTATTTCAGCCAAATTCCATTTGTACTTAACATTATTTTTTGGTTATATATTTACCGGGGTAAACCCCTTTACCCAAAAAAAAAAAAAAAAAAAAAAAAAAAAACCTTAATGCACTAAAATCATAATTGTGATGCAATAACTTATAACATTAATGCACTAATAAGTTTTGGTGCATCTTTATTATAAGTTATTGCATCATAGTTAATAGTTAAGTGCATCAACTATGATGCACTAAAATCAAGGTTATAACCTTAATGCACTAAAATCATGATTGTGATGCAGTAATTTATAACCTTAATGCACTAAAATCATGATTGTGATGCAGTAACTTTATAACTGTTATGCAATAAAAAATTTGGCGAGAAATTTTTGGCGAAAAAAAATAAAATAAAATAAAATAAATTTGGTGGGAAATTTTTTTTTTCGGGATGGGTGGGTGGGGGTGGGGTATGGTGATGTGGCAAAGGTGACACATGTCACCTCCACATGCCTTCTCATTCTTTTCATTCTAAGAAACTTTTCATAATAACCCAAACCGATATATATACATATATATATAGAGAGAGAAACCAGTTATCGACATTCATAACTTCAAGCAAACACAAACAACTATGTTACCAACTTTGCATATTGTTCACTCACCATCCCAATTTTTAAACATCAATTAAAGTGAATATAAACGCCTTTTACACTATCTTTAAACATCCTAACTGTGGTGATTTCACATAAAAGTAACATGAACGCATCAAGGTATTTAAAACCCTAAAGTGGTAAATCACAAAGGTGCTAACTATAACACTATAAGCAGCAAGCACGCAACTTAAAGATGCAAAAACCTAATTTAAAAAAACTGAACAACTCCACACATGGCAACATCAATCATCTGATGAACTACAGCAAATCAAGAAGATAAACAAAAACCATCAACTATGTCATGAAACCTCGATTATATCATGAAATAAACCAAACCCAGAAGATCAAAAAACACTAACCTATATCATCTGTTGAACTACAGCAACTCAAGAAGATAAACAAAAACCATCAACTATGTCATGAAACCTCGATTATATCATGAAATAAAACAAACCCAGAAGATCAAAAACCACCAACCTAATTGATTGAATGATCAAAAAAAACTTTAAACCATACCAAATAACCAACATGTGGCTGAGGAAAAAAAGAGAGTAGTACCGGGTAACAAATGGCAAAGATACAACCACACAACACAATAAAAATATTTAACCCTCTCACAAAGGGAGTGTGGCCCCAATTAAATAATCTATTCTTGTAGATGATATTGTGCTTTCACTCACACAAATGACTATAGATCTTTCGGTGTGGGATCGGGCTGGGTTCGTCGATCGGTTTTTTTTTTCCGCCGGAGCGCCGATAATTGAGAGAGAACGTGAGAGATAAGTGAGATATGTCCCGGGTAACCCGAACCCAATAAAGAAAATGTGGCACAAAAGTTTTATGACAACAGTACTTTAACAAATGTTATAGAGTTGTAATAGAATACCTCATATTTTCTTATACCGAAAAGTTCCTCTTGAAAAAATGCTTCCAATCAAAATTCATTATTATCTTTTAGATATATTTTTATAAATTTACTTATTTGTATGAAGACTATGGAGACTTTTTCCGAGAATACCTCCATTATGAAAGACTATTTATTATGTATATTTTCAATATTATAACTACTTGTTTGTCTGTCAAACATATAAATCACATTTGATATTAAGGTTATGTTATTAAGACCCCCTTATAATGTGACAATAAAAGGTTTTGGTCAAAATGTACAAACCGCGATGCACACCGTACAAACTCGCAATGCACAGGGCCCCACAAGACACCCCCCCCCCTACTATGGGAGGGTCCAAATAACTTATCCCATTAAACATTTATAAATGTACCATTGCTGGAGAGTGAATTATTAGATTATGATGTGACAATAGAAGGTTTTGGTTAAAATGTACAAACTGCGATGCACACTGTACAATATTTATCCCTCTCACAAAGGGATTGTGGCCCCAATTAAATAATCTATTCCTGTACATGATATTGTGCTTTCACTCACACAAATCACTATAGATCTTTCGGTGTGGGATCGGGCTGGGTTCGCCGGTCGGTTTTTTTCCCGCTGGAGCGCCGATCATTGAGAGAGAACGTGAGAGATAAGTGAGATATGTCCCGGGTAACTCGAACCCAATAAAGAAAATGGGCCACAAAAGTTTTATGACAAGAGTACTTTAACAAATGTTATAGAGTTATAATAGAATACCTCATATTTTCTTATACCAAAAAGTTCCTCTTGAAAAAATGCTTCCAATCAAAATTCATTATTATCTTTTAGATATATTTTATAAATTTACTTATTTGTATGAAGACTATGGAGACTCTTTCCGATAATACCTCCATTATAAAAGACTATTTATTATGTATAAAGTTGATTTCCTTTTCAATATTATAACTACTTGTTTGTCTGTCAAACATATGAATCACATTTGATATTAAGGTTATGTTATTAAGACTCCCTTATAATGTGACAATAAAAGGTTTTGGTCAAAATGTACAAACCTCGATGCACACCGTACAAACCCGCAAGGCACAGGGCCTCATGAAACAACCACCCCCCCCTTCTACTATGGGAGGGTCCAAATAACTTATCCCAATAAACATTTATAAATGTACCATTGCTAGAGAGTCAATTATTAGATTATGATGTGACAATAGAAGGTTTTGGTTAAAATGTACAATCGCGATGCAGACCGTACAAGGCCCCACGAAACAACCACAACCCCCCCCCCCCCCACACCCCCAACTATGGGAGGGTCCAAATAACTTGTCCCGTTAAACCCTTAGGGGGAATTGCATATATATCCTTGCAAAAGCTCAAAACTGCGTATATATCCAACTTAAACTTATAATTGCATATATGAAATTGCATATATATCCACCTTAACTTAATAATTGCATATATATCCTTTCTATACCTTCGTAATTGCATATATATCCTTCTAAACCTCTAATATATTATAATATCAAAATAATTATTTAATATAACTTTAAACTCTAAATTATGATAATTATAATTTTAAAATGGCAACAAACACATATTTTTTAAGGGTACGATGTCCCGGGGTTCAAATGAATGACCAAAAACAATATATCAAGAAAATGTTTAACCTCACGAAACAATTCACCTTATCTCATATCTAATACGAATACATGAAATAAACTATCAACTATGTCATGGTGGTTAAATAATATACATCACATAAAAAATGTGTTTGCAATGAAAGCGTATATACTAGTGCCAACAAGTTTATAAATAAGGAAAAATATATTTAAGAATTATTTTTATATAATTATAATTGTTATTGTTAATACAAATATCGTCATTAAACATTATTTATATTTTTGATCTTTACCTAAGTTTTGTTAACGACAAAAGTAAATTTAATTTGTATAAAAGCTTAAAGCTTGTCAAGTTTAATAGATATTAAAACAAGCTTTTTCAAACAATATATTCATCATTCAAGCATTTACATTTACGATTAGTAACATCTTGATATGATTCTAATCATTATGTATGATAGTAGTTTTTAGAATGTGTTAGGTTCTTAAAACCAAACACTACTTAAGTACTTGCATATTTCTAAAAATAGAAATACAACATATGACATCATGTGATGCATCATGGAAATCATTGAAAGATTTCATTAGATATTTTGTGTAAATTTGTACTCTTCATATCTTGCACAATCTTACTTAGATATAGTTGACTTTAGCAAAGATTTTGATATCTTGGCTGTCACACCTGGCGGTACCAAAATGGTACACGGGCGGAACCCTTTTAAGGGTTCCGTGGTCCATGGACGCTCCTGTCCATTTTGGCTATAAATAGCAATGCCAAACCAAGTAGTTTTTCACCCCTTTCTATTATACTCTCATACATATCTTCTCTCTAACCTTTCTAGCTCAGTTTCATATCATAGTAGTGATCTCTTTTGTAGAAAAGAAGATCAAGTCACATTCAAGCTTCAAACGAGAAGTTGGAAGTTTTGTTTGTTTAGTGTTGTATGATCTAGTGTTGATTCATACTTCATTGTTGTATTAAACCATCATAATCTTGTGAGTGTGAGTGGTTAGTATTTTAGTCCTCAAAATACATTGTGTGTGGGAGTAGTTGTACCCTTGGAAAGAACTCGACATCTAGCTTAGTGTCGGAAATAGTGTAAGCGAAGTGTAAAGGTTTTCTCCGCCGGTGAAAGGAGCTTGTTGACTAGTGAAGTTAAACTCTCGAGTGTGAGACTCGGGGAGTGGAGTAGGGCAAGGAAAAAGAGTCCTTGTAGACCAAACCACTATAAACAACTTGTTGTGGTTTGATCATTTCTTTCCTTATTTACTCTTTACATATTGCTTGCATATTTCATTAACATATCTAAGATCAATATCAATTGATCTTTTCAATAAGTTTCAAAACAAAGTTTTTTAATCGATAAACTATTCAACCCCCCTTCTAGTTTTCTACAATTGGTACCAGAGCCTCGTTGCTCAAGAATTTCTAAAATAAATTGTATTCTATAAACTTGAAACGATCCATGGATTCTGAAAACTTTAAAGAAGGGCAATCTATGCAAAGACCACCACTCTTTGAAACCAATGGATTTATCTATTGGAAAAATCGTTTTGAAACATATGTAAAGTCAAAAGATATAGATATTTGGTTTCTTATTGTTAAAGGGATTTTAGTTCTACAACAAAGGACATTTCTGTTGATGAACAAAAGAAATTAGTTGCTAAAAATAATGAAGCTAAAATGATGCTTTACAATGCTTTACCTAGAAAAGAATATGAAAGAATTTTTATGTGTGAAATCGCCAAAGATATTTGGGAATCTTTGATTATTACACATCAAGGTAATTCACAAGTCAAGGATAACAAAATTGATCTTCTTGTTCAACAATATGAACAATTTGTTATCCCTGAAGATGAAACCATTGATTGTGGATTTGCTCGCTTTAATACTATTATTACATCACTCAAAGCACTTGATGAATCTTTTCGTAGTAAGAACTTTGTCAGGAAATTTCTTAGAGCACTCCATCCCAAATAGAGAGCTAAAGTGACCGCTATTGAAGAATCAAAAGATCTCTCAAAAATGTCACTAGACGAGCTAATCGGTAACCTCAAAGTACACGAAATGGTGATGGAGAAAGATTCGGAGATCATCAAAGGAAAAAGGGAGAAGATCAAATCTGTTGCTCTAAAAGCAAAGGCGGAATCAAGTGATGATGACGAATCTTGCTCCGGTAGTGAAGATGAGGAATATGCCATGGTCGTTAGAGATTTTAAGAAGTTCTTTAGAAGAAGAGGAAAGTTTGTAAGACAACCTCGAGAAGAAAAGAAGCCATTCTGAAAAGATCGGGATGACAAAAAGGGTAAAGGTGAAATAAAGTGTTTTAGATGTGGTGATGCAAATCATCTCATAGGAGAATGTCCCAAGCCACCTATAAGCAAAACTCAACGAGCTTTTGTAAGTGGTACTTGGAGTGATAGTGAAGACGATGAAGAATCAAGCAAGGAAGAGATCGCTCTAATGGCACATGAGTCAAATGAGGTACTTTCCGACTCTTCTTACTCTTCTGTTGATGATGACACTTTGCAAAAACAATATAATCAATTGTGTGAGCTAAGTCTAAAAATCATAACTAAAAATAAATTTTTAAAAACTAAAAAGGAATTTTTGGAAAATGAAGTTTATGAGTTAAAAGAAAAAGCAAAAAGACTTGAAAAGGGAAAGGCAAATGACGATGGTTGTAAATCATGTCAAGAGCTTAATCTTAAAATAGAAAAACTAAAGCTCACACAAGATGTTTTAATCGAAAATAATTCTAAATTTAAAAGGTTTAACAAAAACATCGCTCTTGCCGATGAAATAGTTAAAATCCATAAAACACCAGGAGACATGAATGGGCTAGGATTTAATGAAGTATTAATTCCAAAGAGTCAAAACAAAACGGCCGAAAAGGACGAACAATCTGTCAAAACTGCTGCAGTACAGCACGGACCAGACGGAACCAAAATAAGAGTTCCATCCGTGGAAACAAATGGTGTCGTGGGTACTTCAGCAGGACAGAATGTTCGTAATACGGACCGTACTGAATTTGTCAAAGTAACAAAGAAAACCAAGGATAGTGTTAAACTAAAACCAGCTGTTACATCAGGAGTAGGACTTGCTAAAAATGAATTTAGATCAAAAACTACTCAACAACGATATAAAGCACCTTTTGCCAAACGCCCCTTTCCTAAGAGCAACCACAACGTACAACCCAACTACCAACACAATGGTTGGAATCAAAACTTCCCTAGACCATATCAAACTCCAGATTACATGTCATGGAACTCTTTCCCATCATTTCCATACATGAATCAAATAAATGGTATGTTTAACCCAAACGGACCCATGAGATATTGGGGACCAAATGCTTGAGTTATTTACTTCTTAGGTATGCTTGAAAGTTGGATTGGAACCTGATGAATGGATAAAAGATAGTGGATGCTCACGACACATGACGGGCAACAAAAGTCTCTTCTCATCATACAAAGAGTATGACGGAGGTAATGTCACTTTTGGTAGCAATCTCAAAAGCAAAATCATTGGCAAAGGTACGATCGCTCATAACTCCCTAACTATTGAAAATGTTGCTCATGTGGATAGGTTCGGATTTAATCTACTTAGTATTAGCCAATTATGTGATAAAAAGTATAAAGTACTATTTGATGAAAATGGTAGTAAAATACTAAAAGATGGTATCACCATAGCTAAAGGAGTTAGGAAAAATAACATATACGTCATGAAGATAGATAAAACATATAACAACAAACTTTGTCTAACAACATTAGATGATAGCTCATCTCTTTGGCATAGACGCTTAGGTCAAGCTAATATGAGACTTATTCAAAACCTATCTTCCAAAGAACTAGTTAGGAATTTACCAAAACTAAAATATGACCAACACTTTTGCGACGCTTGCAAAATTGGTAAACAAACCCATAGTAGTCACAAATCTAAAAATATGGTGTCCACATCTAAGTGTCTAGAATTATTACATATGGACTTGTTTGGACCATCCACTATAAGAAGCTACGGAGGCAACTTATACACTTTGGTCATAGTAGATGAT
>BPTQ01000001.1:164973007-165158521 GCA_019973895.1 Chrysanthemum seticuspe | reverse complement strand
ATACTCTCATACATATCTTCTCTCTAACCTTTCTAACTCAGTTTCATATCATAGTAGTGATCTCTTTTGTAGCAAAGAAGATCAAGTCACATTCAAGCTTCAAACGAGAAGTTGGAAGTCTTGTTTGTTTAGTGTTGTATGATCTAGTGTTGATTCATACTTAATTGTTGTATTAAAACATCATAATCTTGTGAGTGTGAGTGGTTAGTATTTTAGTCCTCAAAATACATTGTGTGTGGGAGTAGTTGTACCCTTGGAAAGAACTCGACATCTAGCTTAGTGTCGGAAATAGTGTAAGCGAAGTGTAAAGGTTTTCTCCGCCGGTGAAAGGAGCTTGTTGACTAGTGAAGTTAAACTCTCGAGTGTGAGACTCGGGGAGTGGAGTAGGGCAAGGAAAAAGAGTCCTTGTAGACCGAACCACTATAAACAACTTGTTGTGGTTTGATCATTTCTTTCCTTATTTACTCTTTACATATTGCTTGCATATTTCATTAACATATCTAAGATCAATATCAATTGATCTTTTCAATAAGTTTCAAAACAAAGGTTTTTAATCGGTAAACTATTCAACCCCCCTTCTAGTTTTCTACAGTTATGTATTCGAGAGTTGCAAATTTAAATTAAATATTTATTTTGATATATATGACATATTTAAGGTTTACGAAAGATATATATGTAATTCTAAGTTTTGATTGGATATATATGCAATTTTTAAGCCTTTAGAAGGATATATATACAATTAAAAGTTTAAGCTAGATATATATGCAATTTTAAGCTTTTGCAGGGATATATATGCAATTCCCCCCACATTTATAAACATACCATTGCCTGGACTAGGGGTGTTAATGAACCGAGCTTTTATCGAGCTACTCGAGCTCGAGCTAGTTTAACTCGATTCGAGCTTGCAAGTAATCGAACTTGAGTCGAGCTCGAACACAAAATAGTTCTCGATTAGTTTCACGAGCCGAGCTTTCAAAAACTAATATTCGACTCGGCTCGTTCGAAAACTCGTTTAGTTTCTCGAGTCGAACAAGCTATTCGAGTCGAACGAGTTAAACGAGCTAAACGAGCCAAACATTTACTTTTTAAAATAATTTTTTTATATATTTTAATAACTAATAATGTCAATTTGAATCCAAACCATACATATTATAATTAAAAATATATGATAAATTTCAACCATAAGATTAGATAACTACTACATGTAGAAGTTTATGCTTCACACATGTTTGTCTTTTGCTTTTATAACTCCCTTGTTTCCTCTCTTTTGCTTCCTCCGTCCGATGTGGGATTAGAAAAAAAAATCACTCTTTTATTTGTAATAATAAAGAATACAAATACTACAATGAGTACATGTGTAAATAATATTAACAAACTATTACCACACTTTAAACATCTATATAATTATGTATCATTAGTTTATAAGTTTTTATAATACATATATCTTATGTAAGATAAAATTATCGAATCAATTTTATGTTGAATTTATTAAAATCAATTAAATATTACTTTTAAATACTTAGTCTATTAACATTCGTAATAAATAGATTTATGAACAATTAGGTAGTCTAAAAGTTGAACAAGGATTTCATCATCTAGTTGGTTCTCATAGATGTGACCTATGATCGGGGTGACATCAAAGTCTAAGAACTCTTGTGTGTATATATACATATAAAGAAATTGATATTTTGGTTTGACCCTTGATGCAAAACTTACATATTCAATTTATAGACATTTTTAGTTTAGATTCACTGAAATGTGTAAATTGATTCAAAACCTTTGTCATTTAAATGATATTATGCAAGTAATATGAATTCAAATGTTAAATTCTCAAAACTTGAATCAAATATACTATGCGGCCTGAGAAGTGTTACCAGGCTTAGCTCGGCTGGGTTTACATAGTTCTTGTCATAGTTGACTCGCTAACCTTTGGCATGTGGGCTTGATTCGAGCATTGAGCCACTAATAATGATACACTATCAATACTATGATTGTATATGTAATTATGTTGTAACCTTTATTTTATGTCAAAATGATAAAACCACAAATATTTTAATATACAATCTCCTTAACCAGACTATTTCCAACTATCTCTGATCATTATAAATGCTTATACCATTAATGATATTTGTTGTTGTAGAATAACGGTTGGCAGTGGCGGCTAAGATTTTTCTTCAAAATCTATTGGGAAAATGATAGCTATAGCAAATGCCCTCGCCATCGCCGCAACGTACCTATTAGTCGTTATATGTTATAGACTATGAAAAATATTCAAATATACTTTTGTTTCTTTCTAATATATAATAGAATAACATAGATTTTAGTGTCTAATAACTATCTAGTACTTATTTACTATAGGCGTTATAAATATATGGTAAATATCCTAAACCTTCGTTAATAGCTACTAGCAGGGTAGCCGCGCGTTGCGGCGGCGGGTACCCTATAACTAAATTTTTGGCGAGCGGTTTTTTTAGATTATACGTTTTCCGTGATTATAACTTTACGAATGATGAGATTTTTAGATTGAAATAACTTTATGAAATCACAATACATTTCATATAAAATAGCAATGTGTATGCGCGATCGTTGTATTCGAGTGGTAGTTCTCGAAGTTGGGTTTTTAGATGTTGAGGTTATGTTGGTGACGTGAGGTGTATGTGACAGAGGTTGTTTTATTTGTGATTATAGTTCACTATTGTGAAATGTGAGGATGAGTTTTAGCTCGGAGAAATAGCTGACAGTGGTCGGTTCTTGGTGGTGCTCGGCTCATGATAAACAAGCATATTTCTAGAGAAACTGAAGATTGAAGATGAGAAAGTGAAGATGGTTTTGTTTTTTAAGTTTTAAGAGTGTTGTAATTTATATGAATGTTAAAGGAATGTTACAATTTTATAGTTTAAAAAATTGAATGACATTTATTTTTTTGGTTGTTATAAGTTTATAGAATTTAAGATATTTAATTTTTGAGTGAATTACATAATTGGTCCTTGTGGTTTGTTGAAAATTGCAGAAAATGTCCCTGTGCTTTTTTTTTGACGCGTTTTGTCCCTGTGGTTTACAAATCTTACGGATTTTGTCCCTCGTCCAAAAATGTCCGTTAAGTGTCTTGCGTTGTTAGTCCTTCGTTAGTGCAGTCCGTTAAGTGTTTTGCACTGTTAGTCCTTCGTTAATAAATTTTGCACCGTTAGTCCTTATTTTTTAAAATATAGTTTTCCCCAATTAGTCCCTCCGTTAATAATAGTTTTCACCCGTTTTTGTCTGTTTTTATCCGTTTTCGTTTGTTTTTTTTCCGTTTCCCCCCGTTTTTTTTACGTTTTTTGTCTGTTTTTTACGCTTTTGTCCGTTTTTGTCTGTTTTTTATCCGTTTTCGACCGTTTTTTTACATTTTTATTCGTTTTCGTCATTTTTTTTTTAAAGTTTTTGTTCGTTTTTGAAAAAAAAAATATCAAATTTAAAAAAAAATTGAATAAAAAATTTCAAAAAAAAATTTTGAACAAAAATATTTTTTTTCAAATATTTAAAAAAAAAAAACAGACATTGAAAAAAAATTTCCGAAAAATATTTTTTTTAAAAAAATCTTAAAAACTTTCCGAAAAATATTGAAAAAAAACGGAAATATTTTAAAAAATATATATATATTTTGAAAAAAAAAATTTATTCAAAATTTTTTTTTGAAATTTTTTATTCAATTTTTTTTTAAACGGACAAAAACGTAAGAAAAACCGATAAAAACGTACGAAAAACGGACACAACGTAAGAACAACGGACAAAACGAAAGAAAACAGACAAAACATAAGAAAAACGGACAAAAAATTAAGAAAAACGTAAGAAAAACGGACAAAAACGGATGAAAACCGATAAAAACGTAAGAAAAATGGACAAAAACTATATAAAACGAAAGAAAACGGACGAAAAACGTTAAAAAAAGGGGGGAAACGGAAAAAAAACGAACGAAAACGGATAAAAACGGACAAAAAAGGGTGAAAACTATTATTAACGGAGGGACTAATTGGGGAAAACTATATTTTAAAAAATAAGGACTAACGGTGCAAAATTTATTAACGAAGGACTAACAGTGCAAAACACTTAACGGACTGCACTAACGAAGGACTAACAACGCAAGACACTTAACGGACATTTTTGGACGAGGGACAAAATCCGTAAGATTTGTAAACCACAGGGACGAAACGCGTCAAAAAAAAAGCACAGGGACATTTTCTGCAATTTTCAACAAACCACAAGGACCAATTATGTAATTCACTCTTAATTTTTTAAGTTGTTACAAGTTTATAAAATTTAATACATTTTAATTTTCTTTCTTCAACTTTAATTATGTGTATGATACAAGCTTTGTAAAACACTTCTTTCATTATAAGAAATTTGTTGAATCTTAATTCTATTAATAGTATGTCCTAAATGTATTATATAGTAGTATAGATATAACAATACAAAGTTAGTAAACAACATCCTTTATTTTGAATTTACCAAGCTAATAAATTAATAGTTAGACATCATATATAAATAAAAAATTTCAGTGGTATATATTTTTTCCTTATTATTCAAATATTCATTACTTGCAAAATAAAATAAGGCCTTTATATATATTACGTATGTTTCTATTTGTAAAAGAAATATACATTAGAGACAAAGTAGTTATTCCATCCCACATCGGATGAGAGAAAAATATAGCCTTCATGGGAACCTTTACAAATACAAAAATCTATGAACCAAAGTGATTGCAAACTTTCAAGGCTCTTACTTCTCTAGTTGTTGAATTTTAGTAAAAAAACTTATTGAACATAATTACGATGATCCTTAACTCAAAGTTCAAAACGGGTTTGTGCTTTACAAACGAGCATAATCGAGCTTAGGCTAAGTGAAAAAGTAATCGAGCTCGAGCTTATAAACGAGCCTTTGGGCTTGAGTACAAATTCTTAAATTCTTAAATAACTATACGAGCATCGAGCTCGAGCTCGAGCAATAATAAAATATACGAGCTCGAGTTCGAGCAAGATTTTAAAAATTTATTCGAGCTCGAGCCGAGTATTAGTTAATCGAGCTTAGCTCGAATATGTTGAAACTCGACTCGGCTCGGATCGTTAACACCCCTAGCCTGGACCGTGAATTATTAGGATTTGATATTAAACATTTATAAACGTACAATTTACACAGATAAGCTCATTTCCTTTGGAAAGAAAATAAGATACCAAAATTTATTTAACAAGTGGCAAGAAAGAAAATAAGAATTCAATATTTCCAAAAAATACATTACCAGAATCGGGTTCTTCTTTGGTTATTGGTAGAAAAACACATTTTAAAAGTGTATAAAAACTATAAGCATCAATAACATTTCATTACAAGATTCAGATTTAAAGAGAAGTTAAAAAAAAAAAACCATAGATGAGCCAAAATTGCGCAAAATTTCTGGCAACTTCGTTAACATGGTAGATCACATAAAAATCATGTTAATGTGATCTTAATGTACAATAATGTTTAGATCATAGAAGACTTCTACTAACATCAGAGCTTGGTCCTTTTTCTAACTACAGTAAAATATCGACAAATTGTTGATATATATTTATCCAACCACTTTGAACTACCAGGTACTAACATGATTAAATGTTCATGAGACGGCCATACCAAACACCGACTTCCTTTCTTAACGCGCATCACTCGGTGACTAATTCTCCACAAGAAAGCTCACAAGCTTTTATTTTACGAGTTAGACAACTTCTTCCTGTATGCAAGAGTCTGAAAACACATTAACAACAAAGTCAAAAGTAAGATACCAGAAGTTCCTTCCATTAAAGTTATAATAATCCATAATTCATAATTATGGCTCTTACACTAAAAAACGATGTTTAGTTCTACATAAATCATTGATACCAGCTCTTGAGCCAGAAATATTATTTTAGGTATTAATATCTGATTCATACTAACTAGGAAGAGCAGTTTCAAGACGGGAGTGATTATTGTGAAGAAAATATATACAAATAGTGCTTAAGGTTAGGTTACTCTTGCTTATAAACATTGCTATAGATAACTGAATAACTAAGCATCATCAGAAGAGTTGGTTTACCTCTCAATAGTAGTATGTTATCTAGAAGAGTCGGTGTATCTCTCACATGTGTGCTTTATCTAGTTCGTTATTATGGTTTAGCGCCACTGTATTTAGAGTATTACCGTTGAATTTCCTAGTATTATCAGGGTCCTAAAATGTATCTTGAATAGTTGAAAGTAAATTTCAGCCTCTTGAAACAGGACTTCCAGATGTAAACACAACTCTCAAATCTCAATCATAGACTTACTACTTAATGCAACTCTAGCATGAATTGCATAGAATTAAAGCGCAACTACTCTATATATGAGGCATAAGGATTGTGTAATTGAAGTGCATCCTAATATCAAGTAATTGTTTTTATCTCAGAAACAAATAAATATCAAAGATCTCTAAAAGCCTATTCTGTAAAAATTATTTTAATTTTAATCCCCTTTTTGTTGTATCTAATTTTTTGCAATATCAATATAAGAACTACTAAAGGTCATGCAGCATAACTATGCTCAGACATAAATAAGTGGCTACATGACCCCATCACTGAAAGGTGTTTTGCCGTTGCTGTTTTTCGGAGTTGTTCCATGGGCCAACAGGACATTAGTCATGTAAAAAGCAACATGTTAACTGGGTGTTCTCCCTGTTACATACCAAGGCATGTTCGAATCATGTGGGATTTCCTTTATAGTTTATACTATTAAGTATTGATCTGGATATAATTTTTGAAACCCTACGAGCCTATGAGCCAACAAAAACTAATACCCTATTATTAAGACCAGAAGTGACCATCAAACACATACTAGCGCAGTGACTCGAATCGTCAACATCAGCAGCAACCAAAAAAAAAAAAAAAAAAAAAAAAAGAAAAGAAGAAGAAGAAGAAGAAGAATCAAAAGTTTGATAGTTGGCAGCTGGACAAGTGGTGCCATCAGAAAACATCACCTGGTCCTGTCAATCCGTTGCTGGACTGAACTAGGCTGTAATGATGAGGGATAGGATTCCTAAAGACTGAGTTCCTCTACCATAAAACTTAAAGTAAAGAGGCTAAAACAATGAGCTATTATTAATATTAACTAGAGCGCTATAAGGAATATGTACATGGGTTGATGACACGATGCACCAACATATACAGAAAATACAAATCCTAAGTGTCTCCAACAAGGGGTTGTTTCTTTTTCTCATCTGTTTGCAAATGGTGTCTTTTTACATAAAAGCTTCTTTTTGGAGTTGGTCATGTGTAATTAAATTGTGTTTCTTTTTGCTGCGGAATAACAAACACTAATATAGTAAATGACTATCTTACCTTTAGACCTAAAAGCCCCAAATTGAAAATCAGCTCATTTGCATAAATGAACCATAATAAGAAGTGTGCCATGTATCCCATCTTCTTACATAAATCAACCGACAATTCAAATCTCAAATCCTAACATATACAGAAAATACAAATCCTAAGCGTCTCCAACAAGGGGTTGTTTCTTTTTCTCATCTGTTTGCAAATGGTGTCTTTTTACATAAAAGCTTCTTTTTGGAGTTGGTCATGTGTAAATAAATTGTGTTTCTTTTTGCTGCGGAATAACAAACACTAAGAAGTGTGCCATGTATCCCATCTTCTTACATAAATCAACCGACAATTCAAATCTCATTGTACAATGAATCGGTTCTTGATTTCATTAATAACCTAACTCTTTTCAGAAAAAGAAAACTACAATAATCCTCAAGCTTGAACCCATTTTCTTGTACCCGTGTTTCCACCATTAATGACTCTTGAAGCTCTAAATCATAAAATATATATAAAAAAAATAAAATAAAATAAAATAAAAAGCCTACAATTAAATTTTGTTGGAAGCTAAAACGGAGTGATAAAGTGACCGCCGACGGAGTGATAAAGCTTGCTGTGAAATGGATGAGAAGAGGGATGGGGGATGAGGGCTTTGATGGTATTTTGCATACATGTTATATCCTCGATGGGGATGAGGTGGGTTTTTACACCCCTTCATATTAAGACATTTCCTTTGTAACAAGCTAAAAAGAAACACACATTAAAACTGTGTGGGAAAGAATTTGTTGCCAAAAGACTAGTTAAGCAAAAAATAAACAGCCTCTAACTATCATTTGAAAAACATCAAGACATTAAAATATGTTCATAACATCATTTCATTATAACACACCAAGATGAGGGATGTTAATAGCATCATTTTATTATAACATATATGAAAAGAGGGAGTATTTATGGTTTAGTCCTTTAGCTCGTTTTCCGAACATTTCTCATCTCCATTATCATCATGACACTTGAGGGGTGTTTGTTTAAGCTAATATATGGGCTTATGAGCTTATCTGATTTCAACTTGTATATATCATATGCCCATTTTTTGGGCTTAATTTCATCTTATTGTCCAGTTTATAAACTTATTTTACATCTTCAAATTATAATAAGCTCTCATAAGCCAGAAGATATGGACTTATGAAACATAATCCGAAATCATATAAGCTCATAAGCCCGTATTTAAGCTTCAACGAAAAAAACCCTTCTAAAGTGAACAATAAACATAAATAACTCGAGAAGATCATCACAGTGAATAGAGCCTAAATGTCAAGTGTTCACAACTTTTAATGCATATTCACATATTGTATGTTCAGAGTTATAGAGCTTACCAGATCTTTATGAGCTGAACCTTTCGCAATATCCAACAACGTTTGATGCTCCTCCAGCAACTGCAACTCGTCCCTTAAAGGATTTATAACAACGGGCTCAGGGTGTTCACCAACGACATTTAAAGACACAGAAGTATTGGGTCCAAAATGATCCCCTTTCACTAGCAGCAGCTCAATCTCATCATCTTGTAAACCTTTCTCAAGAGCAACATACTGAATTGAAACACACAGTAGATGATCACTTCAGTTACTAGTTTGAGAAAAAAATTATAATATATAATTAAACCAATGTCAAATGATAAACATTTTTGAAAGAGGATGAAAAAATAATTTACCTGGCTTACATGTACAATCGGCATGGTTGGGCTGCAACAGAGGTCTAGATGTTGCAGACTGGGTACATTTTGTTCATCCAAAGAGATGAGTTTGAGATGGATATCCAGCTGGAAAGATGGCATTTAATCATGTAAATGAGAATTTCTAGGAGATGACCGACAAACAATTTTCATAGAAAAAAGTAACTCCCAATACCGTCTTCCACGGGTTATGGGTCCCAATACCGTCTTCCACGGTGTATGGGGGAGGTTAAGACGTAGACAGCCTTACCCCTACCTGAGGTAGAGAGGCTGCTTCCGGTTCTACCAAAGGTAGAACCCTTGACCTCTGTCTCCAGAAGCAAGAGTGTTAACCACTTGATCCAACCTTTGCTCTTTTCGACAAACAATTTTCATGCTAGGGAAAATTAAACAAGGCACATCAAATTTTGCTACGGTAAGTATGATTAAAAAATAAGCTATTAATGTAGTTAAACATGTTTCAACGTTCACAAAAGGTATTAATCTACAGTAATAACATCAGATTGGACATCACTTGAAGTCTTAAGCAATTTCCTGTACTGTTTATTAACTAGGAAAATGTCTCTTGGTATTCTGATACTTGGTTGCATCTAGAGGTGGAAATATGGGTGGGTCAGGCAGCAGGTTGAAACAGATCCTTTTTGGTCTTGGTGAAAAAGGGTTAGGCTAGCTTGGGTTGACCCTAAACCGTTTTGGTCTGAAACACTTCATAAAATATGCATAACCCGAAACAAAGTGGGTTAAGTTGTATGCATAAAAATGGCAAGGTCGGTTTCACCCAAAGCAATTTGGGATGTTGTATGCCAGTTTATCCGTTTCCTTTTCAGCTAGCTTTTAAGATTATACACATATGCCCATTAAAGAGACAAACAAACATATCCTGAATCGACCCTATTAAGAGTAAATAGATCAATAATACCACCTCTGGTTGCACCTCTACTGATGAAAGGTGAAGAAAGCAACAACAATAAAAATAAGCACAGTTACTACAAGTGACATCAAAATCTAACAGGTCACCATTTGGCGATATGATACACACATACCTTGTCATTTTTGTAGGGTAATTTTCGAAGATGATCCATCAACTTAGAGAGCCTATTGTTCCTTGCACTCTTACCAGCACTATTGCTTAGGCCACCATGCCGTGTGTGACTTCTCATACCACCTCCACCCCATGTTAGAATATCTGAATTGCCAATAAGCCCAGCAGATACACCCATCATTTCTTTGGTGGTTTCTACCTCATTCTCATCACAGCCACCATCAGCACTACTTGATGGTAATAAAGGCTGAAAAGATCGAGCTCCTCCCCACCTCTTGTGTCTTTTTGGTCTTACTTCTGTACATGGCTCATCACCAGAAGATGAATCTTTTCCTTCATCGTTGTTATCAGCGTCATCCTCATTGTCAGATCCTTGGGGTTCAGAGGATTTTATACTTCTCCTTCCCCTGAGATTCCGGGTGTTTACCTGTGATCTCCTCATAAACACAGCAGCAGTGGCTTTAGCAGTTGTACGCTTCTTTCCCAATGCTTCTAACTGGCGGCGAGAAGTCTGGGCAATTGAGGCTTGGATCTGCGTAGATTACACGATAAAGTCAAGGAGATGAGAGTAAAAAAAACATTACACATAGATTAGTTGAAGAGAACAAAATTGACAATTAGATGCTTGCCTCAAAAATCTCCTAACAGGTAACACATGAGGCAATATCCAATATCAGATAACGATTTGAATAGTGATCGATCTATTTGCATAATTTCAATAAGAGGTGTACTTGTTAACACATATCCAGACCCATTATTTCAGCTAAAAAGTGGAAAGAATGGTGTTCCATTCAAAAGGGTGTCTCCCACATATAACCATTGTCATTTAGCTGTTTTAGACTTTTAGTTGCTCCAACATAATGTACTTTTTTAGAAAGTAAAATTTAGTTGTAGCTCCATAAATTTTCCGCTAGATTCTCATTGTATAAGGTTAAAGAAAACCTGTTCTACAAAAACTGCTTGGATATGCTTTTCCTAAGATTGTAACATATTCTCGTAATGACTTTTATCTGTAATATATCTCTTCATGCTAGTGGGTTAAAATAAACGGTGTTTCTTTAGCATTGCGTAAAATATGGATAATAATCGAAATATCAAACATTTTAGTCGAAAATGAACAAGAATCTTATCATGCGCCACCAGCCACTCCAGCATCACTGTCTAAAAAAAATTTATTGTTAAGTAATGATAAATAGGCCTATCTATAGACCTCATCCACTCGATGTTTGACACTTGTCAAGTTGTTATAATCGCTTTCTCCCTCCTTTTTATTAGTATTCAGTTTGACATGTGTCTCCCTATGATTGTTAGGCCTATATCTTTAGGTATACATTTCTCGCTTATATATATCATGCTCAACTTTCGCAAAAAAAGCAATATTCTCCTCTTTTTCGAACAAAAAATTCAATCATAACTAAACCAGAGAAAGATGCAAGGCAAGCTTAACAATAAGTACCGAAAAAAACTAATTATCTCACCTGCTTATTTCGAGCTTTCTCCTCTTCATGAAAAGCAAACTCCTGCAGAAAGAAAAGCAATGTAAAGTTCAATAAGACATTTCACATATATTAGAACAACATAATGCAAGTTAATGAGTCAAAGCCTACCTCTGCCTCGTATTTATCGATGTCAGGGTACAAAACCGCAATCAGTGCATCATAATTTGGATCATCCCTCAGAGAGCGACGACTTGCGCAATGAGCACGACAAGCAGGGCACTCATTGTTCCTGCCACGTTTTAGTTAATAAAAAAGAAGTCATTGAGACCAGTTGGTTGGTGGAGAAGCAGCCTGAAAATTCAATACATACCCCAGTCTCATTGATTTGTCTATGCATTCCCTACAAAATCGGTGCAGGCATTCCATAACCGTTCTCGTCTTCCGAATAATGCCTATACATAAAAGGTGGTAATCAGTCTTGTGTACTCCATAAAAATGCTCAAATAAATTGATAGTTCTATACTCGGTCTAAACATAGAGTTGCAGGAAGAATTCCCCAATGAACTAGAACAATGAAGAATGGCTGTTAACAAGGTTGTAAAAATCGCTAGGCGCAAGTGAGGCGGTCGGGTAGGGCCTAGCGATTAATCGGTTAGGCGGAGATTAGTCGGGGATTAATCGGATTAGAATTTTTATGCACAAAATTGTAATTTTAGATATTGTATTATATGATATGTATGAGATAAGCATAGTGCATCAAAGTTCAAATATTTCAAGTGTTCAATTATAAACATAATACATAATTATTCAAAATTCAAAGTCAAACATAGATATTACTCGGTTTGTGGATCATTTTTAAGCGAGCGTTGACCAATTTTGTTCGATTAATCGGTTTGTTGACCAATTTTTAAGCGGCTTTGTCTGCTTTTAAGCGATTTTGTTGACCGAGTTTTAAGATATTTTGTCCGATTAGACCGATTTTGCTCGATTTTGTCCGATTAATCGGTTTGTTGACCTATTTTTAAGCGAGCTTTGACCAAACCGATTAAATAGACCGATTATGATAAATCAAGGCGCTTACTGAGTGATCAGCGATTATGCGGGGATTAATCGGCCGCCTGAGCCGATTTTTACAAAAGAGGCTGTTATATAATATTCTTACCTTATGACCATACACTGAACATATATAAACTTTCCATTAAAATTGAGAAAGTGCCGTAATCCTTCAATGACCCATAAAAAATGATGCATTTATACATGTGTCTTATGCCACTTCATAGCTTTTAAGGGACTCATTTATGTTTAATCTTCAACATTGTAAAGAAATTAGGAACCTTTACAATGTTGATAATATAGATTAACAATCAAGATGTAAATTGTTACCCACCCCCTCCAAGGGACTCAGTTATGAGTAGATGGACTGCATCAAAACGAAAGAGAATAGCACACTCCTTGCTTAAAGTGCAGTAATTATCAGACTAATGACTTAATGATACTAGGACCATCAAATGGATCAAGTTTTCAGTTTCAAACTGAAACATATGTGCAGCAGGTTAATTATTAAAATTTTAAACCCATAGATGATATGTGTGAGTGTGTGACTTATCGCAGAGATACTATTGCGTGAGCAGATCATACCATAATAGCTAGACATGTATTTTCCCTCAAATTAACAGACAGCTGCAACAACTATTGAATACTGATATAACATGGTGGCAGAGACAGAGAAATGTGAGAGGGAAGGGGGCGCCATCTTTTTAATAATTATCAGTAGCGAACATTATGGTCCAACTGCCAAAGGCCTTCAAGGTTAAATATTGAAAAGTAATAAAATTAACACCCAAAAGAATGGACAGGTTAGTAATCAGCCTTGGGTATCCTCATATGTGTGTGTGGTGGCGGCCTCAGAACCATGCATTTAGAAAGAGGGTGTATATACATTTGAGAGCATGTACTAGGTGGATCGGTCTTGTAGAAAAGGTACGATAGTCTTGCTAGTGTCTCAGCACAGAAACAAGTATATATTTAGAAATACAGCTGTGTTAAATTGAATGGTAATATGCAAATCATGTTCTCATTTGTACAAAAAATAGTGTCCCAATGGTCAGCATTTGTTGTAGGTATATAATTATAATGAAACAAAAGTCTGAAAGTAGTACCTAAACAAATTGGGCACTGCACCTCCTTGCGAAGTTCAGCCAGCTTTACATAGACGAACCTGCAACAAGCACACCAAAGAAAGTAAAATCTACTGTATAAACACACTTGCTAACTGAGCAACAGCAAAATTTTGATAACTTAACACTGTACTACAACTCTTCGGCTCTTCCTACTTTCACGAATTAATGGTGTACCTGTTGGTATTAACTTTGTCTACCTGGTTTCTTGCATATCAATCAAGTCCAATTATTATAACCTTTTGTAACATTGCTTTCCGTTTTTTCTTTACAGATCATACTTTATTTTGGTTCAAGCGAACAGTACCCTATAAAAATTACTGGTCATACCTGATATTTAGAAAAGAAGGAATCATTCTGTGGCTGACACATCTAAGAGAAGCCCAGTTCATTATTTATCATAAAAGAAGCTTTTATACAGCCATGGTAATAAAGGTTAAGAAGATCAGAATATGCAAGAAATTCCAGATTGAGTCCTAGGTAATACAGGGAAGCAAAAAGGATAAGACATTTTCTTGGTTTGCAAATTATTGTAGGTTTTGGCATCCTATCATCTTACAAGTATAAGATTGTGCACATCTTTCAAAATCTGAAAGCCAATTTTTCCACTACCCAGACTATTGTCCATCCAATTGCTTCACTACATGATTTGTCTAAGTAGGACTGTAGGAGGGTGAAAATCTATGTACCCTTATGCTGTTTATGGCCTTGGCCCTGGACCTCCAAGAATTTCCCCACATGTATAACAGCATTTTTAATCATTTTCTACATCTGATATTATCTTCAACATTATTTTATCAAGAAAACAGTGTTGCTACCGAATGAGGAAATGTAGATTATTTGCCTCCTTAAGGTCTAAGCCTTGAAAACACGATTTTACCTGTTAACTTTTGTAAACTCAGATTGGTCCTGATAAAAGATATACCTTGTTAATTCTAGTTATGGATAGATCAAAATGTGTATGACATAAATAGACATCCATATCACTCCGCACTATTGTGGATATCACTAGATCAGACACTACTAAAGTTGGGTTAACTAACCACCATCTTTATTTGCATAAATTTCAAGCACTTAGAGATTATTAATTGCATAAATTGGAGGTGAAAATGAATACGTTAATGGCATAAGCTTCCGTTACTGCTTTCTTTTTTCATATTAGCGTATGCAGGACTCTTTTCTCTTCTCTTCAAGAGGTGAATACCGTGGATTCAAAAACTATTTCTTTTGTTTGTAGCAAAAGTGCCTTAAGCTCTCATGGACAAATACTTAACTACTAACACCATCCTTGTAAGTCTGATTACTTCCTACTTCCCCTTGTATTGTCAGAATCTTTGTAAAAAGTATAAATATGCTTACAGTAAACATGAGTAACAAAGTGGCATAATTCAGATAACCACCACAATTAGGCCATTGGATGTCCATGTTGTTTCACTCACTCTTAGCCGTCTTCAAGCCTTCTAGAATACATAGATGGATATTAACTACGAATTTAGAATGCATGGATGGAGAACTCTTTCATTCAACCGGTCACCAATGCAAAAGATAATTATAACCATATGATTTTAAATTGAATTATTTGTTTATGACAAAAAGACAGTCTGCTCTCTTGGTAGAAGTATGTGGATTGTTTTGCTTTTATTCTCGAGGTGTGTTTCAAAATGCTATTTGGTTTATCCTTGTAAAACTCCCACCATGTGACTGTACATAACTACATTTTGATGGATTATAAAGTTTCACCGGTGATACTGCTCTCGTTTACTAAAAAAAAAAAGAAAAAAAAAAAAAAAGGCATCCTGCTACCATGACCCAAATCTGAGTTTTGAGAACCTTAAGTTTCATAATGACATTAGGCATTCCTAAAACCACGAAATTCTTGAGGGATCAGAACGAAGAAGATGTGCATTTAAACAATAGTTAGACCGTCAGATGACGCATTGAATCAAAATAAAAAAGAACCATGCTGGGGAAAAAGTAATAAATGGTATGGAGTAATAAGGTTGAACTAAAGAGAGAGTTACATGAGCAATATAGTATTCCATAGTATATGGTGGATTCCTCTACACAGGTGTAAAGAGAAACCAGTATATTATAGTTTACTACAAGACCTATAGATTTCATTCAGAATGGGTGCACCATCGGCACATGGTGATCACTAAACAAGGGTAGCAATTCTGTACCATTTTCTTATTTTTCAGTTTGGCCAATATGAGTAAAAGGGCGCTATTTCCCAGTGGTAGGGGGCTACATAGGGCCGGAACGCAATAAGACTTTTCATGTAAGCTATTATCATCAAGAAATTCTCCTAAGCTAGTTAAAATGGTTTTTAAAGCCAATGTCAATGATGTAGTCAGTACCTCCGCCACCTTGATCTCAACTAAGAGTAGCCAGTGACATAGAAGAAGGTTAGGCTTATTAAGAAGTACATGATGATAGCTTCAACGCTTGGTTTACTTTGTTTTTTCGGATGATTAATGTTACGGGGGAGTGAGACTACACGTTCTTTGTTGAGTTTGCTTGCAAAAAAGGTTAAAAAATGGATGGAAAGTTGCTAGGCTCGGATGGGAAACCATTAATGCCTCATAGACCTGTTGGGGATTCAAATGCCACAACACAACGTCTAAAGGTGGTAATGCAAACACTGCTAAGGGTGGTAAAACGCCTAATGTACTCTAAATGTATTGAAGGTTGCTCTATCTAATAATCCTGACGAGTCACTTTCTAAGGAATTTGAAGGAGCGTACGGGAATGTCCAAAGTGGTCAATGATGATGCTAGTGATGAAGAGGATGAAGTCGAACATGTTTATGACGAGACATCTACTTTTTTGGCGTCATCATCCAAAAGTACTTGGTTAGCTAGTTTGGTCCTCGTGTTCCAGAGGTTAATGTGGCATTCCATTTGTACTCTAAATGTTTTGGTTTTAATATATTTTTTACTGGGTAACAAACAAAACAATCCCACTAGCTCAAGCAATAAAAGATATTTCCAAAATGTAGGTTTGGAATAATAACTAACCTCGGGTCGAAACAACATGCAGATCTGAAATAATAATATATAAATGAAGAAATGTAAACAACTCACTCATCGTCATCACTACCACTATCAGAACTGCTTCCATCATCATCATCATCATCATCATCCTCATCACTTTCTGCTAATCGACCAAAAAATAATAATAAATTCAAGATACAAATGCACGTCAAACAAAATCAACTATACCATCTTGATCTTGTTGTACGTCGTCGTCTTTTTCGGATTCATGGTCATCCTCGTCATCATAAAGAGGACGCTTTTGTGCCGGCATTTGCCCGATTATTACAAACAAAAGTCACCGGTGGGACGGCCAGGGAGGGAGACCAAATGGGAGTGGTATTGGACAATTTTCTTTTTAACCCTTCACTTACATGCCAATTACTACATGTTGTCTTTTTATCAAGCGTTTTTTGTTTTAAAATTACATATATATATATATATATATATATATATATATATATATATATATATATATATATATATATATATATATATATATATATATATATATATATATATATATATATATATATATATATATATATATATATATATGTATATATATATATCCGATCTAACTTAAAAATTAGGGTGAATTGCATATATATCTTTTTAAAAAATAAAAATTACATATATATCCGATCTAAACTTAAAATTGCATATATATTTTTCATGAGCCCAAATATGTCATATATACCCAAATACTCTTTTTTTTTAATATTTTAAGTCATTAAAATACATGATACCTATAATTTTATTATTAAATGACTACCTTTGTTCTTAAAATTTCAATATCTTCATTTATAAACTATAAATCTTACAACCAAACACAAGACATGTCATTGTACTTTACCCATATGAACACCAAGTACATGAAGCTGATGTCCTTGACATTTTCTTGTTACAGTAGCTAGTATTCAAAGTATGGTTACAACATAACAACAACAAAAGAAAGAAAAATGGCTAAAAGCCCAAGATAATAAACTGGTTATAAATACATCAATATAACATAAGTTTAGCATTTGCGTTAAGAACCCATTGTGACATATTGTGCTTATATCTTTCGGTTCAAATAGCAACATATGAACATATCAATATGTTTGTGGTAAATATCAATATAACTGTGTTAAACATAAGATTTAGTGGGTTTGAAACTATTAAAATCAACATGTGGCTCGATTGATCAGTAGAAAACAAGAGCAACAAACAATCAAATGAACAAAAATACTATTAAAATCAATTAGGACTTACAAAAAGGTATAATGTTGGTCAAGTTTAGAAACAAAGAAAGAGTATTATTATAAAATTGAGAAACAAAGAAGAACAACTGGTCGGTCAAGTTGAGAAACAAAGAATGAATACGATTATAATATTGAGAAACAAAGAAAAAGAGATCTTGAGAAAGAAAGAATATAATGTGGGAAATGATCGGTCTAATAACAAGGGTATAATGGACTTTTAATAATTAAACTATATTTAACATATATTTTGTGATTTAAAATATATAAAATAATTGTTTGGATATATATGACAATTTTAAAGTTTATGAATGATATATATGTAATTTTGAGTTTAGGCTGAATATATATACAGTTTTAGGCTTTTGGATGGACATATAAGCAATTCCCCCTAAAAATTACATATATATCCAATCTAAAAATTAAATTTTTATATATATCCAACCTGACTTAAAAATTACATATATATCTTATCTAAAACTTAAAATTATCATATATGTCCAAATACCCAATTTATAAATTATTAAAAGTATATTAAATATCATTTGATATTTTAAGGATTATTATACCATAGTTTCTATTTTCATTATAATCACACATAAAGGTGTTTGTCGGGTGGAACACCCCCAAAGATCATCATGACAGTGGAAGACTAATCAGGGTGTTACTTGGATGGGGATCACAGTCAATAATCATAGAAAATGATTCAAAAGAGACATTTTAAGAAAAGTGGTTATCATTCAATGAAAACTCATAATTTGTTACAAAATATTCCCAAATTGTTTTAGATGATACACCAAAATACTGAGCATGAGTTTGTAAGAAATGATAATTATGTTTTACACCAAAAATAAAGGTCTTGCTATGCCCGCTCCATGTCATGAATATGATCTTCAATGATTACCTGAGATAACATGCTTAAAAAGGTCAACAAATATGTTTAGTGAAATCTATAGGTTTAATATAAAGTTGAACACAAGAACATGAACATGATAATTGTAACCTAACAATATATCATAAAGAAAATCACAGATTATTATGCGCTAAGCTCATGCAACCAATACTCAACTGCATACACCGAATTGCTGGTGTACGTAATAGTTTGCCCCAAAGGAGGTAACAGCCAATTACCTAATGCAATTCAAATATGGTGCGCCTCGGTTATTTCCTATAACCAAGACGGGGTCGTTACTCCCCATAGTACTATTCACGATATCTGCATTTACTCGCGGTGACTAATGGTTCATGATACATAGGTCTTTCGACTAAATACTTAGGCAATTCCAATAATCAAGTAGCGAATAGTTATGAAAAACCTTGTGTTCTAGTTTAGAGCATGTATCTCCCTCGCAGGGTTTGTGAATAAAAGTAAAAGCGAGGCTATGAACTCACCTTAGTGGAAATGAACAAGCACAATGTGATCAAGTATGATGTAGCGGAGGCTTCAATCCGAAACCTAAGAACGAGATGACAAGTCTCAGAATATGATAAACCTTTGGTTCGCGACCAAAATGATAGAGAATTGAATATACTTATTCAATAGAGCATTGAATTATACAATTCAATAGTGCGTTATAGTGATTGTGGATAGTGCTTATTGTTTTAAGTTCAAAATACGTGCTACATCGACTTAGTTTGATATTTATCAAAAGTTCACACTTACGCATAAGTGAAATGTTCCTCGTTGTTGATTTATGAGAATAACGATGTTATCGAGTGTTTTAGTTTATTTATTATCAAAGTGTGTCGATAACGAATGGCGGTTTCATATAATTATATTCTTATAATTATATATATATATATATATATATATATATATATATATATATATATATATATATATACATTATATATAAGAGGAGGCATGCCACATAAAATGCCACTTGGCATCCCATAATGCCATGTCATATTTCCATGTCATCATTGAATTTATGTGGCATTTTTTTAATGACATGTGGCATTTTTTTTAATTTATGTTCAATTTTATTTATTTATTTTTTTTTAAATTCGGTTTGTATTTTTATTTGTAGATTTTAAATTTTAATTATGTTTAATTAAAAAGAAGACATATATTGGATTTGAACTTGGGTCATTCATAAGTTATCTAAACAACTTACCACTAGACTAAATTGTTTTTTGATTTATATGTTTCAAATCAATAAAAATAAGGACATGCTAAAAAATTCTGCAGTTTGTATTTTAGGAATGTATATTTTTAAGATAACAGTTTATAAAAAAAATTGATATATATTACCTAACAAGATAATTATACCTTATATATTTTTAACCTATTTTTTGTGTATATTTTTTTTGTATAGATACACCCTTTTATCTTTTATGTTATTAGTAAACATACTAATCCCTAATTGGTTTTATCGACCTGACAATACAAAGCTCGGTCTGCTCATCAGAGGCCCTGTTTCAGATATCACATTAAAATTTCAGTGCCAAACCAATATGCTGTTAATCACGAGAAACAATCAGGTTTGTTGTTCCTTGAGTCCTATTTGAAGGTGTATTCCTATTTGAAGGTGTATTCCTATATTATCTTAGTTCAGGCAAAGGTCCAATAGCTACTGTGAAAATCAATAAATCATCTTAGGAATCGCTTCTTGTGTTTGATGTTACAATATTAGTAAATGTTGGTGAACTGATTAACTACTTATTTAAATTTTATTTTTGTGAATGTTGAATGGCTATTGTACCTTTTAGGGAGTTGCAGAAGACTATCAATTTTTCTGTTATTTAGTGACGAATGTACAATGATAGACCAAAAGTGTCACGTTCATTTTAGTTTAAACAATTATGTTAATGTTATGTGACAGGTTACGAGAATAACTTAAGATGACTATTTTTTCGGTTTAACTCTTTCTTATTATGGCTCTACTACCCCTCATTTTGTACTTGTGTATCTGCAGAATGTTCATCAAGGATATCAAGTCGAAACTTTGGAATGGTTTTTTAACAGCAAGAGATGGGAGCCCACAAGATGGTTTGACCAATGCCCATTTTGATTATACATAATTACATATGTTCATATACATTTAAGTATTATCACAATCTGATGAGAGATCTTTGAATGAATTACATTTGATTGATAATTAACACTGGAGGTAGCAAAATGGTATCGATGACATAGTATCGGACTATCGGTAAGCCTCTTTTATTTCGTTGTTATCTCATCTCAATGATAGGATCCTTGGTTAATGTTAATGTTTTTCTTAATTTTTTTACTAATATATGCTAATGAATTAATTGCTAGATGACCAATCTTGTGTATTAGATGATGGAAAGATCTAATGGCCAAACTGCCGGTATTCATGATCTATGTATTCATCACTATTTGTTGGAGTTAATGATTAGCAGCCTCAACTCAATAGATCCTTCTCAAAACTACTACAACATCGGCACTTCAGACACATATCTTAAAGTTTGGTAAGCAATCAAGTGTTCATAATCCAGTTTACTACTTTACTACTGTATATATCTTCATAAAGAAATCTATTACATGAGTCAGCTCTTTCTTCTTAAGCTTGAACTGAAGAGGTGAAATAAGGTGGCTTTAAACTTTAAATGCAGTGATCCAATCTGTAACGTGTTTTTGTAAATTCTATCTTATTTGGTCTCTCCCATGTTTACCCATTTGGTCTCTCCCATGGTTAATTGAAAGAGTAATAATGTGGTACATTTCAATGTTGGTATTTATGGTACGGTTCACCTCGAGTAAATGTCCTTTCATGTGTATATTACTCAAGTTAATTTGGTTCGTATTCCTTTTAAATCTTTCTTTTAGAACCTGCATATACTGTATATTGACCAATCTTTCTTTCAGAACCAGCCACAATCACCACATACTAGATCTATCCGTCTTTGGTCCATGGATTCCATCTACAATATCATATGCTATTGTTTTTCTCCTCTCTTTCTCAACTTTAATCACCTATTTTTGAAGGAAAATATTCACATCAACACCTAATAATACTATGTCACAACTGAGACTTAACCAATAACCTCTTGGTTGATGGGTCACTCACATCCCGTTAGGACAAAGGCCCTTTAGTTTTCAGTTTTAATCGCTTAATCAACATTATAAACTGTACATGGCATATCCAAGTGATTGTGCGAAAGGAATTATTTCTATACACAACCTTAATATGTTGTTTTATTGCAGGTATCTATTCATTTTACTGGTCATGACTCATGAAGTGAGAGGAGGTCACATGTCCTCTTTTCTGGTCTATAATATCTGTTATAAAGTTTAATGTGGCCATCATGTGTTTTGTTATTATTGCACAGGTCAAGGAAGGAAAATCTAGCCCGTGCTAATGAGCATGAATCTTGTGGAAATTCATCAGCGGCTTATGAATGCTATTCAAAGGCAGTGGATACATCACCTGCAATCGCGTATGAATTAATTCAAGTAATAAATGCCGTAAGTTAAGTTATACATTCAACCACATGTGCATCACCAAGATGAAGTATGAAGTACTCATTTCTGAAATTATATACTATCAGATATGTATGCTAGCTCAGACTGTGAATCGAGCTACCATCCTTTAACTGAGTAAAAAAGCGTATTTACCTAAAAAAGAACTATTTACCTAAAGAAAGTTCTGTTTTCGACACAAAAATCCTACCTAAAAGAGAACTGTGTACATAGATATACGTTCGCGTTTTAGTTAATGTTTGGAACCTCAAAATTTCTACCTAAATGAAAGGTCCCGTTTTGGTGAGCGGAGTACCTAAGTTTGCAACATTTGCATATGTGTGAGCGGAGTACCTAAGTAAATGGTCACATTGTGGTTATCATGTGGTACCTAAAAGAAAACTGAGTACACAAATGAAAGGTCCTGTTTTGGTTCAAGAATACTACCTAAGTACACACGGTGTACCTTAAAGAAAGGTCGTGGTTTTATGCATGAGTACAGATATACTACCTAATGTTACTCTTCTTATTTTATGAAGTAGGTGGGTCGCATGGTTTGCAGCTGTGGATAAAAAGAAGCCGACGGCAGGAGAGAAGGATGACGAGGAAGTGGAAGGAACTGTTGAAGAAGAATGGCAACGCTTCTTGAACAAAAATGGCAAAAGGTTTCCATGGCCATCTCCAACATTGATGCCGCTGATCAACCGGTTCTATTTACGGACTCTACAGCCCCAACAACGAGTGCCTTGCTAATATTGAACTTAACTCTACGGTATATTTACGTATTTGGACCCTATATATCAGATGCAATGATTTCAGACTTTAGCACATTGCATAATAAAATGGGTCTATTTGGGTCTTAGGTTATTTTTAATTAATTAAATGTATCAAGAGATAGGATAGAAGATTAGCTATAATGGAAACGGGTTAAATGGGTCGAGCGGGTTGAAATTTCTAAAAGTGTATTTACCAACACTCACAATCTTATATCTTTTTCTGAATAAAAAAGGAGCATTTCCATGGCTTAAGTTATCATGTAACAATATAGGGAGAATATAGGTATGTGGGCATATATATGACTATGTACTAAGGTATTTGGAAAAAAGTCGTTGATATATCTAGCTAGGGGTTGGTATACCTTAATCCATAGCAGAAAATTATAACCAAGATATCTAATAGCTTCCGGTGGGAAACTCTTTAATATTTTATTTTTTAGAATACGTGTGATCAAATGTGCTTATGCATAACTACTTAAAGTTTGTACACTAATAAGCTAAGCTATTCTAAGAGAGCAATATAAGTGTGCTTTTTTGCAACATGGAATACATTTCGGAAGACTTTTAATTTCAGTTGCTAATGGACTCATTCAAGGTTTCTAATTATTAGGTACATTGATGGTTTACGTAACTGTATACAATGGTCAAGTAAGTTACGTTTTTATGAACTATTATCATTTTACGTATTTCGTAGCAAGTATGGTAGTCTGATCTTATATTATATACCACATAAACTGGTTAGGAGACCCTTGGTAGCCATGTTTGTTAAGTAATTTTGATGTTTTGTAACTCATGTTATGTCTCAGAATATTGATAAAATGGATAGTCCAGGTTCTAATGATGATAGATTAAAGTTTTTATGTAGCTTTGAGGCGATGTTTTGTAACTCATGTTATGTCTCAGAATATTGATAAAATGGATAGTCCAGGTTCTAATGATGATAGATTAAAGTTTTTATGTAGCTTTAAGGCGATGATACGCATATCGTGAGACACTCTGTAACGTTAATGACTGTAACAAAAGTAAAAGTATGTATGTTTCTCTATGAAGACAGGGCGATTGTTGCTGTAACAGGTGACGGGACTAATGATGCTCCTGCATTACATGAAGCAAATATTGGATTAGCTGCGGGTATAGCTGGAGCTGAGGTATGTGTTTGACATTGGTATTCTTCATGGATCCAAGTAAGTGCCTTGACTTGAAAGTAGTTTTAACATAACATTTTTAACTGTTAACACGACATATTTGTTATACGAATCATTGGTGTATTATGGCCTTAATTAGTGTCAGAATAAGACCTTGAAATCATGGATTATAAAAGTATTATTTATGATTTCAGACCTGTATGCGTGTATAATCAGAGAGTGTGATTGCAGCCATGGCGGGTGTTTGCCACCGCTGTGGTAGCAGCCCATGACAAGAGCCAAAGTGATTAATAATTCAGATGGTTGCTGCACGAAACAACACCAAAATGATTAATAATTCATATGACATCAACAGCCAAGAGATGGAAAAATTAGATGAAGAGCAAGACGTTATGTGGAGACCGCTTATTCATGGAGCAGCAATGACCTACTTCACCACAGTGGACGGACCAACTTGGGATGGACGGGTGTTGCACGGGCTGTGACACTCGATTTTAGGCCACGAAGTGTAAAATAGAGAAGTAAACAATGAAAGATTCAAGATCTTTCGTAAGGGATGATTGGACAAGTTAGAGTAAAAAAGCTGAAAGCCATTATGTTGAAGACACTACTGTTTCTTATCAGTGTTTGTTCAGGTGTACGAAGCTGCACTCGAATCTTTAGTTTTGAAATTAGAAGAGGAGAACCATACATTAATGAAAGACAAGGTACTATCTTGCATTTGCCTCTTTAAATAACAAGTTAAATTTGTAAATTTGGTATGAGTCACTTGGTCACGTCAGGTTGACCTAAAACTGTCTGATATACAGTTTGTTTTAAGATAATAGAGATTATAGAAGTATTACTATAAAGCCATCACGTTAGTTGTGTGTATTAAAGTTTCATTTTGGATGACTTTCAACCCACTCATCCCCCATTCAAACTGAGCCATTTTTTGCCAAAAAAAAAAGAAAAAAAAATCTTCATTTCACACATTTGATCCGTTACTAACTTAATCAGCCCATAGATAACTGAATAGGCAAAATTGGAACCTAAAATTATAGATATCAATAAAGAAGAGCAATCAGATTTTAAAGTAAAGCAACAAATTAGCACATAAACACGTAAATACTCTCCTACACCTAAGAGCATTAAAAACATAAACAAATTCCTACATCTTACAGGAATAAGAAAAAAACTTAAACGAAAGAATATAACTCATTAGACACCTAATCTGACCTGATATTTTTATCTGGTGCAGATGTGATTAAGTTTTATTGATAATAGAACTTTTCACAACTGCAGCTTCTAACTCAGAGAAGTTATTAACTAACCAACAGTCCGATAATCCTTTAACAGAATTTCCAGTGACTATCACATTTGACACACATCATAAACGTTGTGATAGGTTCATCAGTACTCCGTGTCTGCAACTGATAATAAGTACACTTCCTTTTCCCACATCGCCCACATATAAACTAATCAGTAGTAGCCTATAGTGGGCCTCCGCATTCACAATCAAATAAAGCTTTCAGTTCTCGCTATTTCTTCAGGTGTTAACTCCAAAATCCTCTCAGGCTTCACATGCCCAAGTAGTACTTACCGTTTGAAATATAGATTTTTTTATCCTTGACATAAGACATTACTGATTTGTACTTAAATTATGAGCCCGTTAGATGTTCCCCAGTTTTCAAACATTGCTGACTCAACTGATACAACAACCCTATAAGGGTCACACGCATTCACTTGGTATTTGTATTATCATAAATTATTAGCCCCTGAAACGTTGCACAATGCTTCTGCAAGAATGATGTAACCATCTTACAACATCCGAACTCTGTTTTGTGGAAGTCTGTTAAATGCAGTGTCACTTGGTATTTGTATTATCATAAAGATATGTTTGATGTTTCCACTACAAACGTTTTTCAGTGACATTATATCATTCTAGGTCCATATACTTATTGCATCTTATGGCTTGAACGTATATATTTGGTAGTCACGCTGTTCCTTTTAACATTCTAAGTCCAGTTTTTCAAAGAACATCCCTTTATTTTTTGTATATTTGAAGGCGTGAATTAATGAATTTTACACCCATCCTTCACCCACTTCTTTTTCTTATTTACTTTTTATATTCTCTGCTAGAGTAGGTCATGTGTAGATGATCATGACTTTAATATGTTATAATTTAGTTCTTTTGTTTGCTATGTTGCAGCTTCATCCCTTGATTAGAGAGTGACTTTAAGAAATACCTTGATCAGTTGGTGTTGAATAACAGGTCAATATGAGGTTTATCCAAGGCCTATGAGTCAATGCAAGTCAATATGTGATAGTCGGACCAAAAGTGGCGACCCATACTTCAAGACTAGAAGAGGTATAAGGTTTTGGGGTGCTTACGGTGTATGTTTATATCATTAATAAATCTGATGCATTTTGATATTGTTTTAGAGTATTGGCCATTGTGGTTGTGTTATATGGCTATATCTGAAAGTGACGTGTAGGAGGTTCAATATGACACTTTTACGAGTGCTTCAGCCAGGCTAACATATTAACTACAGGTGGTAGCATAATCAATACCACTACTTAGATAATGTTGTTCAAAAACTTTATTTTTTATGCACTTTCAAGGTACCATGTAAAACTGTGTTGATCGAATTCAGAAGTCGACTTACCATTTTTTTTTGTGATGGCGTGTCTTAATATTAAAATACCTTTTTAACCTCTATTCTTATGTTAACAATTTGTTTTTGTTTCCAAAAACACCTGATTACATATGCATTTTGTTCCTGTGATAATACACGTGTCGCTAAAACACATATTACCGCCAGTGGTTTGAGAATGTACGGTTTCGTTGGCCTGAAAGGGTTGTGTCGTTCTGATAAGAAGTTGCGGCGGCTGAAACGTGATGATCTCTTAGAAGCATGTACTTCTTAAAGTGGTAGCTTCACCCCGATCGCCAGAGCCGCTTGAGTGAGGGTCCTTTTTTGACATTTTTTGGCTATGTTCTTCGTAAGTAACTTCGATATTTCTTTAATATATTTACGGTTTGGTTCTGAGTTTTTTAGAACGACATATATACTAATAATATAAATATAAAATGCATTAATTGGTCCATTGGAAGCTCTTTTTCTAACAAAAAGAAGTGATGAAACGTGGCTAGCATTGCAGATTAGAAGGTGTGAATGAGTGCCATGTATTATAGGATGTGATATGCAGTTTGGAATGAGAGTCCATTGCTATCTTGACGAGGGCATAGCATTCAACGATAAAATTGAAGTATTTTAATCTTTCTGCTTTATCTCCTTCTGTTTTTATATGTTTAATATTAGACTTGATCGTTCAAAAAAAAATTTAAATTGACATATCAACATTGACAAAATAGGAAGTGTAACTATGCACATATAAAAGCCTTCTCTTGGCTACTCCGTTCTAACATTTAAATTTGCAGTCATTAATAGTTCTAGCTGCTATCATGCAATTTAGAAACTATGTTGTACAATACACCTATTCAGGGTCTTTTATTGCATGTAATACTATTATGATTATTTGTTTTGTCCATCTTAGTCATTTTTTTTTAATCTGTAATAAAAAGACAGCTCACGGATCTATTTGTTCAAGCAAGTTGTTCTTTAAGTAGATAACGTGCTCATTCATTCAGCTTTTCTCTAATATAATGTTTAGTTGTCTGTTTCAGGACCACATGGGGGCTGTTTTAACGTGTCCTCTGAGAAAGAAGTGATAGCTTAATCTTTGACGCTGCTAAAAAATGAACTTATGTGTGCTCATAAATCCTTAGTTGATTGGATGTATTAATGGTTTGGTAAGCTTTCTTTATCAAGTACTGATAATGACAATTTTGGAAATTAACATGAATCTTTAATTCGGCTATTTCTTTTCCGGGTGAGAATGCTGGCTCACTTGATCGCAGAACCCAATTTTTTACTTTTTGGCATATTTGAACGTGTATAGAATTTTTAACAATAATGAAAAACAGTGATATACTCCCATACTCCCTCTAATCTGGTTCAGTTGTAAATGTATTAGCAACCTCAGCTGCCGTTTGACACATTGATCCTCTTATGTTTGGTTTCGGTCGTGACCAGAATGACAATATAACGTCAAATGAGGAAATTAATAAAATTATAGCCAGCAAGAACGTTGAAAAGTGAATGTAATAAACTTTACGCATTATACTTTTTTATGTCGTTACATGTATTAGTTCTTCCACAAATCACCAAATTTTCCCGATAGGTAAACACCATTTTCTGAAGATGACGCTATGGCTAAAGCTTTTGACATTTGATGAAAATGAGGTAAAAATCTCCCTTTTTTGTCACTTTTTGAAACCAGTGAAATAAAAGTCTTAGATCAGTAATATTGGTTGCGTGTATTTTTATGTAACAGGATAGTACGATGAGGGTAAACCTATAGCTTATTCTTTGTTAACTTAAGTTTTTTAACAATATTTATAAGGCTTGCTCGCCCATTAAACGGGCTATGTTTTGATACTTTGTTTATGCGTACAACTTAGAAACTTTTTTTCTCTCATATTTATGTGGAATCCCATGATCAACAAGAAAAAGAAAAACATGTTCGTAATCAAAGCACTTACCTACTTTTAGCCGTTTTATAGATTATGGTAACATCAATTATATATCTTAACCGTTTCATTTAACTTTTAATTACTTTTTAGTATATATTTGATCCCCAAAATCATAATAATAATAACCACAAGTCATACCCGTCCATCGGACGGGTTTTGAGACTAGTATATATATATATATATATATATATATATATATATATATATATATATATATATATATATATATATATATATATATATATATTTAGTAAGTAATCGAAATAATAATATTCGTTATAGACTTTAGGTCGTCAAAATACTCGTTTTTATAAAGTCGTGATAAGTTTATAAGTTTTCTAAACTTTTTCTCGAATTTACACTTTTTACCCTTAAGTTTCAAAATGTACAAGTTTAGTCCCTCAACTTTGGAAAAATGAAACGTTTACCCAAAAATGTTTTTATACTCCAAGTTTCCAGTTTTGACAGTTTTGGCCCTTATATAAAACTGTTTTTATAAAATATTTCAAAATTCGATTTTTACACTTTTAGTCCATTGAGTTTCAAACTTTACAATTTAAACACAAACTTTTATTTCACTTTTAAAGCTAGTTTGCCATTATTATGAAATCAGACCCTAGACTTCCCATGCATGAAATTTACGTACAAAATCATCCTTTATCTTTCGAAACTTTACAAAATGGACCCTAAACTTTCCATGCATCTTATAATACGTATAATGTAACCTTGGACTTTCGAAAATGTACACATTACCCCCTAGACCTTTCCAATGCAAGTATTTTCACGTAGAAATCCCCTTTTCACTTTCCAAACTTCACATATTTAACCCGTAAACTTTGTAATTTGCAAATTTAGTCCAAAATCACGTTTTAACTCTTATAATTTGTTTAACTTCTTCAAAAGCTTATCATTAGCTTATTTCTAACTTGCGAGCTTAATTATATACATATTACGAGCTTAATTTTATCAATAACCATGGTTAGAAATGGTTTGGGTCCTAAAGGCCTAATCGGGTTGCGTTTGATTTTGAAGAGAAACGAGGCAAAGGGGGGGGGGGTGGTTCAAGGGTTTCATAAGTTGGTTTATTATGTTGTAGTGTGATCTAGATTGTTTTTTAAACTTTAATTACAAAATAATTGTCGTGTGACTATAAAAGAGTTAATATGCACGACATATGCTCCAACCAAAGGTGATAACAAGATTAGGTATTTATAGATAAACGTTATACCGTGTTAGGATATAAGCTTAGTGGTCGTATATGTGTGAGACTTAGCTCCTTAGGTTCTTAGTGTCTCGTAAATTTTACAATCGATCATAATATTGATTTTAATAGGTGCGCATAATATTTTTAACGTGTGATAACAAATGTAAACGAGTATAACAAATTGGAAGGAGTTGAGAAGAGACTTACAATCACCCAAATGGGTGGTGATGAGTACGAAGGAAAAGTGATCGTGACAAGATGGAACCCTTTTTCTCCTTATAACCCAAATCGATTAACACGACCCTTAAACGTTCCCTTTCCTTTTGCTCGATGATCCCACAGTGGACGAGTTTACTTAGAGGGTATGAGTGTTTGAGATTTAACTTGTGAGAGGTGAGGCTTTGTGAGTTTGGCTAAGTGTTTGATGTTGTTTATATAGAGTGAACAAGTATGGTGTTCACAATATTTTATGCATGGTTCATCCAAGATTTCAAGGAAAGTATAACACATTTGTATGTTGTTTGAGGCGTGCGTGCATGGCAGCCAATAATGGGGGCACAAGTTTTGTTTAGTAGAATCAAAGGGGAACACAAAAACCATTAGATATGAAAGTCAATTTGGTCAAGGTGGATTAGAGTGGTATTATATTATGACTTAGGGTATTATTTTATTTGCATTAGGGTGGCTTGGCCATGTTTTGTTTCTTCTTTCCTACACAACACGCAAGGATTACATATGACTAAAGGGGATGTATTTTGCTTAGTGTTTTAGTTGTTTCATTCGTTTGGTTTTGCTCGACCGGTTTACAGAATTGGCACAACAAAGATATTATTTGGCCAAGAATTTTAAGCACAAAGGAAATGGGGTATTGGGCTAGAGTAGGAAATGGATGAGGCCCAAGGTAAAGAAATGGGTGAGTTGAGCTTGGACATTGGATCGGGTGCAAACGTGAGCCCAAAGAAAAAAATAGAAAAGGGTGTGGGCTTGGCCCGGTTCAAATAAATAAAAAAATAAAATTTTATTATATATTTATTTTATATAACTTATTTGTATATTTTAAATAATTAATAATACCGGGATTGAGGGAACTTGGATCGGGTCACAACGGTGAAATTTGAGCATTTGATTCGCGTTTTATAATGCATTTGCCAAATGATATGCAAAGATGATGACAAGAAAATTTCATGGTGTTCTAATCCGTGCTTTATTCATGATTAAGGTGTTAATGACAAATGAAATTTTCAGGGAGCTTACAGTACCTACCCCTTAAGAGAACCGCGTCCCGCGGTTTAACTCGCAGAGGTTGTCACGGGTGATTCAGTAAACAGGTGGGGATACTTGGAATGCATTACATCCTCGCGTTCCCAGGTGAACTCATCACCTCTTTTCTTATAATTCCATCGAACTTTAACGATAGGAATGCAACTTTGCTTTAGCCTCTTGACTTCCCTGTCCATGATCTCAACGGGTTCTTCTATGAAGCTAAGTTTATCATTGAGATGTATGTCCTTTAGAGGAACAAGGGTTTCATCAGATAAACACTTCTTAAGGTTTGAAACTTGAAAAGTATTATGTACTCGACTGAGCTCTTCCAGAAGCTCGAGCTTATACGCTACTGGACCTACTCTTTGCAGAATTTTGAACGGTCCTACGTATCAGGGTTTGAGTTTTCCTCTCTTGCCAAATCTGACCATTCCCTTCCAAGAAGATACTTTTAGCATTACTCGGTCTCCTACTTGGAATTCCATTGGTTTTCTTCTAACATCAGTATAGCTCTTTTGTCTATCTCGAGCTGATTGTAGTCATTGCTTGATTTGGATTATCTTCTCAGTTGTCTCTTGAACAACTTCAGGGCCAATAAGTTATACTTCTCCAACTTCTGCCCAACAAACGGGTTGTTAATACAAATAAACCGTAAAAAATTTATTAATATTTAGCGATCTCTTTGTGTTTTGTTGATAACAAATATAATGTTATCATAAGTAAAATTATAAGGATACATGTTATTTTTATAAATCATCTACATATATAGTCACTTAATATAAATTGTTGTAATAATTCATTATTTGTAATAGTTTATTAGGATGGGTAAAAACCACAACCCATGAGCCATACCCATGGAGCATATCCATAACCCATGGAGTTTAACCCATAACCCATTGTCTAGATGCATTGCATCTTTTAGATACATTGTATCTACTTAGATACCCATGGTCCAAAGTCTAGGACCCATGACCCATGACCCATAACCCAAAAACCCATGGGCAAACAGGAGCGTCTCACGGATCCCTCTGTTTACACTAGACGGATCCCTCAGGCAAGGGATCTGTGGGATCCGTGCAACAGTAGCAAGAAATTGCCTATAAATAGAGAGCCATTTCTTCATTGTAACTCACCCCTCTTCTTACAAACTCTCTCATATATTCTTACATTCTTCTAACCTAAGATCACTTGATCTAGATAGTAGTTCTTCTTTCTTTTGTTGTGATTCTCATATAGGTCCTTCTCTAAGGCGAGATCACGAGCATTCTACAAGTCATCTAAGAAAGGGGTCCTTGATTGATTTGTTCCTTCACAAGATTTCTGTAGCGAAGATTTTGTATTTCATATTTCACATATTTGTTGTGCTATAGTAGTGTTGGTTTGGTCCTCCGTGTTAAGGGCTCGGTATTTAGCTTTGTACCGGAAAAAGTGTAAGCGACGTTGTGAAGGCTTCCTCGCCGAGTTGAAGGAGTTTGTTGACATGGTGCTTGAACTCTCGAGTAGGTGACTCGGGGAGTGGAGTAGAGCAAGGAAGGTGTCCTTGTAGCCGAACCACTATAAATCGGTTGTGTCATTTCTATCCTTTACTTTACTTATTTTCTTTACTTGCAATACTTATAGATCTATACTTTCTCTCTATCCACACGATTTCATATTACATCGAATCTAAAGTTTTTGAAACTAATTTAAAATCGGCAAAACTATTCAACCCCCCCCTTCTAGTTTTCCATAATTGGCATCAAGAGCTAAGTTTACAAAAGTTTTAAAGTAAACCGTATTTTAAAAACTTTTCGATCAATATGGGTTCTAAAAATTACAAGGAAGGGCAATCCATGCAACGACCTCCACTACTTGAAACTAATGGTTTTATATATTGTAAAAATAGATTCGAAACGTATGTGAAGTCAAAAGATATTGATCTTTGGTACATCATTGTTGAAGGCGATTTTGAAGCCACTACAAAAGATGAAACCGGAAATTTAGTAAACACCTCATGATCAACTCACCAACGATGATAAGAAAAAGCTTTCCAAAAATAGTGAAGCTAAAATGGTTTTATATAATGCTTTACCCAAAAAGGAATTCGAAAGAATTTCCATGCTTAAAACCTCTAAAGAAATTTGGAATTCTTTAGTTGTAACTCAACAAGGAAATCAACAAGTTAAAAATAATAAAATAGATTTATTTGTTCAACAATATGAACAATTTTCAATATCGGATGAGGATACTATAGATCATTCTTTTGCTAACTTTAATACTATAATTATATCTTTACAAGCACTTGATGGGTGTTTCTCTAGTCGTAATCATGTTAGGAGATATCTAAGGGCACTTCCATCCAAGTGGAGATCTAAGGTGACGACAATCGAAGAATCAAAAGACTTGTCAATCCTCACCCTCGATGAACTCATAGGCAATCTAAAGGTCTATGAGCTTGTCCTATCTAAAGATTCCGAAGCCTCAAAAGAGAAGAAGGAGAAGCACAAATCTCTTGCCTTAAAAGCCAAGAAGGTCTTAATAGGTCACCATATTGTAACACAAGCATCAGTATGTAAGAAATATAGAAGAGAAGTGATCGGATGAACACTAAACAACACACACGTATGAATACTAAAGAAAGTTATGCGTAGGATATATTGTGAAGTGAACAACCAACCTTCAAATGAAGGTTTACAAGACTATTTATTGGAGAAGCGACTAGGGCAACACTACAAGTCCCTTTCCTTCCTTATTGGGTTTGGGCAAAGGCTTATGGGCTTTCTACATAAGCCTTGCCATAAATACTAACATAAAAGCCTAATTAAGCAACCTATTACATGTTAATTACAAACACTTGAAATATAGTTTAGGAGTGATTCCAACAATCTCCCCCTAAGTGTTGGTAATTAATGACTTAACTAATCTTGAAGCGTTGTTGGTGCTGATGTAATAGTTGCTTCGACGTCTTTTTACATTCTTCTTTCTTGTGAGAAGAAGTGCCTTGATTCTAACAATCTCCCCAGTGTGAGGATCTTGTTTTTCTTTGAAGTTTTCAGCTTTGACGTCTTCATTTATCTTTGTTCTTTTTTCTGGTGTGGATATGGTGATGTTATGTTGCGGAAATCTGCATCAGGTCCGCTTCGTTGCTCAGGTGTCTCCATGTCCTTCTCCAACATGCTCACACGCTCTTTGAAGTTGGATTTCAGTGTTGATGTAGTTCTCTTTAGTCTTTAAACTTTGTAGATTCTTTGGCTTTGACTAAGAATCATTCTAACTTTTGTGTTACCTTTCGAGAGAACTTCAATTTATGTTGTTGTTGGTATAAGCATGTGGATAATCTCCACGATCATCTCCCAGAAGCTTCCATAAGAAGAAAACATAAGAATTGGTTAGTGATAAACACCAATCGATCATTGTGGCCGTTTCTAAGAGAAATGACCACTACGATTGTTCTTCTGATGAATGTCTTGATTCCATTCACCTTGGTCGGGCGAATCAGCCGTCCGAATCCCATAAGGGACAATTGGCATTACATTGAACAAGTTCAAGTAATGACCCACATTTTCAGGACTCGATTCTTGAAAAGAATCTCCTTAGCGGGATTTCCAGCACTTACAAGTTCGAACTTCGAGCGTGTTAACAACATAGTGTGAAAACACATCTCTAATTCTAGCAAAGGCTGTTCCTGAACTGGAGTCCTTCAAGTAGGATAAAACGATGTACCGAAGTACACCTATAGTTCAGGTGAGTCGCTGAGGTACACCGAAGCATCACCCCACGACTGTAGACCGTTTGAGACAACACTAAGCGTAACCCACAAGGAGTTACCGAAGTGACCTGCTGTCAGGGCTGTATGATGTTGACCCTGGCAGGAGTTTCCATTCAATCACTGAGGATCACAGTTGTGAACCCCTCATAAATGTTCTTGACAGATTGCTAAGATCTGTGTAGGACTCTAGAATAGTATTACTTGCGTCCTTATTGTTGAACGAAAAGTGATGAAATGTCGAGTGTTCCTAAGAGATCTTTTGATGAATCTCGTGGCTCTAGACTCAATAGCGCGCTTTGGTTTTCCTAAGCGGAGACTAGGGAGAGGGTCTCCTTCTTCAATACCAATAATCTCTAAGAGAAAGCTGATAGTTTACGTAAGGTTCCCTGTGAGAATGAAACAAGCTTCTGTTGAGAGAAACTTGAGTGGCTGAGAAGGTTTAGTGCATGCGTCACTGGGTCCATGACGACTTTGATCTTCAATACCGGTGTCATCTAGTGACAACCAGTAGCATATGAGTTGAACCCGGTGTCTGCCCTAAGTTGAATAATTTGGAGGGCTATTTCTTTTCACCCTTTTTCATTACTTTTCTTTTTAATTCTTCAACTCCATCTTTCTCTGATTCTCATTTTCTCCTTTTTATAATCATACCTAAGGACTTCTAAATTCTAACTATTGGTGGTGTCCTTGGGTAGATCCCTCCGGCTCTGGCGGATCATAGGACGGTTATTCCTAACCTTAGTCACCTTATAACACCATGACTAACCTATGTTGCCATAAAACCATTTTCTTGAAAAATCTCTCAAAGTGTATATGAGTAAAAACATTTTGTAACACTATGAGAGTTTTATCATTTGCAGAAATACTCCCCCTCCACATGTGCTTAAGTGTTTTGACAGAAATCTGCAGGGTGAGAGAAGAGCGCGCACTTTTGAATTGATCGACTCAAGATAGACAATTCCCCGCGAGACACGGTTACGTTGCATAGTTAAAGAGTTACATTGTCAGCTTTTAGGTGACAACTAGCTCTAATAACTACCTTGAAGGTGTGGACAAACCTCGAAGGGTTGTCAAACCCATCAAAGTTCATGTCTATCAAGAGCTTCTCGAATAGGTACAATCTACTTGGATAAGTCTTGAAAGACAAATCTTTTCGATGTATGATAGTTCAGATCTCGTCAATTCATTGGTTAAGTCTTAGCACGAAGATCCAATCACAAGTTTCAAAACATATTTGTATCACACAATTTTTCTCCCCCTCAAAAATGGCATATACATGTTATTTTTGATGAAATTTTGATATCAAATATGACCATTCTGAGTTTTGTGGGAAGATTTTCACGAAGAACAATTTGTGAACAAAGATCAAAGCAAGTACTCCCCCTCAACAAGTAATACTAACTTTTGAGGTTTTGAAAACATAAGGGGAAGTACTTGTTCTTTTGAGCAAAACTTTAAAAAATGAAAGTTTTGATAAGTTTTATTCAAAAGTAAGAAGCTTTCGCTCTTTTTATAGGATTGTGGAACTGAAGCGTACCATAGGGTCTTTTCATTACAAGTACGGGTTGTACACTGTTATGTGTGCACAATCCATTGTCAATTATACAGATCAAAATTATCCAAATATTTAATCAAAGAAACAAATTAAGGAGTACCAGGAAGTCCGTCAATAACACCGGGAATTCTCTCTTGACGTTGATACCCCGTAAAAGGGAAGCTTTCCCTTCCACCCACAAAGCTCTCTAACCTCCGCATTTGATCTCTGTGAAACAGCCTCTCATCAATCCTCTTGATTATCTTCTTGACATCCCTCTTTTCTCTGGAATTCCACCTTTTCTTCGACCCAATGCCTTCATGAATCTCTTTTAACCGATACGCCAACCCGTCACGAACCTTCTTCAGAGTGTGGTCACAAAATTTGGGAAGCTCATTGCATGCCATAAAGCAGTTGTGATGTAGTTCACTGCGGTAAACTACTCCAAACTTCGGTTTCTTCAGAATGGTGTACTGAGAGAGTTGGTTGATATCGGGAAAGTTCAGCAACGCTTTAGTGAGATTGAACCTTTTCTAATATGATTCTACGGCAAGTTGAAGGTCTTCAACACGTTCTTGGATGACGATGCTTCTTATGAATATCAACAAAGACTTGATGTACTGCAGCTGGATGTTGGTGGAGAAATGTCGCATTCGACCTTGTACTTTGGCCAGGTACATGTCTTCAATGTCATTGAGCGACAATCTCGGAAAATCAGCTTCAGAGAAGTCATATTCACGTTCTTCTTGGCGTTTGACTTTGATTTGTTCCAGGAATGAGTAATCCCACTTTGTAGCCAAGATGACATTCATAATAGCAATGATCCGTATGTCACTGTACACCTCCTTGTTAGATTTAAGTAAATGGCAGCTTCTGTAGTATAGTCTTCTTCGTGCAGGCCAATGATGAATACCATACAGTGCATCGAGGTCATAGTTTACCACATTTTCAAAAGACATTCTTGTGGCTTCTTCCTCGATGGCAACATTATCGGAGAAGACTGTTGCCGGGATGTTGAAGGTGAGTGAGGTAGTGTATTTCCTGCTTACATCGCTACCGTGTTGAAGAAATTCCAGGTCGTTGTTGAAGAAGAATTGGTAAGGAATCCTTTGTTGATCCGGTCGGCCGATGGTTGGTAGTGGCTTGGTCCAGTCAGTGTAGTAAGGAGTCTTGTCAGGTCTTGTGAAGTCGATGTTGGATTCAGGGTTGAGCCAATCAATATTGTTGGACATGGTTCGTGCAATGTTGTCGAGATGATATTCGACTTCAATTGCACTATCGGAGTTGTCCTTAAGCAGTTGAAATGTGTCGTTCTTGATTCGGCGCAATTCTCCCTTCGTTATCTTCTTCACTTTGAATGTTTGTTGAATAATCTTGACATGCTCCATGGTTCGACCATCTGCCGGTTCTTGGCCTTCCGGTAATTGAGGGGTGGCATCAACCAGCTTGGAAAACAAGTCATATTCTTCAGTTTCATCTTCATCCAACCAAGATACAACTTTGGTAGACTTTTTCTTCTGTGGCTTGGAGGATGATGTTGGTTGCTTGGTTGATGTCGTAGAAGGGGGTTGTTGTTGAGGCTCAGGAATCTCTTCATCATCACCACTAGTGTATTCGAAATGATCACCAGTTTTCTCCTTTGGTGGTGAGGACTCAGAGTCCCGAGGTTTATCCGATGCAGGAGGACGTTGAGCAGATCGTGTGGTGGTGGTGGTCTTTTGGGGTGGTGAAGGCATGGAGGAGGATTCACTTTTTTCTTTGGACGTTTAGGCTCGGAATCCTTGTCAGCATCATCGTCGTCTTTTGGTCGCTTAACCTTACCAGCCGACTCTTTACAAGATTTCTTGAGTTGATATTCCAGTAATGCCTCAAAAAGTTTAGCTTCGTCAGAAGTGAAACTTGCAGATCGTTGAGACATTTTCATAACCAGCTTGGAGATCAATTCAGCATCAGAGACAATCGGAGACAGAACTGGTTTGATTTCCATGACCGCAGGGGTATTAGATAGTGTATGCTTGACCAATGACATGAGATGTGGGTAGAGTTGTCTGGCAAACATCTCTTTTGTGACTCCAGGGACAGTGTCGAGGAGGATCTTATGAGTGTAGTCCCTAATCGTCTTGTCCATTTCACCCTGTATATCCCGGTTGAGAAATTGTTGGATCTGGTCTCTTTCTTCCGAGAACTCGTTTATCACATTCTGAAGTAAATTGACTCTGTTGGCAAGCTGATTCAATTTCTTGTTAACTACGTTGCGTTTCCTTGTTTGCCTGACAGCCTTGACAATTCTGGTCTTAGCACGTGAGATCCAAGTGTTGGCGGGTTTCTTGACTGATTTGGAGGTTCATCTGGTGGTAGCATCTTTGGATGGTGGTGGAGATGAATGAGATGATGAATCTGAAGAAGATGAGTCATGAGATGGCTCTGGGTCTTTTGGTGGCTCAGAGGATTGTTCCGGGTTATGGTCTGGATTATCTTGAAGGTAATTATCAGCTTCCTCTTGAGCTTTTGCCTCTTCCTCTTTAGCCCGAGCTTCTTCTTCAGCTCTTTCCTTAGCTGCTTCCTCAATATCTTCATCGGTGATCTTTTCATCCTTCTCCTTTTCTTCTTCTTCAAAGTTGAAGATGATGTCATCCTCTTACTATTGTTGCTTTGTTGATTCGTGAGTGGTGGTACCAGTTCCCTTATCGGGTTGATTAACCGCATCGAGAACTGGTGTGGTTAGTGCACCACCACTTGAACCTCCAGGGCCACGAGTTTGTTGAAGATTAAATTCCGTAGCAGCATGCTTTAACCTTAGCTCTTTGAGAGTCTTGTGGTACTCTCTTTCTTCATCCTTAGGTTCATCATCAGAGCTTTCTTCAGCTTCCTCAGCAACTGATGTTTTTCCCTTGTCTGTTTTGGGACTGAGTGGTTTGTCCTCTGACCTCAATGAGGTTGTTTCATCTGTTGGAGTTTCGGAATAACGAACCACCTCTTCAGACACGGTATCCTCGGAGTCTTCATCCTCTAGTTTAGGTGCCGGTTGAGGATTAGGAATGACACCCTTTGATGGAACCTTTCTTTTGCGGGGAGGATTCCTCTTAGGATACTTAAGGCCACGCCCAGTGCTTGCTGCACTTCCAACACTGCCTGATCTTCTGGTCTTCTTGACTGGAATGGCTGAAGAGTTTTCATCCATAAAGCCGACTTTGCCTAAGGTCACTGCTTCTTGGTATCGTGAATACGATGGAAGTCTTTTAATATCATCAGTGAGAAGGCAGTCAGTCAGTACTACACCTTGTTTCTTTGTTGAAGAGTCTTTAAATCTAACAACGTTTAACGTAGCCTTAAACAATGCAGAGTGATGGTTGGGGTCATCAAGTCTCAAAGGAATGTCCCGATTATTCCCGAGAATCTTCTGGATCAACAACTTTGTGTATCTGATGAAAGGAACCTTTGTGCCAGGCTTCTTGAGGTGAGACATCATGTCTTCTCAGATCAGACTTGCATAGTCGATGTGCATCTTGTTGACCATGCCCCAGAAGATTTGTAGGTGCATTAGTTTAGGATGTTCATGACCGCTGTCTCTTCCGGAAATAGACTTGGCGATCATGATGTATAAAGTTCTCCACGGCTAAGGAATGTTCTTTAAATCGACCGAAGAATGCTTGGTAATGATTCCTGCAACTTCATCATGGCCAATATCGACTATGAATTGTAGTGTAGCCTCTTCAGTTGGAATTGGTACATACTCAGCAGGCTGGATAGCAGGAAGCAGAAGAATTGCTCATAAATCAACAATAGTGACGGTGACCTGCTTATCATTTAGAGTAACCGTGACAGCATCTTGACCATCCACCTTTTTCATTGTATGCCAAAATTGGTGAATATAGATCTCCGGCACAGTTGCAGAGTCTGTAAGCATGTTGTTGTAGGGATGAGACTTAAGAATATCCACATCAATTCGGCAAGAAGACTCTGAGCAGGTAAAGTTCTCAAAGTCGACCTTGAGGTTGTTCTTTCCAATCTTCATACTATAACCAGTAGGGAATATGTCTTCCATTGTGAGCTCATTTGGTGCGTTAACATTTTCTATGTTGATATCCATATCGTTATCTGAAAGGTATTGAGACAAAAGAACCAACATATCGAAAGACATTATGTTAGTCAAAAGTTGATTTTGTTATCCAATTATTGAATATGTTATGTTAATGAATGTTACGAGTCCAATGTCACTTGTTGTCCAATAGTCCAAAGTAGTCGTGATAAGTTTCGTGAGTATATTAATTTTGAATTTTAAAGTCCAAGTTTTCACTCATTCACATAACATTTTAACCATTATAGCTTATTATTGACATTTTGGCCTTGTGACGTTATGAGTAACTTATTACAAGTTTGTTGTAACATTTCATAAGTAAAGTTATAATTATGGCTTAAGCGTAGGATTGTAAGCTTATGCGTAAATATTGTGACCATACGCGTAGAACTAAGCTTATACGTCGGAGTCCATCTTACGCGTAAGAAAGCTTACGCGTAGGAATAGACTCTTGGCATAAAACTTACGCGTAAGTGTAGGTTGGGAGCTTACGCGTAAGGTATTCCTTAAGCGTAGAATCCAATTTTAACCTTGATTCTGACTTGTACGCGTAGAAGCCTGAAATAATTCAATCATGACATTCAAATTAACAATTTTATTCAACCTCTTTCAAGAACACATGGCATATTAAGTTAAATTTTATTTACGCGTAGACTTAGGTTAAGCGTAAGGATAAACCCTAACAATTCAAATCCTACGCCTAAACAATCTAACCATGCAAACTTTACCAAAAGTTTTCTGGGATGTTTTAGGAGCCATATGAGATGAATGAAGCAAGTTTTAACATCTAAAATCTCATGAATCAAAAATACCCAAAGTTACGAATACTTAAACCCTAAATTCAAATTACACCATTTTGTAGTTACTGGTTAGATTCAAGAGTTTCATTGGTTAATTAAGCATGTAACAAACATCTTTCAAGCCTCTAATTGTCCTAGAGTACACACAATATAAAACACCCAAATCTCACGCATAAACCCTAGAATTTGAAAAAAAAAATGATTAAACGTTTTCTGGGTACAGGTTTAGGATTGATATTTGAAACATTTTAACACACCCATTTCATAAAAAAAACAACCCAACATGATTTCATGTTTATACGCGTACGTGTAAACCTTAAATCAGGCCTAGATAAAAATCAAACCGTTGGATTTGCAAACTAATAAAAACCAATGTTTGAAATTACTCAAGGACACTTAAAACACTTACAAATTAGATGTTTATAACACGGATTTGAAGATTGATTTATGAGCATGGATGATGGTGGTTGTAGACTTTAATGTTTTTAATAAATGTTAAATGAATTTAGGTGGAGTAGTTTTGTTGAATTAAGTTTAAACATTTGACAAGTATGGCCCCTCCACCTCAACCATTTTCAACCACAACCCATAACTTCCATTTTGATTAAGTAAGAAGTGAAAGTTTGGAAAGAAACTTGACGACACTCCCCCTCGACTTTAGAAATAGAGAAATTTTACAAATTTGAGTCCGAGGAGTGTTTTGAAACAAGAAACGAATCCACCATTATCAAAGATACAACCAAAAATGGGAAACATGCAAGTACAAGGTTTTATGAAACATAAAATATTTACATTCTCCCCCTCAACACTTGACCGTGAAAATATTGAATTGTTTGAAAGAGTAAAGTGTTGATGAAAGATTTGTACTTGCAATGTTGAAAGAATTTTAGATGGAAGAATATTTTTGTATTTTATGAATTTTATATTTTTCTATTTTGTTTTTGATAAAATATTTACAAAAGAGATTTTGGTGTTTGACTGGTTTTAAGAATGTGTCAAAAGTTCGTCCAGTTCCTCTGGAGTCAAACACCTCATACCAATCCGGTGGATCAACTCAGTAAACCTAGCAGGAGCTAAGGCTTTGGTGAGAAGGTCTGCCAGTTGGTGTTCAGTACCCACAAAATATAATTCAACGGTACCCTTTTCCATGTGCTCCTTTATGAAATGATATCGAAGATCGATGTGCTTGGACTTCGAATGTTGGACGGAGTTGCACGAGATTGCAATAGCACTTCGATTGTCGCTGTACATCGGGATTCTGTCAAATACGTAACCATAGTATTTTAGTTGTGTTCTCATCCAAATGACTTGAGCACAACACGCTGACATGACTAAATATTCTGCTTCGGTTGAGGACAACGATGTACAATCCTGCTTCTTCGATTGCCATGACACCAGTTTGTCACCAAGAAATTGTAGTGCACTTGAAGTACTTTTCCGAGAATCTAAGCAACCTGCGTGATCAGCGTCTGAAAAAGCTATTAGTTCAAAATCAGAATCCTTCGGATACCAGATTCCCAAATTAATGGTTCCCTTGATGTATCGGAGGATTCTTTTAGCCTCAGAGAGGTGAGTTTTAGTTGGTCGCGACTAATAACGGGAGCAAAGATATACAGCAAATACAATGTCAGGTCTACTAGCTGTTAGATACATGAGAGACCCAATAATACTTCGGTATTTGGTTGGGTCAACCAATTTCCCATGCAAATCAGCATCCAGTTTCTTGGTATGTGCCATCGGCGTGGCATAGGTATCACAGTGTTGCATTCCATGTTTGTTTAAAATTTCAAGAGCATATTTGGACTGACTAAAGAAAATACCACGGGGTGATTGATGAACTTGCAGTCCTAGAAAGAGCGTAAGTTCACCTATCATGGACATTTCAAAATGTTTTTTCATAAGTTTTGAAAAAGCGTTTGAGTACTTTAGATGTGTTGACCCAAAAATGATGTCATCCACATAAATTTAAACGATTAAAATGTGTTCCCGTGATATTATATAAACAGTGTTGGGTCGACCGATCCTTTGAAAAAGTTATGAGATATAAGAAAGGGTGACAACTAATCATACCACGCCCGGGGGGCTTGTTTGAGACCGTAGAGAGCCTTGTTTAATTTGTAGACGTGATTAGAGAACTCTGGATCAACAAATCCTTCCGGCTGACTAACATAGACCGTTTTCTTCAGTTTACCATTCAGAAAAGCGGTTTTGACATCCATCTGAAAGACCGTGATGTTCATGTGAGCCGCGAATGCCAGAAAAATTCGTACAACCTCAAGTCTAGCAACCGGTGCGAATGATTCCTCGTAGTCAATCCCCTCTTCTTGTCTATAACCCTTAGCCACCAGACGTGACTTATTTCTGATAACCGTACCTTCAGCATCCAACTTGTTTTTCCCAATCCATTTCAGACCAATAACATAGACCCCTGTTGGTTTTTCAGTCAATTCCCATACTTCAAGACGTTTAAACTGATTAAGTTCTTCTTGCATGGATTCGATCCAGTTGTCATATGTCATGGCTTCTTTAATATTTTTGGGTTCAGCTTGGCAGACGGTAAGTGCATAAATGCAATGTTCACCGTTAGTTTGAAGGCGTTGTCTAGTTACGACTTGTAACACCCCCAATTTCGTGATATGCAGTGGAATTCAAACTGAGTATTACTTGATGGCACAACAGTCATAATAATAGAAAACGATCTCTAAAGGAGTCATTTTAAAAAGGCTTTATCATTCAAATATATCAGAGTTTACAAAATAGGTCCCAGTTGGTTCCATTGTTTACAAAATACATCAATATAAAGTTTTTGATGTTTTGTGAATGATAAATTATTTATAGCCTTCTTGATCTTGTCCTTGCCCTTCCGTGCCAGCTTCTAATATTCCGTGCCAGCTTCCAATATAAAGTTTTTGATGTTTTGTGAATGATAAATTATTTATAGCCTTCTTGATCTTGTCCTTGCCCTTCCGTGCCAGCTTCCAATATTATGGACCTGAAATACATGCTTAAAACTGTCAACACAAAAGTTGAGTGAAATTTATAGAGTTTGTTTGATGATTGAACACATTATGTTTGTAGTGTGAGTTATAAATTCACACCAATGGTTTGAAAACAAAACAGTTATTATTAGACTAAGCATCATGCAATCAAGGCGTTAACTTGCTCCAAAATTAATTGATGAAACTGTTGGTACTTGCCCTAATAGGTAAAATTGCCGTTTTACCTAATGTTACTCAAATATAGTGCGCTTGTTTGCCTACCCGGTCAACACAAATGGGATTCGTCAATCCCAATAGATCTATTCACAATATTCGCGCCCACCTTCACTCAGTGATTAATGATTCATGATTTAGGGACTTAAGTTTGGCAAATGCGGTAACTTAGTGCTAATAAAACAATCAGATAAGCATACAGTTTGAAAGCAATGTGTTCGGTTTAAAATAAAGCATGTATCTTCCCCAAGGGTTTGTAAAACAATTAAGTAATAGAAAGTGGGGCTATGAACTCACCAAGAGTTAATGATGTTAAGTACTTTAACGGATGTGATGGATAAATCGGGAAACTTCTACATGCAACCTAAAAATAAATGTTGCGACTTAAGTTTGGAATAATGTTTTAGGAAAACATAAACCATCATATATATGTTTCTATGTTGATCATGATGTAGTCAATTATCATTTGATGTTTATAGTAAGATCTTTAATATGTGAAAACGTATTTAGTTTATAGATATCGTACTACCGTTCGGGCCATCATAAATCAGAGGTCATGTAGTAAACGTTCGAGGAGCTAGGACACTTTAAATCGTAAATCCAGAAACTCGTCGATACGTTTTACTCAAATGAAACCCCTCACATGAAGCTCCCTACTATTGTAGCTGTTAGGAATTGGAAATTCCATAAGTAAAAGTGTCGGTCACCCCAAATATGATGTAGCATTAGTTAGCTCGTACACATGTCGTTTGTTACGTTATTTAGCAGTTTATTAGTTAGTTTGTAGCATAGATTAGTTTAGTGTATCACCGTGGAGGAAGGACGGGTCTTTACCCACTGTATACCTGATCCACAGGCCGTCAGGAGGTCGTTTACTTTGTAACTATAAATACCCCTTCCATCCATGGAAGGGGTGGTACTTCTCAATCTAACATTTGATAATTTACAAAGCAAGTCTCTAACTAGAACACCCATCTCTCTACTTTCTCTCTCTAAACATGGCACACTTGTATTTCCATCATCCAAGACCATCCGACTCATCAAACACATAATATTTTCGATCCTACAAATGGTATCAGAGCCAAGGTTGTTGTGTTTTGATGATTTATTATGGCTCGAATACTTGTTTTTAACTGATTTCGTACCAATTTTTTGTGTTGGAAAAATATTTTTTCCTACTTCTTTGTAATATCAGTTTTTAACTAGTTTTGTGTATCCTTTTTGGTAAAACAAATTTGTCATGTGGTCTAATATCTGTTTTATGTCTTTTGTCCAAACAGTGAAATATCAACTTTGTGGTCATATGGTCAGTTGTGTCAACTTTGACAAGTTTATTGGTATGCTGTTTTTATGGTAAAAAAGGATGCAACTTTATGCAGTTTTCTGGGTAACTATGAAGATGGTCGGAAAAGTGGTCGGAAAACTCATCGGAAAAAAGTCTTATTTCTTCTAGTGACTTGTCTAAGTGTCCAGATTCAGTGTACTTTATTTATAGCGACTTGGTGTAGCGAGTTGTGTCATAAATCTGCCTAGCGACTTGTCTTTACAAGTCTTAGCGACTTGTCATGAGTGCTAGTGACCTGACTCTGCTAGCGACTTGGCCTAGCGACTTGACCTAGCAACTTGTTATTTAACAAGTAGCGATTTGTGTAGCGACTTGTCTATTATAGCATTGTAGCGACTTGAATGAAAAAAATATAATAAAAAAAAAATAGATAGAAGATGTAAAGACTTGACCACAAGACCATATACCATCATACCAAAACTGTATCACGACCTCAGTTTCATCCAAACATCATCAGTCTATACCATGATCTCACAACAAGACTCACGATCTCAGTATCCACAACAAGACTCTCGACCTCACTATACCATGGCATTATTTTTTACGTGAAACTGAAATGACTTGATCTCAGTGTGTTCTTTGTTTTTGTGAAGCTAATTGTTGGAATCACTCCTAAACCTATATCAAGTGTTAGTGATTCATATGTAATAGTTAGCTTAATTATGGCCTTTATGTTTGTTATTAGCTTAAGCTTATGTAGAAGGCCCATGAGCTTAGGCCCATGTCCATTAAGGAAAGGAAGGGAGTAGGAGTGTTGCCCTAGCTCCCCTTCCTATAAATACTCTTGTATAACCCTCACTTGAGGGTTGGTTGTTCAATATTTTCTCTCATTCACTCCTTACGCGTAACCGTATTATTATATCGTGTGTGTGTGTGTTTGATTATTGTTCATCCGCCTCTCTTCTCCTCTCTATCTCTTTCTATTGTGCTTGTGTTGTAAAACTAGTGACCTAACAGTGGTATCAGAGCCTACTAGTTGGGTGAATCGTATTGTTTTTGAAGTAGGTTTTGGTCCTACGCGTAAAGCATACGAGTGATACTTTGGTTCGCTTAAAAACACATTTTTTACACTTTTGAATCCAAGATTCTTGTACTTTCAATGTTTTAAGGTGTTAAAATAACTGTTTTTGGCAAAAAGTTTCAACCTTTACGTGTGGATCATTGTTTTTGAGCTTGGTTTTTGAAGAGGTACTCGTTCTACGCATAACAGTTTTAGACACTTTGGATCATCAAATTTCACACTTTTGTGTTATTTTGGTGATATTGAAGCTCTTTCATCACAAAAATCTGGTTTAAAAACATCTTTGGGCAAAAGTCATTTTTACGAGTAAGTCTACGCGTATCAAAACCCTAAACTTACGCGTAACTTATTCCTTGGTTTGATCTTCAGTTTCGTGGTTTACTCCGTGTTTTCTTGCTTGGATAAGCCTGAAAATACGTCGACTTGGGATATCTTTTGCACTGTGATAGTGTAAAAGATCACTTGGGCTAAAAACCCTAAACTTACGCATAAGCTTAAGCTTACGCGTAGAACCTCTTACGCATAAGATTCATCTTACGCATAAGCTCTGTCTTACGCATAAGGTAATCCTACGCCTAACTTACGGTTTACGCATAACTTTAGTGTTTTTCTCCTTACTTACGCGTAACTCTTGCTGTTACGCGTAACTTTGGTGTTTTTACGCATAAGTGCTACTTGACTTTATTGTGATTTCTACGCCTAAGGATACTTCATCAGCAACGTTTCATTCGACTACAAATTTTTGGCGGGAAAATTTGAGTAAAATTTAATTTTTCGGGGAGACTAAACGTTCAATTTTTACGCGAGATTCAAATTTTGGTTTAATTGTGAAAATTTTGGTTAAAAATTCAAATTTTTGGTCCCAAATTCAAATTTTTCGGGTAAAATTTGGCGTCAAAATTGTCATAACTCAAATTTTTCTTACAACCTTAGAATTGAATTTTATAGTGAATTTCAAATTTTGAGAGTCAAAATTTTTCAAAATTATTTTTTGGAGGGAAATTGAAATTCACTATATCGACCCTCTGTGTGCTATATCGACTTCGCACCTTTTCTTCTCTTTGATTCTTCTGCAGGGGAGTGAAATGGATTCTGAAGATGGTGCTGCATTTGTGGCATTGAAAGAAGGATACATGGCTCTGGCTCTGGAATTGAAGCGTCAGACATCATCAAATTCCCGATATCCCGCAGTCGTGCAAGGTGAAAGAGTTGATGTACATGAAAGGAATGCTCAAATGGACGTTGAGAATGTTGTGATTACTGCAACTGTCAGTAATGCGGACAATGAGGTTGTAGCATTGGAAAAGCAGGATGACAGCAGCAGATCTGGAGAAGATATCATACTTAACTACGACACCGAGCCCAACTGTGACGAAGAACAAATGGTTGAGGAAGATATCTTACCCACCTATGACACTGACACAGAACAGATGGTCGAGGTACAATATACTATTGATCATATTCTGACTGCAAATGCGACACAACATACTGAGCAACCTGAATTTAGTAATGAAGGAGAGGTTGACCAGTGTGTTGCACAATGTCCAGACAACTATCTCATGTCTGAGCCCTTACTTGTTAACAATTCAACTGAAACGTCAAATCAAACTCTTGCATCTGAAAACATTCTTCTCAAAAAGACCATTGCTCAGTTTCATAAAGATTTTTCAAAACTAGAGGCACATTGCATCTCTCTTGAACTTAAACTACAAAACAAATCTTTTTCTTCAGAACACAATGGTCAGTATTCAAATGAACAAAGTAATCGTGTGGATACATTAGTAAAAGAAAATGAGCATTTAAAGGCTCAAATTCAAGCAAAGGGGCTTGCACATGTTGCTTTACAAAACAAACTGAGAAGATTAACTGACAAGAGTGTGGATACTAATTTTTCTAAACCAACAATCTTGGGGAAATCGTCTCTACAACCTTTCAGAAAACAATCTGTAGTTAGACAACCAACTGCATTTAAATCTGAACATTCAAAATCTTCAAAACCACGGTTTCCCTCCCAAGTTGTTGAGAATAATCATTTGATAAAACCAATCACTCCACATTCCTGGCCTAAGAATAATGCTTCTGTTTCTGTTACACATGTTTCTGTTAAACCTGTTTCTGTTATACCTGTTTCTGTTATACCTCAACATGTGGCTGCTCCTGGCAAATCTAGGATTAGTTCGAACATTGTATCTAAACTGAGCATTAAAATTAAAAATTCATATGATTCAAATGACACATACAAGAACTATGATCTAGAAAAGGCTAGGAAAAGGGCACTTCTTCAAAAGGATGGAATCTTAGGTTCACGACCTAGTGTATCACCTTCGCGTGTATTACTGAACACTACCTGTAGTAGCAAACCAAAACCTAAGTTAACTCAACAAACAGTTAGAAATAAACCCGTTGATCTAAATGTAAACTGTCAGAAACCTAATAGGTGGATCCATATAGGACGCAGACTCTTCCCAAAAGAAGTTTCAACATCCCCTAGATCTAACCTTAGATGGATACCAACGGGTAGGATTTTCAAAACTGTTACTCTTAGGTGGATTCCTACAGGCAAGATACTAAGTAGTTGCATCAATACAAGTGTGAAACCCACAACATCTATCCCTGAGGCAGGAAAGGAAATCATAAAAATAGCATGTTCAGGTGTCAAGAAGATAATTGACACTACATCTTTATGCTTCTAACATCTGGAACCCAGTTACACTTGGGGATCCATGTTTTTCTCTTTCTTGCCCCCTTCTATTGTTCTATACAGGTACAACAACTATGGCTCCTACTGCAAAACAGCGTAGGACCCGTTTCTCACCGTAAAAAAAAAATATCATGATCCATCAGCTGTTCCACCATTGTACTTAATCGTCATGAATTGGAAACATTGTACTTAATGGTCATGAATTGGAAACATTGCTTGCTCCTCTGGTTAAAGATTCTGCCAAAAGTCGTGCTTTAGATGAATCGAATGTTTCCGCTGCACAACCGATAATACTCTAATTTCAGATACACCTGAATCTACAACAACAACCAAATCTTCTATAACAGAAGATCAAACTGCTTCCAACAACAATGACACAGCTGATGATCAACATAATGAACAGAGATGTTTTATCAGCAGTTGATTCTCACGAGATATTTATGGGACTTCACACTTGTTCGATCAATTCGACATACATGGTTTCGCTGTCTCCTTATCCATGGTTTCGCTGTCTTCAATTCATCATCAACATACGTGGTGTATGATTCTGAATCATTGAAAACATCGAGGGGGAGAGAGTGTGTAGGTGGTCATTGCTTCCTTGTTCTTCTACATGCTTCTTTGCGAAAACCCAATGCCTTCTTGAATCTCTTCAATTAAGGGAAAGAAATAAGACGATCTGTGGCTCAAACGTCTCACTTTGGTGTTATCGTCTCAATTTCACAAGTGATCTTGTGTGAAGTTACCCAAATTTGATGTTATGATGCCTCACACACGGTCTTGGTATCGAGTTATTTCATATTCACAGGTGGTGATTAGTATTCCGATAGACTACAACATTCAGGGGAAAGTCGTATCATTTCGTCTTTCATGGTTTGTTTGGTGTGATGCGTCTACATACGTAAGAAGATCTTGTTGATTTCTGGCATGTTACCCTCGAACGGATCTTCCGCAATTAGTCAGATTTTCTTTGTGTGGTTTACTGCTCATCTACAAATTCCGCTGCATACTGAAACCTTCAAAAGTTAGAGGAAATGTAGACTTCATCAAAGTTTCAAATCTGCTAAAGACAGTTGTCAGTTTGGGGGGAAGCTGATTCTGAAACTTCTTCACTATGGCTTCTGAGCATAACAGCTTGGAACCCGGTCACAACCGCTTAAACTTCCCTCAAAACCCATCATCAGCTGAACAAAGCCCCCAGCTCACTCGTCAACAAATGGAAAGGTTATTTGCTCCGCTGTTCAGTGACGATATTGATGAACGTGCTCCAGGTGTATCCGCTGCTCAACTTGATACTACTCTTATACCTGATACACCTGCTACAACAACTACTGTTGAAGAAGCACCACCAGTTGACTCCACTACAACAGTTGAACAAACCGCTTCCAACAATGATGAACCGGCTGATGATGTTCTTAATGCAGTACCCCCACCTGCAGATTTTGATCCAAATGCATTCTTTAACCCGTTTGATAATGAAACTGCTGCACCTGATGTCGTGGAATCATCAACAAACCATTTGAATCCTCAGAATCTGCACAATGTATACCAACATCAACCCTCTACACATCGATGGACAAAAGACCATCCTCTGGCAAATATTATTGGCAACCCGAATCAACCAGTCGTTACAAGACAACGTCTTCACACAGATGGTGAACATTGCATTTATGCACTCACTGTCTGCCAATATGAGCCTAAAAACATTAAAGACGCAATGACAAAAGACAACTGGATTGAATCCATGCAGGAAGAACTCAACCAATTTAAACGTCTTGAAGTATGGGAACTGGTTGAAAGACCAACAGGGGTCTACGTCATTGGTCTTAAATGGATTTGGAAGAACAAATTGGATGCTGAAGGGAACGTAATCAGAAACAAGTCACGTCTGGTGGCTAAGGGTTATCGACAGGAGGAGGGTATTGACTTTGAAGAATCATTTGCTCCGGTTGCTCGTCTTGAGGCTGTTCGGATATTTCTCGCGTTCGCGGCTCATATGAATATGACGGTCTTTCAGATGGATGTCAAAACTGCGTTTCTCAACGGACAACTGAAATAAACGGTTTATGTCAGCCAACCAGAAGGATTCGTTGATCCTGAGTTCCCGAACTATGTTTACAAACTGAACAAAGCTCTGTATGGTCTCAAACAAGCTCCTCGGGCATGGTACGATAAGCTATCATCTTTCCTCATTGCCAATAATTTCACCAAAGGTTTGGTCGACCCTACTTTTTTCATACAATATCACGGGGCACATATCTTAATTGTTCAAATTTACGTGGATGACATCATTTTTAGGTCTACACATAAAAAGTACTCAATCGCTTTTGCAAAACTAATGAAGAAAAAACTTGAAATGTCCATGATGGGTGAACTTACGTTCTTTCTAGGACTGCAAGTTCATCAATCACCCCGTGGTATTTTCTTGAGTCAGTCCAAATATGCCCTTAAACTGTTAAACAAATTTGGAATGAAAACCTGTGACATTTATGCCACACCAATGAGTCATACCAAGAAGCTAGACACTGATTTACATGGGAAATTAGTGGACCCTACAAAATACCGAAGTATTATTGGGTCTCTCATGTATCTAACAGCTAGCAGACCTGACATTGTCTTTGCCGTTTATCTCTGCTCCCGTTATCAGTCAAGACCAACTGAAACCCACCTCTCTGAGGCTAAAAGAATCCTCCAATACATCAAGGGAACCATTAACTTGGGGATCTGGTATCCGAAGGATTCTGGTTTTGAACTAATCGCTTTTTCAGATGCTGATCACGCAGGATGTTTAGATTCACAAAAAAGTACTTCAGGAGCACTACAATTTCTTGGTGATAAACTGGTGTCTTGGCAATCAAAGAAGCAGGATTGTACATCGCTGTCATCAACCGAAGCAGAATATGTAGCCATGTCGGCGTGTTGTGCTCAAGTCATATGGATGAGAACACAACTCAAAGACTATGGTTACGTATTTGACAGAATCCCGATGTACTGCGACAATCGGAGTGCCATTGCGATCTCGTGCAACTCAGTTCAGCACTCAAAATCTAAGCACATCGATCTTCGCTATCATTTCATCAAGGACCATGTGGAACAGGGTACTGTTGAATTATACTTTGTGGGTACAGAATACCAACTGGCAGATCTTCTCACCAAAGCCTTGCCTCCCGCTAGGTTTAATGAGTTGGTCCACCGGATTGGTATGCGGTGTTTGACTCAAGAGGAATTGGATGAACTCTTAAAACAGTCTTAAAAACCAGTCAAACACCAAAATATCCTTTGTTAATATTTTTCAAAAACAAAATACAAAAGTATAAAATCAGAAAATCTCAAAAAAATTCTTCTATCTAAATTCTTTCAAACATCGCAAGTACAAACCTTCAGTCAACACTTTGTTCTATCAAATCTTTCACTATTTTTCCCGAACAAGTGTTGAGGGGGAGAAAGTAAACATTTTTCGGTTTCATAAAACCTTGTACTTCCATGTTTTCAAAAATATGTTGTTTCTTCTAAAATGGTGGATACGTTTCTTGTCAAATACTCTCCTCGGACTCAAATGTTTTTTCAAAATTCATTATTTCAAAAGTCGAGGGGGAGTATCGTTAAGTTTCTTGTCTTACATGTGTTTTGTCTAAACGGAAGTTAAAGAATCTTGGTTGGAACCTTCTTTAAGGTTGAGGGAGTGAATGTGTCAACTTGGCAAATTTATGTTAACAAAATCATTTACTCCTAAAACAACCAAGATCAAACGGCCCAAATCAAATCTTCTAAATCCGTTCAAGTTTTTCATAATCTATAAATTCTAAACTGTTTTAATCAAGATGATAAACAAGGGTTTCTAAAATTCTTTCAAATCCAACGGTTAAAACTCTTTAAACTGATTTTGGAAAATTGTTCACTCGAACAAACTGGGTGTTTATGCATATAAGTGTTTAGATTGAAATGAGTTATGTTAAAACCTCTCTTAGAGTCTATTAAACTTGTTTTAATCGTCCATAACCATCCTGAATCTTAAAATTCATTAATTTGAATTCTAGGGTTCTTAAGCTCATTTAGGGTTTTTTTTTCTATTCTGTAATATGTTATTAGGTGTTCAAGAAAGTGTTAGAAAAAGTTTATATGCATGTTTTGAACCTTGAAATTAGCCCAGAAACATCTAAATTGTAATAATTTTAAGTTTAGTTTTTTAGGGTTCATCTCCCATGAATCTTCTGACTCTTTAGTGGAAATGTATTAAATCTTGTTCCACTGCACTAATATGACATCTAGGACACTCCAGAAACATTCTAGTTTGATTTGTGTAACTATATCTCTTACGCGTAGATTAAGGGTTTAGGGTTTTAGTAATTTTACGCCTAAGTCTTTCTCATGCTTGTTTGGTGATCTAAAAGATGTTTGGAATTAACTGCAATCATGTTTTCATGTTTATGTTTAACACGTTACGCATAAGAGGTCTACAGTGGATTACATGTATCTTGTAAAGATATTCGTAAACAAGGCTTGTTACGCATAAGCTTTACTCTTACGAGTAAACTTTTCGCATAACATCTAGTTTATTCCTACGCGTAAGCCTAAAAGCCTTTGAACTTGTCTTACGCGTAAGAAACTCTTATGCATAAGCTTGGTCTTACGCTTTGGCTTACTCCTACGCATAAGCTCCTTTCTTACGCATAAGGATCCTTGTTACTCATAACCCACTGTTCACTACATTTTGGCCTATTATGAATATGTTACTTGTTAAATGTTACTCATAAGTCACTATTATCTAATGTTACACTTAAGCTTACAAATGTTAATATGTTGTGTGTTAAGTGAAAAATTGGACTTTGAAATTTCAAATTAACATGTTCACGTAACTTATCACATCAACTTCAATCAATTGGAATAATGTGACTTAGGACTTGTAACTAACATAAACATGTTACCATCAAACAAGGAATTAGATAATAAATCAGACTAAAACAAACACACTGTGTTTTCATATGTCTGTCTTTTTTGTCTAATGTTTTTCAGATCACAAAATGGCTACAATTCAAGCAAACATCAATGCCCCATCTGAGCTCTTGATGGCAAACACATTCCCAGCTGGATACGACAAAACAATTGGCAAAAACTATCTCCGTGTCATCTTCAACAACTTCATATGTTCATAATCATCTTGCTGAATTGCTGTGGGCATCCTTCTGCAACATCCATTCAAATTCATGCTCACAAAGTCATCCTGATGATGAGTAAGATTCAATGGATGAGGAAATACAATTTGGTAAGTCATTAAAGCAGAAAAGGATGGAATACCATGCTTCAACCTTTCCGGTTAATCAACCCGGTGGGGCAGGAGGGTCAAGCAGTAGTCCTCCACTTATGGAAGATCCATTGCAAATAGCTCTTACCCCATCCGATCCGGTTAATCAACCCGGTAAGGATCAGGGTGTCACTGTCACTACAACTGTTGAAATGAAGCAACCACAACAACAACTTAAACAGCCGCAAGAAGAAAAGCATGGTAAAGATGTGGAAATATATGACGAAGGAGATTACGATCATGATAAGGATGAAAGAGTCACTAATGATGATAATTTGGTGGCTGAAGAGGAAATGTTGCAAAAAGAGGCTGAAGAAACTGCTAGAGCTGAGGAGGAAAAGTTAAAGAACGAATCAGACAACTACTTAGTTGACAATCCAATACACAAACCTCAACAGTCTTCTGAATCACCTCTTGACACTTTCACCAAACCCAAATCATCATCTCAGTCATCACCTCCATCAACATAAGAAACCCCAATGTCAACAACAAAATCTGTTAATAAGGCAACTCCATCCAATGATTCGACAAATGGTTAAGCAGGTTATCACCACTACACAACAAGCTTCACAGCCACCATCATATGATCAACCAAGGGATTCAGAAACCACACCACCAATGGAGAAAATCGTTGATCACTTTACATACACTGGTGGTGAGGATCACGACATACCTGAGCCCTAACCAGAACCTCAAACGAAATTTAGATCAAGTACATTACTGCACTCCTGGTTTTCATACGCTTAAAATCAAAGAGCGTGTTAAAGTTCTCCACCTCGGGATCGAATCTCACCTAAATTCTACACTTCATCGAAATCAATCAAGAACCTCAGTACAAAATCGTTCATAAACAAAAGTTTGGGTTTGTCTACCAAAGTGAAAATCATCATACTTGCTTCATGGCTTTCGATGAAATTCACTAAGTTCTATGACGCCACCCTGGAGATGGTTCGAGATGGATTGGCATATCGATTGAAGGACATTGAGTTGGGTATAATTCAGACGAAGAGATGGAATTGAAAGGATCGCAAGGATGTTCGTTGATTTATCACTAGGATTGATGAATATTTGATTCATCGGGATCAGATGCAACGGTTGGAGAGCTATGTGGGAGGATGACCAAACTTTCCGATTCTGACTTTCCAACGTCCTCAGAAAGTAGCTGATCGTCTATAATCATTAGGTACTCTCTTGATTGTGATTTTGTTTGTTTGATTATCTGACGATGGCTTGTGCACACATATCAGTGTACAACCCGTTCTTGTCAAGAAAGGACCCTGTGGTACGCTTCAGTGCCACAATCCTTACATAAGGAGCGAAAGCTTCTTAATTTTGAGTAAAACCTATCAAACCTTTCACTTTTAAAGGTTTTGCTCAAAAGAACAAGTACTTCCCCCTATGATTTTCAAAACCTCAACCGTTTATATCACTTGTTGAGGGGGAGTATTTGAATTAAAATTTTGTTCACAAATTGTTCACAGTGGTCATCTTCCCGCAACACTCGAAATGGTCATATTTATTCTCAACTTTTCAAAAATAACATTTTATATGCCATTTTTGAGGGGGAGAAAATTATGTGATAAGAAATATGTTGTGTAAATGCAAATGAATCTTTGTGCTATAAACTTAACCAACGAATTGACGATACTTAACTGTTAGTAACTCGAAAAGACTTGTCTGGGACGGGTAATAATTTCAAGCTAGTTCGCTAGTGATGTAAACGTGTCTCGCAAAGGACTTGTCCGAATAGAATGTACCATTCGAGAAACTCTTGGTAGACATGAACTCTGACGGGTTTGACAACCTTTCGAGGTTTGTCTACACCTTCAAGGTAGTTATTAGAGCTAGTTGTCACCTAAAAGCTGACAATGTAACTCTTTAACTATGAAACGTAACCGTGTCTCGCGGGGGATTGTCTATCTTGAGTTGATCAATTCATAAAGTGCGCGCTCTTTCCTCACTGTGCAGATTTCCATAAAAACTCTTAAGCACATGTGGAGGGGGAGTACTTCTGCAAAAGATCAAACTCTTACAGTGGTACAAAATGTTTTACAATCATAACCGTTGTGAGAGATTTTCTTGAAAATTGGTTTTATAGCAACATAGGTTAGTCATGGAGTTATAAGGTGACTAAGGTTAGGAATAATCGTCCTATGATCCGCCAGAGCCGGAGGGATCTACCCAAGGACATCACAAATAGTTAGAAGTTAGAAGTCCTTAGGTATGATTGTAAAAAGGAGAAAATGAGAATCGGAGAAAGAAGGAGTTGAAGAATTAAAAAGAAATGAAAAGAAAAGGGTGAAAAGAAATAGCCCTCCAAATTATTCAACTTAGGGCAGACACCGGGTTCAATTCATAAGCTACTGGTTGTCACTTGATGACGCCGGTATTGAAGATTAAAAGTCGTCATGGACCCAGTGACGCATGCACTAAACCTTCTTAGCCACTCAAGTTTCTCCCAACAAAAGCTTGTTTCATTCTCACAGGGAACCCTACATAATCTATCAACTTTCTCTTAGAGATTGCTGATATTGAAGAAGGAGACCCTCTCCCTAATCTCCGCTCAGGAAAACCAAAACGCACTATTGAGTCTAGAGCCACGAGATTCATCAAAAGATCTCTTAGGTACACTTGACATTTCATCACTTGATGTTCAACAATAAGAACATCAGTGGTACTTTATCGAGTCCTTCACAGATCTTAGCAATCTGTCGAGAACATTTATGAGAGGTTCACAACTGTGATCCTCAGTGATTGAATGGAAACTTCTGCCAGGGTCAACATCAAACAGCCATGACAGCAGGTCACTTCAGTAACTCCCCGCGGATTACGCTTAGTGTGTCTCAAACGGTCTACAGTCGTGAGGTGATGCTTTGGTGTACCTCAGCGACTCATCTGAACTGTAGGTGTACTTCGGTACATCGCGTTATCTCACTTGTGGGACTCCAGTTCAGGAACGGCCTTTGTAGAATTAGAGTTTTGTTTTCACACTATGCTGTTAACACTCTCGAAGTTCAAACTTGTAAGTGCCGGAATCCGCTTATTACTAACCGTTTTCATGTTTTCTTCTTATGGAAGCTCTGGAGCGGAATGATCGTGCAGATTCTTCACATGCTCATGCCAACATTATCACTAATGGAAGTTCTATCTAAAAGAAACACAAAAGTCAGAATGATTCTTCGTCAAGCCAAAGAATCTACGAAGTTAAAGAACTTCATCAGTACTGAAATCCAACGTCAAAGAGCGTGTGAGCATGTTGAAGAATGACGTGGAGACACTGGAGCAGCGAAGCAGACCTGAGGCAGACTTGATGCAGACAACAACAACATACTATCACTACCATCACAAAGAACAATGATCAAAGAACAAAGTTAAAGATGACGTCAAAGCAAAACTGTTTAAAGAAAACAATTTCTCTACACTGGGGAGATTGTTCAAATCAAGGCAATTCTTCTCACAAGAAAGAAGAATGTCAGAAGACGTCAAAGCTACTATTACATCAGTACCTTCACCGTTTACATTCATGCATCACCAACACTTAGGGGGAGATTGTTGGAATCACTCCTAAACCTATATCAAGTGTTAGTGATTCATATGTAATAGTTAGCTTAATTATGGCCTTTATGTTTGTTATTAGCTTAAGCTTATGTAGAAGGCCCATGAGCTTAGGCCCATGTCCATTAAGGAAAGGAAGGGAGTAGGAGTGTTGCCTTAGCTCCCCTTCCTATAAATACTCTTGTATAACCCTCACTTGAGGGTTGGTTGTTCAATATTTTCTCTCATTCACTCCTTACGCGTAACCGTATTATTATATCGTGTGTGTGTGTTTGATTATTGTTCATCCGCCTCTCTTCTCCTCTCTATCTCTTTCTATTGTGCTTGTGTTGTAAAACTAGTGACCTAACACTAACCACATGTGAAAGACCTTAAAAGGTCTCCAAACACACAAAAAGAACATTATCATCATCGACCCTAGTTGATACTATCCGAACAATAAAGAGACGTGTTATAACAATTATGTTATATCCGTTTCTTTGATTCGTTAAGACCATCATCAAAAACAAATGTTAATAATACCTACCCGAGACCTCAACAGAGATCTTGAAGTCTTCACATGTGGTCTTCGAATCTGGTACACGAAAGGATGGAGATGATTTGTTATTTGATCGGTTATGTATATTAGACTAATTAAGTTTGATTTGATGTGAGAAGGGCTTAGATCAATTAAAGAAATTAAAGGGTTTTTGTTAAGTGTTAATCTGAGTAGTATATGAGAAATACTAGGATTGTCATGTGAGTAAGATCTGTTTGTTGAGATTATTTTTTCCCCTGCGTACAGAGATGGTGGGGGCGGATTATCTTGGAGAGTTTTTAGGGTTTGAGGTGTGAGAGAGGCGGAGTGTTTGAGAAGTGTGTGTTAGGGTTAGGATAAATGTGAGTAATATTAGGAGTTTGACATGTTTTAATAACCGGTTATATGTATAAATGGACCGGGTTTGTACAGCTCTTGGACGCGGGATTATCAATCAGTAGTTTGGGCCTACTACTCTTTCAAATGATTATTTGGAATGGGCTGTGGCTTCACAATTCGCATGGGCTTCTCAATTAGATTATGGACTTTGACTTGTGTTTCATATTTGACTTGGGCTGGTTTTATCGATGGATTGAGTTGTGGTGATTATCTAGTATATCAGCTATATCAAATAAAATTGTTATTCAATTTTTTTTCAAAAAGTTGAATACATTTTTTTTGGTATACTAGATTGGTATCTTGGTCGGATATAAATTTTCACAGGAGGATACAAAGTCTCGGCTTGAGCTTAGTATTTGAGAAAAAGGATTATTGATATTGATGACGGTCAGATGGGCTTCTCAACATGAGATCGGAATTATGAAATTTGGATTGTTGAGACATGAAATGTACAATTTGATGATACGAGTTGAGATTTGATGAGAGTTGATATTGTGATTTGTTGTGTTATACGGTTGGATACTTTAGTATATACATTTTCACGGAGAATATTATGTCACAACTTGAAGTGTTTATTGGAAAATGTTGACTACGGGGTTGTTTGGACGGTATCTCTTATTTGGATTTGAAGTGAGGTTTTCCGGGCGCGTTTACTTATTTCGTCTTCTTTCTTTCTACACTTCCGCAAAGATGACTTGTTTGGGCATTTATTGAGTGTGATAAAGACTTGGCTATTTAGTTACGGTTGTGATTCTTTCTCGCTTAACCCACAACGTAACTATCACTTCGGTGTCTCACGCAATTGAGAATATATCAAGAGGTTTTGTACATTGGGTACACCGTTTCTTCTTCACAAGGATTAGTACAAGTTTAAGTAACAAATCTAGGGAATTTTACTTCATGATCAAGTTTGGCATATCGGGTTTAATTCACCATATGGTCACCATAACAGTTGACAAAATTCGTGAATGGTGTGTCTACCAAAGTGTTTGATGGTTGTTGATGTTCGTGAAAGAGTCGTTGATGAACCGCTGCATGTTTCCCTTAAAACAAATATTCACTGAAACCAAAGTTGTCATAACACATTCAAGCTGACATTGTTTACGGTTTTGTCTTGATTTTGTAAAATCCCACGAAAGAAACTATTTCTCGGTTTAAATCATAGACTTGTAAAATCCCGTAACAATAGAAACATCCTGGTAATTGTAAAGTGCATTTCTGGATCTATCTTACGGTTTATTCTTGGATTTGTAAAATCCCGCGAAAGAAACTATTTCTCGGTTTAATCCATAGAATTGTAAAATCCCGTGATCATAGATTCATCCTGGAGAAAGGGAAAATGTATTTCTGGATCTTCTGATGCTGGTGCTACAATTTCTACTTCTAAGAAGGGATAAAAGGGTGTACTTCATGAATTGGATGTGTGTTTGGATATTCGTCATGGCAGTTTGGTTATTACATGGTTTTATGGGGTTATGTGCTTTTACCATGGTCGGGATGAAAACCATTATCATAGTTCACTTAAAACGTCAAAGGATGCTAGATTTGAGCTTTTAACCAAAAGATGTGACAGCGGGGTTAATTCACTATTATTTATTTGAGGTTGAAGTGAATTATCACGGGCAAGTGTACTTAGTATCGGAAGTTATCGGGGATGGTTGGATGAAGATTCTTCAAGATCCTTGTTCAAGCTTATTTTCAAAAATGAAGACTTGGAAATCTAGTTATTGTTGGGTGACTTTTACCTCTTCTTTTACCACTTGGGGGAATTGGGCTCTTATCACCACAAAATAAATATCACTTTAAGGAGTTACGTTGTAGTGCTCAGTGTCACATTTAATTGTGGATTTTCAAGAGGTAATGCACGTCTAATACTTGATGGTTGGTTGGTTGAAGAGTATAGAGTACTTAGAGGTTCAATGGAGAATGAAGTCTCGGCACCGCTCTTTGTTACACATGTGCAAGTTTAAGTCACGAGTTCGGGTTAGTTTACTTCAAGGTCAAATTCATCATATTAGGTTTTCTCCATCAGTTGTCACGACAAAGAGCCTACAGATTGGTAATGAGGTTGATTACAAGTTTTGCCAAGAGAGCTGAAAAGAGAGAGATTATGACGTTTGAATACTTCAGTTCAAACCTCGTACTCTAAAGAAAAGAAAAGTGTACGTGTCAGTGCGCTTTATCTTCGGAAGAAGAGAAATCTTCTCATTAATGACCATTCTCATCAACATGCTTCATACTTTTTCCACACGCTTTCAGTTATCAAGTGAACCGGGCTACTGTTGATTGTTTTCTTATTCCACTTGCTCAACTATAATGACGATGGCGACATCCTGTGCTAATTTTGCGGGGGAGAAGTGTGAATAGACTACATTTGTTGAAGATTTTCACTTATTCAATCAAGAATGGCAACTTCGTATGCAATTCTTGAGGGGGAGAAGAAGTATGATAACTCTGCATGTTGAGTTTTATCTGAGAATGAAATGGTCAAACGGCTCCAAACTCATGTAAGAACCGATCTTCTTCTTATCGGGTCATTTTCACATGGAGTTTTCTTCTTAGAGCCGTTGGTTGACATCTTCAGAAGCTGATATGAGTTTAACGACAAAGTGCTTTCGGTTAATGCTTCACGTACACATCAACATGATGATTCCGAACAACCTTCTATTCTTGTTATTTAACACATCACCATGCTCTTCAAGTTTTACTTTGAAGATCCACTTGAGAGAAATGATCATAGCAATGATGTTTGATGTGATTGTTTGCTTGGTGTTACCATTTCGTGTGTTCGTTGCGGGCTGATTGCTGATTTCCTTAATGAACATCTTTCTGTTCTTGTTTGATTGGGAGGGATTTTAAGTTAAGGGGATTTGCAAGATGTAAGTTAATTGGGATTCTTTTAGGTGTGATGAAGATGTTAACTAACTATTCCCCAACTGGACAATCTTGAAGAAGGTCGAGTCTACAGTCTGTTCTACATTTTCTGCTACATGTTAGAAGACTAAAGACGAGTTGCATTTGATTATCTAAAGACTTCTTCTTATTTCGGGCACTCATCATAAAGATTGTCGGTTTAGGGGAGAGCACTAATTGGGGGAAAGTTATTCAATCCCCAATTAGACTTGCTCACATTCTTCAGCAAGTTGATTCTCACAGATACATCTGAGCTAATGATGTTCATCTCAAAAAGATTTCAAGTATTTGGGCTTAAAATATGTTGCTGATTCTAAAGTGTCAAAACCAACAAGGGGGCAGGAGACACACATCTAAACACAAAGCGAGTAAACTTGATGAAATTAATTCTTCTAAGTGATTGAAGATATCCCGGGAAGACTATTGTCATTACCGCAGAGAAACTCAAGGTTTGACTCATGGCTTTTAGTGTTATTATTCCAACGACGTGGGGGAAGTGATGTAAAAGAAAGTTTCTGAAGATAAAAGAGGTACACAAGTGTGTGATGAGTTCGATGTTATCGCAATCATCAGGGGAGAGAGAATTGTGTACATTGGGGGCGCTCAGCTGTTTCCCTTGAGTGCTTAATCAGTGATTCAGAGATATAATCACTTATTCCAGAGTTGACGTCCGCAGAGACTGTCATCCGAAGAGATAATCAGTGATTCGGCCTTCTTCTTCAATGTTATTGGTTATTCTCTCTTTGGGCATTTAGGTACTTTGGGTTCGTGAGCTTCATACACTTTCTTCAGAGGGAGAGAAAAGTATACATCGGGGTTATTCTTTGGCTATTGGACTTAATCTGCTACTTCGATGGTATAAGTTTCTTTGTCTTCGGGTATGTGTATTCGGGTTCGTGAGCTCTAGTCTAAGAGACTGACTGCATCAATTCATCTACTCGGGGGAAGTGGTCTCTTGACACCTTTTGGAATGGATTGCTTCTGACTTCAGTGGAATGAAATTTGAGAAGATTATTTAAATGTGGGATGATACGTTGCTGTTGTTCTTTTAGATGATATAACCTCGAACGAAGAATCACGGTGATTATTCTTAAAAGGAGCAGCAAGATTTATGATAATGGTGTGCTTCTTCGTGCACCTGGCTAAGGAAAGCTTGAAATAGAGCTTCGAATCTGCTCATCTAATGGATTTTCGGTTTGGGGGGAAGCTGCCAAAGTCTCTCTTTCTCAAAGGCTCATGTTCTATCTTCTATTCTGGAGCCTCGGAAGCTTTGGTGGTGAATGTTTAAGAGATGATGGCTTCTATCTTCTACAACGGGGCTGTTCGATATCCTTATCTCGGTACTCGTATCATCATCTTTCTTAAACTATATCATCTATTCTATCTTTGTATATATTTATTAAAAAGCAAAATACAAAAATATAAAACCAACAAAAAGAAAATAGAAAAATATAAAATCATCAAAAATCCATAAAAATCAGAAAATTTCAAAAATACCAAAAATATGTTTTCTTAAGACATGTCTTCTCGTATCGATAACATCTGCGGTCTTAGAAATGTCATTCAATAATGGCATGGGACCATAGATGAAGTTCGAGCAGGAGGTGTAAATATTCTTTTTCCAAAACATGTCTTAAAAAATGGCTTGCAGTTACTTCAGACTGTGACCCGCGCTTAAACTATGGCTTGCTATTATTTCAGATAGCAACCCGTTCTTCAAGAAAGGAAAGTGCTGCGCTAAACCAATTTTTAAACATTTCGTGCACTTATCCTAAAAACAAAAATGAGGAAAGTATGTCGAAGGACTGCTGTTCCTACACAAATGTTTTTCCGTCTATAATTCTTCAGAAAAATATTTGTTGTTTTCTAAATGGTGGAAAATGAGTTGCTTGAAAAATCAATCAGTTTCAGATTTTTCGTAAAAATTGAAAATTCAATCAATGACTTCAGCGCTTTTAAACTTTTCATAAAATAAGTCATTGATTGAGGGGGAGAATGTTTTCAAATCTATATCATCTAACGGGCTTTCTTAATTATCATGTATGCTTAATTAAAAATCATGTTAACCTACGTTAAAGGACTAGGTGCCTAGGATATGATTGTTAGGTTTAGATGATTAGAGTTTGATAAGCACATTATTCCCATGCTTTATATGAACTGATTGATATGTTGAATTGACTTTTATTAGTTGATTGCTGTTTGGGTGTTGTCGACCACCATATATCTGTTTGTGTCCACTAACGTATGCAGATATCATGGATATAAGAATGTTCCGGATCCGGATCCCACAAATGAAGATGATTGGATGCCGAATGGAAAGGGTAACTATCTGTTGGGTTGACAAATGAAGAAACGGAGCTTAATTGGACTTCTATGGAGAGTTGTCATGAAATGCAACGTAAGAGGTCTCACTGCATCAGCAGATAGTTTTCTTCATCATCAAATGAAGAATCGAAGCTTAATTTGACCTTAGTTGGCATAACAAATGCAACGTCAGAAGTCTCACTGTATCTGCAGACGGTTTTCTTCCAAACCTCCAGCAACAACAACAAAAGCAACTCAACCACCTAACGCATCTTTGTGCAGGGATAATAGTGATGATACCATTTTTCTAAAACTTTGATTGTTTTGAAAATGGAAAAATATTGTTTTGAAAATAAATCGGATTCAAAGTTTTGAAATCAACTGGTCTTTATTTTGTCAAATCTTAAGTGATTTCAAATTAAATATTTTCAAACGATATTTCATCAAAAAGTCCGTTTTGTACAAAATAAGTGGTGATCTAAAGATTTAATGTTATGTCATGGTATGATTTTTTTTCTTTATGTTAGGAATTAGAAATTCCCGGTATTAAAGAGTCGGTCACCTCAAGTATATGTAATCGTTAGAAAGCTCGTAGTCGTAGTAATTCTTAAGTTAAGTAGTATTTAGTTAAGTATCACCGTGGAGGACGGACGGGTCTTTACCCACTGTATGCCTGATCCACAGCCCGATGTGTGGCATTTTATGTAAGACTATAAATACTCTCTACCTCTCAAGGTAGAGAGTTGGAGCTCATAATAATATCTTTCACTATCTCTCACTAAGTTCCCTAAACCTCTAACTTTCTCTCTCTAGAATTCCATCTATATGCTACTTTGTGTTATGGTTTGATGTGTATGTGAAAAGTTATATATTACAATTGGTATCAAGAGCCATGGTTAGATCACATCTTGCACATCTTTGGATTTCTAGTGGTTTTTAGGTGGTTTTTGAGTTTGAAAAAGTTTAGTGGTTTTTGCATCATTTGGTTGATTTCTTGTGTTAAAGTTTGAATTTTGTTGGTACTTTTATGTTTAGAATCATCACAAGTGTTTAGGTTTTCATTTGGTAAGCTTGAATCATCTTGGTTGGGTTGTTTTTGGATTGAAAAGTGAGGTTTATATGGTTTTTCATGCTAGCGACTTAGCTCACGGAGTGTTTTCTTGGTAGCGACTTGCTTCACATTTTTGTAGCGACTTACAGTGTTGGAGCTAGCGAGTTAGATCTAGCGAGTTAAAGTACAAGTAGTGGACTCTCCACTACGAGTAGCGACTTGGTGGTAGCGACTTGGTCTGTAGCGAGTTGCTCTTTAGCGACTTGTATCTCTAGCGACTTGTGTAGCGAATTGCTGCCAAAATTTGGCTAGCGACTTGGTCTGTAGCGAGTTACTACTTAGTGACTTGCCTTCTGTCTAGCGACTTGGTATTCTAGCGACTTGGCTGTCTAGCGAATTAATTGGTAGCGACTTAGTGCATTTGTTTCTAGCGACTTAGTGCATTTGTTTCTAGCGACTTAGAGCATTATCATCTAGCGACTTGAGTGATTGTTTACGGTTTTCTCTTGATTTAGTAAAATCCCGTGAAAGAATCTATTTCCCGGTTTAATCATAGAGTTATAAAATCCCGTATAATCTGATTAACATGTCTACCAACGTCCCTACTGTCATCTCCACTGTTGCCGAGGATGTTCAAGCAGCTGGCTCAGATACTCGTCCACCCATGCTTGACAGAACTGACTACGATTCTTGGGCTCAACGAATCAGATTGTATTGCCTTGGAAAGGAAAATGGTGTCAACATTCTCAAATCCATTGATGAAGGACCATATCGAGTTGAGACGACTAGAGACATACTTGATACTAATGATGATGGAACTCCTATTTACGGAATGGACAGACCTAAAATGTATGATGAGCTTGATGATAAGGAGAAAAAGAGATTCGATGCAGATATCAGGGCTTCTAACATTGTTCTTCAAGGTCTTCCTAAAGACATCTACAAGCTGATCAATCACAACACCGATGCAAAGGCAGTATGGGATAATGTCAAGATGCTTCTCTCAGGATCAGAATTAACTATGGAAGACAGAGAATCCCAACTCTATGACGAATTTGAGCACTTCAAGATGAAACCAGATGAGAATGTCTATGAGTACTATGTGAGATTTCATAAGTTAGTTAATGACATGAGGAACATCAGAATGACCATGCCTAACATTCAGTTGAATTCAAAATTTGTGAACAACATGAATCCCGAATGGCACAAGTTTGTTACCGCTGTGAAGCTTACTAAAGGATTGAAGAACACAAACTATGAGCAACTCTATGCCTTCCTGCTTCAGAATGAGAGACATGCTATGTTTGAAAAATTGATTCTCAATCAGTTCAAAACTAACCCGGGAGAGACAAGCTCGTCTAATGATTCAACTGCCTTCTACTCAAACATCGGAATCACAACCAAAGCTTCACAAGTCATACCCTTGGGTAATGGTAATCACAAACTCATTCCTGATCCTATGTACAAACAAGCTGATGCTGATGCACACGTGGGAAGCTTCATTAATCAACTAGCTCTTCTGATTAGCCAAAACATGAATTCTCTCCCACAAACCAACAACAACCTCAGAACAGCATCTAACCCACACAATCAAGCTACTGTTAAAGATGGAAGGATCGTGGTGCAACCAGTTCAGGAAAGACAGTATGATCAGGGAAGAGGTGGTGCTGGTAGAGGTTATGTGGGCAATCAGAATCGAGGAAGGAATGGTAACCAAGGTCAAGCTAAGCCGATAAAATGCTATAACTGTGGTGGTGAGGGACACATTGCAAGGAACTGCACATCTCCAAAGCGTCCACAGAATGCTGATTACTTCAGAGATAAGATGCTGCTGGCACAAGCTCAGGACAATGGAGCTGCTTTGAATGAAGAGGAATTGCTATTTCTTGCTGAGGGCAATGCCAAGACCTATGATGCAGATGTGGATGAGCAGCCTATTCAGGAGATAGGTCACAATCATCAGAATGCCTTTCATGTCGCTGACTGTGATGCATACGACTCTGATGTAGATGATGGACCTACTGCACACACAATTTTTATGGCTAGCATTTCTCCAATGGTCTCTCCCAAGGTCTCTTCTTCACCACAAGCTGGCCCATCCAAGGACAAACTCATCTCAGAGGTATTAAAACTATACAATGATGCTGATGTGCAACAGATGAATGACAAAGTACAACCAACTGAAACTATTGAATCAGATGTTGAAAATATGGGGAATAACAATATTGTCCCATACGATCAATACGTGAAACAAAGTGAAAGTGAAGTTGTACCAAGTGATGCATCTTCTGCAGTCAACAATGACTATGTCTTTGATGAATACACTGCATGTGCTCCTGATGATTCCATAATTTCTGAACTAAATGCCTATAAGGAACGTGTTGCTATTTATGAACAACGTGCAAAATTTGAGTTGACCACTCGTGAGCAGGAAATGGATGACCAAGTGCGTACAGTAATTAGAAAAAGTAATTTTAGAGAAGAAGTATTGAAACAAGAATTAAATTCCTTGCAAGAAAAACTTTCTAAAACTGCTAAGCAAAAACAAGAACTTCAAGAAAATGTGAAAATGCTTAAGCAAGAATTTAATGCAAAGGAATCAAAGCTCTTAAGAGATTTTTCTAATCTGAAAACTTTGAAAAACAAACTTGAAAACAAGTTGTACATGCAAGGAAACACCATTCAGACTGCTCACATGATCACTAAGCATAGAGTTCTAAGCGATAAGCATAACATTCCCATTATAGATAAACCCAACCCTGAATATGGAAAGATAGCAAAAGCAACTCAAAGTGTTATCTATGATGGTAATGAGATCCTTAAACCTAGACAAAAACCTAGTTGCATTGAGTGCACTGAGGATGACAAGAAATTAGATGAAGTCACTAGGGAGAAGATGAATAAGAAACTAAATGATCCTAAATGCAAAGAGAAGAAAGTAATTATCACTCCCCATGACTACAAGAAGGAAAACTGGATTTCCTTGAACAAGTTTAAGACTCAGACATTGTTAACTCCCGAACAAGTCTTCTGGAAAATGGATTTAGATAAGCAGAAAGCTGAAAATATTGTAGAAACAAACCCTCCCCTTCGGAAAATGCCTAGAGCGACTGTGTATCCTCCTAATACACCAATGCATCTTGTACCTAGAACAATTGCCACTAAAAGCAAGACATTAATTAGCCAATACGTTATATTTCAACTATTTGTTGATTTTGAGAAAACTTGCAAGAAAAGGATCACACCCACTGGTATAACTGAAGGAGAAAGGGGTTTTGAACAAATGAAAGAATGTTATTTAACTGAGGTCATGCCTTTCTTTAAACTTCTAAAAGATCACTTTGAGAGTCTTAAAAAGGGGATAGAAACGGATATTAAGGGAATGGAAAAGGAATTTGATGCAATAATAGTTGAAATTAGTGACTATGAGCGTGCACTAAGATATAATGAGATTGAGAGGAAGAACCTGCATACATTGAATGAGAATCTTATTACTGAATGTGTTGCTCAAGATGTGTTTTTCACTGCTTCAAATTGCTCTATTAATGCTTCCAAATTTCATGAACTATCTGTGGCCCTGAAAGTCTCCCATGATCGAGTCATTGAGCTTGAAAAAACTAATTCTAAACTAAACGAGAAAATTGAACTGGATGATCACGACAATTTCGTTAAATATTTTTCTAAACTAGAAGTTGAACATTTTAATTTACAACTAAAATATCAACATCTTAAAGAAAATGTCAAAACTTCAAATGTCAAGACATCTTCAGATGCTCCAGAGTTTGATGCAGTTTTTCAAATTAACAAACGTGATGATCAGATCCAAGCTCAGTGCAACACGATCAGAAAGTTGAAAGCCCAAATCTCTCAATTAAAGGGTCAAACGAACAATATGACAGGCTCCCAAATGCCTCCTCCTTTAGATTCTCAGAATTCTCAAACGTTTCATCTTCAAAACCTAGTAAATGCTTTACAAAAGGAAAACGAAAGTTTTCTAGAAGAAAATGAAAAGGTTAAACGTCATTTTAATGAGTTATTTGAATCAATTAAAGTCACTCGTAACAAAAACAACGATCAAATAGCTTAATTGCAAAAGGAAATTGAGAATCTGAAGAGTTAGGTAAAAGGGAAAATGCCAATGACCAATGGGGAGAATGTTGTATCAAAGGTTCACTCTTGTAATAAATATGCTTTATCTGTGACATATGTCCCTCCTCATCTAAGGAACAACAAACTTGCCATTCAAACATACTTCTCATCCCTTACGGATTGCCTAGAATGTCTGCGTGAGATTGTTGAAGAGGATAAGCTAGAGAAACCTCATGATAATGCAATTGGACATGCATGCTTATATGCCAAACGATCTCAAGAAACCTTAGAATGCTTGATCACAATATGCCCAAAGACATTAGGTGAGAGAGTTAACCCTTTGATTCCATGCTCAATGCCTAAGGCCAAATATGATATGCACTCGATTCCCAATGCTTTGAATGTGAGCCGTAGTGTACCCTTGAGCAGTTCAGATTCTAGATCTGTCAATACTAAGAAAGAGAACTCAAGTGTGCCTTCTAGGAGTACAAATCTCAGTACCTCTAGTTTTAAGAATGTGAACCGTAGTGCACCTGCATGTAGTTCAGATCCCAGCACATCTAAACAGGTGGTGCAAAGAGTAGTAAAACAAACTAATGTTCCCATTCCCTCTACAGGAGTAATCAGTGACATTAAAGGGAGCAGGTCAAAGTCTCAAGACAATACAAGGAATGATAGGACCTCGCAAGCTAAGAATGTGCACTGGAAAAGAGTAGAAGAACAATCTAGGAACTTTAAGTTTGAATCGAATAAAACGAATCGTGTTGATTCTAGTATTAGCCATAGGCGTACTGTAATTAATTCGAATTCTGATACTATTTGCAAACCTTGTACTGATGACTGCTTGAATTCTGTTTCTAATCATGAATGTGGTGTCAATGTTTTGCCTAATGATGTTAATTGTCCAGTTAATATTGTTAATGCTAAAATTCATGCTAAAAAGGCTAAAAGGCAAAAGCAAAAGAAAGTTAGAAAACAATGGAAACCCACAGGAAGAACATTCAGCAGAATAGGTTTTTATTGGATACCTGTTGGTCATAAGACCAATCAGATAATGCCCACTAGAAAATGGATGCCTACTGGTAGAACTATTCCCTTAAGAAGTGGTCACACTGTAAACAGGGCTAATACAGACACTAGTATTGCATCTATTCACAATGATTCTATTACCTCACTGTCTGATATGAATGCTTCTATTTCTGATGTGGGTGTTCCAACTGTTGCTACTAACCATATGGAACCCATTCTTGCATGGGGATCCCAATTATCCAGTTATCCATTCTTGTCTGTGTTCAACTGCAGATCGTTCAAATCGTTCTGTGGTACCTGGACTCAGGCTGTTCCAAGCATATGACTGGAGACCGGTCACGGCTCATGAACTTCGTGAGCAAATTCATCGGGACTGTTAGATTTGGTAATGATCATTTCGGTGCTATTATGGGTTATGGAGATTATGTTGTTGGTGATAGTGTCATCTCCAGAGTGTATTATGTGGAAGGTTTAGGTCATAATCTGTTCTCTGTTGGTCAATTCTGTGATTCTGATCTAGAAGTAGCCTTCAGAAAACATACCTGCTTTGTTAGAAACCTTAATGGTAAGGAACTGTTGAAAGGAACTCGTGGCTCAAACCTTTACACCATCTCTATCGATGACATGATGAGAGCCTCTCCAATCTGCTTGTTATCTAAGGCTTCAAAAACAAAGTCATGGTTATGGCATCGTCGTCTCAATCACTTGAACTTCGGCACCATCAACGATCTTTCCAGAAAGGACTTAGTTGTAGGTTTACCTAGACTAATGTATGAAAAGGATCATCTCTGTTCAGCATGTCAATTGGGAAAAAGCAAGAAGTATGCCCATAAACCCAAACCTACTAACTCTGTCACAGAAGTTCTTCATATGATTCATATGGATTTATGTAGACCAATGAGGGTGCAGAATATCTTTGGGAAGAAATATGTGTTAGTTGTGGTTGATGATTATTCTAGATTCACCTGGGTCAAGTTCTTAAAGACAAAGGATGAAACTCCTGATATCATCATCAAACTCATCAAACAGCTGGAGGTTCGACTAAACAAAACTGTCAGAATTATCAGAACAGACAATGGAACTGAGTTTGTCAACAAACAAGTTAGTGAATTCTATGAAAGCGTTGGAATCAGCCATCAAAGAAGTGTTCCACGAACCCCTCAACAGAACGGTGTAGTTGAAAGACGAAATCGTACTCTTGTTGAAGCCGCTAGAACAATGCTGATCTACTCAAAGGTTCCAATGTTTCTCTGGGCTGAAGCAATTGCCACTGCATGCTACACACAAAATCGTTCCCTGATTCACACTATTCATGGAAAAACTCCATATGTACTTGTCCACAACAGAAAACCTAATCTATCTTTCCTTCGTGTGTTTGGTGCATTGTGCTATCCAACTAATGAGGGTCAAGACTTAGGCAAACTTAGGGCCAAAGCTGACATTGGAGTATTTGTAGGATATGCATCAAACAAAAAGGGATACCGAATCTACAACAAAAGAACCCGAAATATCATGGAAACAATTCACGTTACGTTTGATGAGCTGACCGGTCAAATGGCTCCTGGTCACTCCAGCTCAGGACCCGCACTTCAAAACAGTCCCATTGGTTCATCCCTTGTTCCAAACTCCTCTCAAGAAACTCCATATGTACCTCCATCTGAAGATGATGTAAAGAAATTGTTTGATCCTATGTTTGATGAACTGTATGATTCAAGTACTAATGAGGTGCTGATCCCTACAACAGAGGTTGCTCATATTCCAATGAATGAAGTCAATCCTTCAGTCTCAATATCTTTAAGCCAAGAAGCACCTGCTGCTGATCCTTCAGTCTCATCAACAAATCATCATTCTTCAAATGTACATCATGGAAATGTTTCTGGCATCAATGATGAAGTTAATCCCTTTGCTACTCCTGAAGATGCTCCATTTGAAAACATGATTAGTTGCTAAAGCAACATCATTGGTAATCCCTCCCGTCCTGTATCAACCCGGAAACAACTTGCAACCGATGCCTTATGGTGTTTCTTCAACTCCGTACTATCTAAGATCGAACCAAAAGATGTTAAAACCGCCATGAATGAAGATAGCTGGTTCAATGCCATGCAAGATGAAATTCATGAGTTTGATCGTCTTGATGTATGGGAGTTAGTACCTGCTCCAGATTGTGCTATGATTATAGCTCTAAAATGGATCTTCAAAGTAAAACTTGATGAGCATGGTGATGTGTTGAAGAACAAGGCTCGATTAGTTGCTAAAGGATATCGTCAAGAGGAGGGTATAGACTTTGAAGAATCTTTTGCTCCAGTTGCTCGAATCGAGGCAATCAGAATCTTTCTGGCTAATGCTGCTAGTAAGAACATGGTAGTTTATCAGATGGATGTAAAGACGGCATTTCTAAACGGAGATCTTAAAGAAGTCGTCTACGTCAGCCAACCTGAAGGATTTGTGAATCAAGAGCATCCTACTCACGTTTATCGTTTGAAGAAGGCTCTTTACGGTTTAAAGCAAGCTCCAAGGGCATGGTATGATACCCTGTCAAAGTTTCTTCTATCAACCGGATTCATCAAAGGAGCAGTTGATCCTACATTGTTCACCAGGAAGTCAGGCAAACATTTGATTCATGTTCAAATTTATGTTGATGATATTATTTTTGCCTCGACTGACCCAATGGAATGTGATTGTTTTTCAAATGAAATGAGTTCAAAGTTTCAAATGTCAATGATGGGACAAATGTCATTTTTCTTGGGATTACAAATTTCTCAAAGTCCCGGAGGCATTTTCATTAATCAATCTAAATATGCAACAAAGATTTTAAAGAAATTTGGATTTGATTCAAGTGACCCTGTTGACACCCCCATGATTGACCGAACCAAACTAGATGAGGACCTCTCAGGGATCATGATTGACCAAACGAAATATCGGAGTATGATTGGATCCCTGATGTATCTCACTGCTAGTAGACCAGACATCTTGTTCGCTGTTTGCATGTGTGCTAGATACCAGGCTAAGCCTACTAAAAAGCACCTTGAAGCAGTTAAACGGGTCTTTCGGTATCTCCAAGGAACCATCAATATGGGACTATGGTACCCGAAGGACACCGGTATGTCACTAACGGCCTATGCAGATGCTGATCATGCAGGTTGTCAAGATACTCGTCGAAGTACGTCAGGAGGTGCTCAGTTTTTGGGTGATAAGCTTGTGAGCTGGTCTTCAAAGAAGCAAATGAGTACTTCTATTTCCTCTACAGAGGCTGAATACATAGCCATGTCATCTTGTTGTGCTCAAATCTTATGGATGAGATCTCAATTATCTGACTATGGCTTTGAATTCAACAAAATCCCTCTGTACTGTGATAATAAAAGTGCTATTGCTCTCTCATGCAACAACGTTCAACACTCAAGAGCAAAGCATATCGACATTCGACATCATTTCATCAGGGAACAAGTGGAAAAAGGTGTGGTGGAACTATATTTTGTGAGGTCTGAATATCAGTTAGCAGACATCTTCACCAAAGCTCTTCCAAGAGAACGTTTTGAGTTTATTCTTCCACGACTTGGCTTGAAAAGCCTTCAACCAGAAACTCTCAAACGTCTTCAGGAGGAAGACGAGGAGTAAAGGTCTATCTTCATCTATCTCTTGTACATATCTATTCAAAAATCAAATAGAAAAATATAAAACTTTCAAAATCCACAAAAATTTAAAAAATTCGAAAAATCTTCAAAAAATATTGTCATTTTGTCTTGTTTCTCTCGGTTCGATAATATCTACGGTCTTTGTGTTGTCATTCAAAGAATGACACGGGTCTTTAGATGTTGTTCGAATTCTTAAAAAAAAAAAAAAAAAAAAAAAAAAAAAAAAAAAAAAAAATTGGGAGAAAGAGAAATGGTTTATTGTCATTTTCAGGCAATAACCCGGTTTTAATAGAAAGAACAGAGCCATGTCTTATCATGTTTTCAAAATTCCATGCTCTGATTCTATAAACATTTATCTGCTGAAAACTAAATGCTTTGAAAAATAACTCGATCTCTATTTTTGATAATCATCAGGACTTATTTGTCAAAATCCCTATCTCTCAATCAACAACCTATGTCATTGATTGAGGGGGAGAATGATTTCAATTAAATTAAAAAGTAATTTAGCATTAAATTGTTTTCAAAAGATGTACATGCATGTTTTATCAATGGAGTTTAAAGTCTTAAAATCCGATCATTATCAGTTAAGAAGCTTTCATAATCAAGTCACATTTCTCCTTAAAAGCTTTCAAAATCAATTTAAATCTATAAGAGATCACAAATCTCAAATGATTTGACAATTGTGATCGGGGGAGAATGTTGGATTTAAACTGATAATTCGGTAAATGGTTTTATAAGGATGTACATGCTGTCCTTCTCACATGTGACAAACGATTTCAATTTTTCAATGCACATGCTGAGGGGGAGCACCTATCTTAAACCTATGATTTGAAACGTGATCATTTATCCCAATGTGCAGGTTCCCTCTAGTATGTGCAAAACTCTTTTCAAACCTCGAGGCACATATTGAGGGGGAGCAAATTTATGGAAACCTCATCCTTCCCGGAAATGCTATTTCTACTTGATTTGATGTAGGAAGCGATGTTGATATCTTTTAGAAAATGGTAATCAAAGAAGTTAATTCTTTCTCTTGACTTCGTGTGCAAAACATTTTCAAATACTTGATGCACATGTTGAGGGGGAGTTCTCGTTCTAAAAATATCAAAAACAATTCAGGTACAAAATGCCTTGATAATATATCACAAGTATCTGAATTGATTTTAAAATGGTTTTCAATTGGATCCTATGGCAGACGAACAATACCAAATTGACCGACCAACTTTACTTTAAGTACGGTGATATAAGGATGATAAGGTTAGGTATTGGTTCCCATGATCCGCCAGAACCGGAGGGATCTACCCAGGGACAATCCACTAGTTAGTGTAGAAGTCCTTAGGTATGATGATAAAAGGAGAAAAGTGAGATATGGGAAGAGTGCAGACTGAGACTGAGCTAGTACTGGAATAAACCCAACAAGGTTCTAGCTATGAAGTCTCGGTAAGCACTGAAGGGGTTGAAGAATTAAAAAGAATTTAATGAGGAAAGGGTGAAAACAAATAGCCCTCCATTTATTCAACCTTAGGGCAGAAACCGGGTTCAATTCATATGCTACTGATGGTAACATCGGTATTGAAGACAAGACGTCATGGACCCAGTGACGCACTGCACTTCAACTTTCCAAACCACTCAAGTTCCTCTTAAAAGGACTTGTTTCATTCTCACGGGGAACCGACATTATCTATCGACTTTCTCTTAGAGATTGTTGATATTGAAGAAGGAGACCCTCTCCCTAGTCTCCGGCACAGGATCCAAATATGCACAAATTGAGTCTAGAGCCACGAGATCATCTATAAATCTCATTAGGACACTTTCAATGAAGACTCTCTGTTTCACACAATGTGGAAAGAGAGATTATATCTTGAGTCCTACGCATTATCCTTGTGGTATTGCCAGAACATCTGAGTGATGTGTTTACATATTCACAATGAAGATGGAAAGCCTTCTGGAGCCAACATCAAACAAGCTCCTGGTAGGTGGCATGTGAGATCTATTATATAGATCTACCATGTGACAACTGAACGGAAACAATGGGGCGATTCAATCTCTTGAATCAATCCTGGTTCAGGTTATGGATTGACGGATACCTTTGAAAAACCGGTCTTTGTGCTTAACAAACTCTTTTCTTTAGCACATCGACCGTGTACTCATTTTTCAAACCAAAAGGTATATTTATGATTGATAATTGATTTTCTATAAAACCTTCGTTGTATTGCAAAAACAATTTCTATTGAGCGATACACGATTGTTTTTCAAATCATTTTTCATCAATCAGTGGACTTAAAATTCGCTGGTTCACTCACTCCGTGTTGTCTTCTTTGAGATGTTCCGGTTTGAGAACAGCTAGAACAGCTGCGAAACCCTGTCAAGGAAATTCTTCGGAATTATACCTGATCACAGGCAGTACATGTACTGATCAACGGGGAACCGTGGGCCGTGTACCTCAATTCAACGAAAGTGATCAAAGACACTTTCGTGCGATTTATTGCTAACTGTTGTATGCAGGTACGCCCGACGTTTGCAGTTGATCAGAATGGAGCGGTCAATCCATAGCCGCATGCTCACTTAACACATTCAACTCAAAGAAATCATGATTAGTGCATCAATGACTCTGATATTTTCACACCAAGCTTCTGCTACGCTGCTGCCAATATCATGATTCAACAAAAGCTTCCGCTACTCTGATGTGAAGATTTCATGATCCAGAATGTGAGCATGTCGGTCCTAAAGTCACAACATCACATAATACCAACACCACAAAGGATGTGTCAGAAATTGTTGATAGCTGATGATCTTAAAAGATGGCTCAAAATGACTATCACGTGGATCAGTAAAAGACCTCCACTTGAAGTGACCAAACATGCAATGTGAAGAATCAATGACTACGAGCTTAGGAGCAAAGGACTACATCAAGAATGCAAGATCAATTGTTAATGTATTATCTGGTTGTATTCAATGTGTTTTTGGTACATGATTGAGGTGACCTCCCTTAGGGGGAGATTGTTAGGAATTAGAAATTCCCGGTATTAAAGAGTCGGTCACCTCAAGTATATGTAATCGTTAGAAAGCTCGTAGTCATAGTAATTCTTAAGTTAAGTAGTATTTAGTTAAGTATCACCGTGGAGGACGGACGGGTCTTTACCCACTGTATGCCTGATCCACAGCCCGATGTGTGGCGTTTTATGTAAGACTATAAATACTCTCTACCTCCCAAGGTAGAGAGTTGGAGCTCATAATAATATCTTTCACTTTCTCTCACTAAGTTCCCTAAACCTCTAACTTTCTCTCTCTAGAATTCCATCTATATGCTACTTTGTGTTATGGTTTGATGTGTATGTGAAAAGTTATATATTACACTTTAGAATCAAGATTGTGGAAAACTAGAAGGGGGGTTGAATAGTTTTACCAATTTAAAACTTCCTTTTAAATATTTAGATCGACTTATGTCAATCTATTTGGTTGTTTATGTTGGACGTTGATAGATAGATATATAAACGTGTAATGAAAGATAAAGAGTAAGAAGCACATCACCACGACACAAGTTATTTATAGTGGTTCGGATACAAGGACACCTTCCTTGCCCTACTCCACTCCCCGAGTCACATACTCGAGAGTTCGTAAGCACTACACCAATCTCCTTATGGCGGAGAAGCCTTCACAACGTCGCTTAACCTTTTTCCAGTACAAAGCTAAATACCGAGTTCCTTCACACCAAGGCGAACCACACCTAACACAACGTTGCCTACCCTTTATACGGTGCTAGGCTAACCACCGAGTTCTTTCACACCTTAGGAGAACTAATCCTATCACAACGTCGCCTACCCTTTATTAGGTACTAGGCTAAGCACCTAGTTCCATTACTATGGAGGAACTACTACCCTTCACTACACAACACCTAATCTCAAGGAGATCTACTCCTTGTTACAACACCATCAAGGATATCACCATCCTTGTAAATAAACAAATACTTATATATATAACGATGCACCTCATCGATTATACGACCTAGGCATTCTTCCCAAATGCTACTTGATTTGATTCTTCGGCATCCTTCACTAATTCCTTTGACACAACGCTTGACACCCTTCACTAATGCCTTTGACACAAAGCTTGGCACCCTTCACTAATGCCTTCGTCTTGACACCTATAGCATTCTTCACTAATGCTCTTGACACGAACGATAAGCACCTTTCACTAATGCTTTCGTCTTGACACTTTCGGCATCCTTCACTAATGCCTTTAACCCAACATCTTTGGAGAAAGGAAGAACTATCAACAAGAGAACCTTAGTTGTCTTGACGATGACGAAGCATTGCAACTCATGGACTTGAGCTTGCACGTCTTCAAGAAGTGGTGATCTCTCCTTTAAGAGGAACCTAGAAGATCACACAAAAATAAAAGACAAACTACATAGATCACTTGGATCTGAGGTTAGAGGGTTAGAATACTGTGGGGAAAGTATGTGTGTAAACTGATGAATAGAAAGGAAGAAATGGCTCTCTATTTATAGAGAAAATTCTCTACTGTTCCCCGGATCCCACGGATCCCTTCCACTTGGGATCTGGCTAGCACAAAGCCAGGGATCCGTGGAACGCTCCTCTTTGCCCATGGGTATTTTTGGTTATGGGTCATGGGTCATGGGTTATGGGTTTATCCATGGTTTTTTTTTAGATACAATGAAGTTGGTTAAGTGGTATTGATAACGCTACACGCGTCGTTCGGGGTCAAGGAAACTTCCTTTTCTTCGAGCAAGTTTTATAACACCCTAGGCAGTGAACCTAATCGTTGTAGTGTAGTAATTAGGGTAAGCCACGAGTATTGATATCGTTCTCTAGGGGAATAGGAATGCTAGTAAGAAGTTACTACGCTAAGGTTAAGGTTGAGGAAGATTATTTTTTGTATTTTTATATTTTATGAAATGGAAAGGTACGAATCTCGGGTATTGGATTTGGGGGGTTGGTATTTCTACCGATTACTCAACTATTATCTAATTATCTAAACTAAGGTTGTGGGAGTCTATGTCTAATTAATGTGTGCTCGTATGATAGTTTAAAGATGTGTTTACTTAGGTTATACTACTCCTTAATTATCTCCTATTGATGGTTGAGTTGTCACGTCCTTATTCTTAGTTGCGTTGTGTGTCTAAAGTTGTAGGGTATGCGTTTCTCCCTAACTCTTTGAACTTACCAAAGGGTCTCGTCTACAAAACCCACTAGGGATGATAAACTCTTACTCTAAGGCACTCTTTGGATAATTTAGCCTACAACTACTCAGGTAATCATATTCTAAGGTTCACAAAGATGAATCAAGCATTAAGTACACAACGAATGACCTATCGCATTACTAGATCATTGATCAACTAAGATAAGAAACAACCAATCAATATTCAATAATTAAGTTTCATACTTGCCTAAGCAAACACACAAATAAATTAGCCGGACATGGAGAACATGCAAGCATACACACAAATAATCAAAGACATAATTGAATTAATGAAGTAAATACTTATCATGATGTAAGATAGGGTTTAAAACCCTAAAATACTATACAAGACACCTTAGGTTCGGTTTTAGGTTTTTACTCCCAAAAGACTCTCTCTAAAACTGAAAAATTCGGATTCTATATATAAGATTACATATGCGACGGCGTCACCTTATGTTTCGTGACGCCGTCGTGTCGCCGTCATTAGGGTTTCGTCTTGGCCACGTTAACCTTGCGACGGCGTCACCTTATGTCTGTGACGCCATCCTCTTCAGCTTCTGACGTCGTCTGGGTTGCATCTAGGCCGTCTGAGTAGCAACGGCCTACTCTTTTAAAGCCCGACGTCGTCACTTGAAAATAGGGTTTTTGGCTACTGTATCGTCACAAAAAATCCTCTGACGGCGTCGCAATTAACACCTGACGCCGTCGCCTTCTGTTTTCAGCAGCTTTGAGTGTCTCGATTCTGACTTTGGCCATTTTCTTCATATATTCGCGCCTTTTCGTCCAAATAAGTGCCATTCCAGCATTTTGCCTTCAAGAGACCTAAAAAGTGAAAAGGAACGATATTAAGCAATAACGGATACAAAAGTGATCAAATAAGGGATTAAACAACCCCTCAAAATGGTACCTTTTAAAACCTTATTAAATATCCCTACACTTGTTATTTGCTTGTCCTCAAGCAAATGTGCTTTTAGCCAATTAATTTATAAGTTAGGGGTCATGAAGCATTAATTCAAAACGGTCCACAACACATATAAGCCCCGCAAAAGTCATAACAAGCACGGAAATTACATACTAGCACCTCACATGGGGTGTTTGGATACTCACATCTCTCTCGGGTGTATAAATGAAATATAACAAATAGGAAATGGAAGATAAACACTCATTAACCGGTCCTAGTACATAGATTACCATAGGCTTGAGAATAGATCAAACCTCCATCGCTTTGGCGTAAGCACCTAGGAAAGAATATCAAAGAGGTCTTTTAAAGGGTTGTAATGTTAGGCTTACGGTAGGGAAACAAGGGTTTGGTGGGATAGGCTATTTAGTGGTGGCAAGTCAAAAATCTCTATGTTAAATGCATACGAAGAATGGCGTTGCTAAGCCAAGACTCGACACTCTAAAACTCTAGGTAACGGAAATAAACAAACATAAATTTAAAGGATAGATGTAGGATAGTAGCCCGTATGTTTGTTTTTTTTGTTTTTTTTTTCACACTCTATTTTTTTTTTCTTTTTCTCTTTTTCTATTTTTTTTTCGATTTTTTTTTTCATACACTTTTACTCTACCATCCTCTATGGTAACATCAAAATGATAGGGATTTATAGGCACATCCCTACACTTGAGTTTTTTATTACTCTAACACTAATTTGACCCGAATTGAAAAGATCAAAACACTTGGGGTACATTATTACGCAAACAAAGGGAATTTGAATTTAACGTTCCCTTCCCGTCATTTCATAAACTTTAACTTTTTCCATGAATCCCAATCGTCCCAAAACTGTATACAAAGGATATGACTTGACTTAGCAACTCATGCAAGCAACTAGATAATTGAACTAAGGGTTTAGGGTGATAACAAACGTTTGCACTAAAAGTGAGTGCATAAGGGGTAGGCTAAGGCGATTTGGGTGTATATTTGGGGGTGGGGTGTAAACAATGCTCTTCATTGATATTCCGGAAAAACCGAAACATCACGAGAACCGCGAAAAGGATAGGCTCTGAGGGGTTAACTAGGGGTATCGTGTACTAAAGATGAGTACAACGCAAAGGGTGTGGGGGAATTACTCAACCGATATGGAAGAAGTAATTATATTACGGGTATCAAACAAGGGTTTATCCTAATGCCTCTTATCATTTAGTCATTCCTAACTACACAAGTGTAGCCTCACTTGCGATCTCGGAATGCATCACAAAACAAGTTCTAGAATCTAATATTGATAAGGTTTTAAAAGGTACCATTTTGAGGGGTCGTTTAAGTCCTTATTTGATCACTTTTGTATCCGTTATTGCTTAATATCGTTCCTTTTCACTTTTTAGGTCTCTTGAAGGCAAAATGCTGGAATGGCACTTATTTGGACGAAAAGGCGCGAATATATGAAGAAAATGACCAAAGTCAAAATCGAGACACTCACAGTTGCTGAAATAAGAAGGCGACGGCGTCAGGTGCTAATGGCGACGCCGTCCCAAGATTTTTGTGACGATACAGAACTCAAAACTCGTATTTTCAAGTGACGACGTCCAGTTGTAAAAGAGTAGGCCGTCGCTACTCAGACGGCCTAGATGCAATCCAGACGACGTCAGAAGCTGAAGAGGACGACGTCACGGACATAAGGTGACGCCGTCGCAAGGTTAACGTGGCCAAGACGAAACCCTAATGACGGCGACACGACGGCGTCACAAAACATAAGGTGACGCCGTCGCATATGTAATCTTATATATAGAATCCGAATTTTTCAGTCTTTTGTGGAGAGTCTTTTGGAGTGAAAACCTAAAACCGAACCTAAGGTGTCTTGTATAGTATTTTAGGGTTTTAAACCCTATCTTACATCAAGATAAGTCTTTACTTCATTAATTCAATTATGTCTTTGATTATTTGTGTGTATGCTTGCATGTTCTCCATGTCCGGCTAATTTATTTGTGTGTTTGCTTAGAAAGTATGAAACTTAATTATTGAATATTGATTGGTTGTTTCTTATCTTAGTTGATTAATGATCTAGTAATGCGATAGGTCATTCGTTGTGTACTTAATGCTTGATTCATCTTTGTGAACCTTAGAATATAATTACCTAAGTAGTTGTAGGCTAAACCATCCAAAGAGCGCCTTAGAGTAGCAGTTTATCATCCCTAGTGGGTTTGTAGACGAGACCCTTTGGTAAGTTCAAAGAGTTAGGGAGAAACGCATACCCTACAACTTTAGACACACAACGCAACTAAGAATGAGGACGTGACAATTCAACCACCAATAGGAGATAATTAAGGAGTAATACAAACTAAGTAAACACATCTTTAAACTATCATACGAGCACACATTAATTAGACATAGACTCCCACAACCTTAGTTTAGATAATTAGATAATAGTAGAGTAATCGGTAGAAATACCAACCCCCCAAATCCAATACCCGAGATTCGTACCTTTCCTTTTCATAAAATATAAAAAGATAAAAAATAATCTTCCTCAACCTTAACCTTAGCGTAGTAACTCCTTACTAGCATTCCTATTCCCCTAGAGAACGATATCAATACCCGTGGCTTACCCTAATTACTACACTACAACGATTAGGTTCACTGCCTAGGGTGTTATAAAACTTGCTTGAAGAAAAGGAAGTTTCCTTGACCCCGAACGACGCGTGTAGCGTTATCAAGTTTTTGGCGCCGCTGCCGGGGAATAGAATAGCTAGTTAGTAGTCCACCTCGTTTAGGTTCTTTGCTTGATTCCTATCAAGTAAATTTTTCTTATTTTTAGCTTTCTCTTAGTCTATCCCCCTTCTTCGTGACCCTCGTTTGTAAAAACCATCACTCAACATGATTCGTATCTTCCATCGAAGATTCTTCACTCTACCCGTTCCCAATCCCGAGATTGAGAACGCAATCCCACAAAACCCTTCACCCACTCACCATTTTGGTAATCACCTAGGGCATAATGAGATAAATTGGCAACAACAAAGTCCTTTCTATTACTCCGATTCTGATGAGGAATTTGATTATGGTGAGGCACTTGATAGCGGAGAGGTCATTAATGAAATTGAGGAAGACCCCTCCCAATGTTTTGACCCTAGGTGTAGGATTGAGAAAGATGGCCCCTTTAACATGCAATTCCCTTGCAAAATAGGACTAGAAGGGTTCGATGCTTATTTGAATTCATTCTTACCTTTAAACTTAATCTCAAGGAACCTATACAACAAAATCAAGGTCAATGAGTTAACTTATCAAGGGAACAATGTTGTTGAAGCAGTCATTTATTTGCACGTGTTTGTCGGAAGTTTTGCTTATTTGGTAGAGTTCATGGTCTTAGAAGACTTAGGAGAATTTATAGATAAGGACCTCACTCAAGTAATTTTTGGAAAACCTTTCAAAAAATTGACTAGGTTGAATGAACGGATGATTGATGGTCTAATTACATTCTCTGATGAAGTTGATGATTTCATCTACCAAATGCCACGCGCTCATCCTAGGTTTAAACATAAGGACATCGAGGTTTGTAATAGAATGACCCCTATTCCATTGCTTAGTGAAAGGGATAAGCAGAGTGGGCTTAGGTACCCGTATGAGAAAACTAAGCGGTATTACAAAAAATGCCTTGAATTAGGAGATGATTACAAAAAGAATAAAAGAGCGTTGGAATGGCTTAAGTATGAGCACGAGAGGATAGGTGAAGAAACGTAGGAGCACGACTACGAGTCTAGCTACAAGACTCTTAAATAAAGAAAAGCGCTTCGTGGGAGGCAACCCATGCTTAATTGTTTGCTTGTTAGTGTCTTATATCTTTTATTAATTGTTTATCCTCATGTTTAAATTTGTAAAAATGCTTTATTTTGTTTTTAACCTCGTCTTAATTGCATATAAAGGTATTTTACATAAGGGATAAGTGTAGGGAGGATTACACACATTTTCAAAAGAAACGTAAACATGAGAATAACAATTAACTAAAAGATATATATGTTTGTTTGTTCGAGTCAAATGCTTGTATCGAGTCATAATGGATGTTTTGCAGAAATTTTTCCAGATTCTAAAGATGTCAATTTTCCAGAATTTTTTTCAGAAAATCGCAGACCAGTTTTTGTCAGGATAACCTGACGGCGTCAGGATTGCAACCTGACGGCGTCATGAAGGAGTAAAAACATCAGATTACTTTTTTCTCGTTTTCTGAGCCACTTATAAATTTTTGGAATTTTCCAGGTCTTAATTTTCTTAGAAATTCTGTAAACATCCATTCCACAAGCATTATATCCTAGTTTAAATCGACTCTTATATATATTATTACCGCCGATTTTACGCGAAGGTTTCGTTTGTTTTCTTCAAGTGTGCAGGTTTAGTTTGTCAAGAAGAAGTTACATAAGATTGGAAGGAGCTTTTCACGCAATAATTCTTCTTAAAAAGGATGTAACCACCACTTTACACGGATCCTACCGAGCTAATCAGGGGAGTACTAGTTTCTTTCGTTTTTGATTACTTTCTTTTATCATAACTTTGATACTTTCGGGGAACATTGGGGACAATGTTCAGTTTAAGTGTAGGGAGGGAAAATAAAACGGGAACTTTGAAACTATGCTTATCCTTGATTATTTGCTTTGTCCAATTGTGATTGTGTAATAAACCATGAGAAAATGTCGGTTAGGGTAATTTTGGCACCAAATTTAATTTTTTTTATGACATATAGGAGTGGGCCATTAGTTTTAACAAAAGCGTCTCACGGATAGGAAGTTATATGACTAGCACAAAACCCTTTACCACCCAAATTCCACCAAAATGTGAGGATCGCCCTTAGATTAGTAGGAATTAAAGCATTCATCTTCAATGCTTAGAGTGTGAACCGGTAGTATATTAGATTCTAGAACTTGTTTTGTGATGCATTCCGAGATCGCAAGTGAGGCTACACTTGTGTAGTTAGGAATAACTAAATGATAAGAGGCATTAGGATAACCCTTGTTTGATACCCGTAATATAATTACTTCTTCCACATCGGTTGAGTAATTCCCCCACACCCTTTGTGTTGTACTCATCTTTAGTACACGATACCCCTTGTTAACCCCTCAGAGCCTATCCTTTTCGCGGTTCTCGTGATGTTTCGGTTTTTCCGGAATATCAATGAAGAGCATTGTTTACACCCCACCCCCAAATATACACCTAAATCGCCTTAGCCTACCCCTTATGCACTCACTTTTAGTGCAAATGTTTGTTATCACCCCAAACCCTCAGTTCAATTATCTAGTTGCTTGCATAAGTTGCTAAGTCGAGTCATATCCTTTGTATACAGTTTTGGGACGATTGGGATTCATGGGAAAAGTTAAAGTTTATGAAATGACGGGAAGGGAACGTTAAAAATTCAAATTCCCTTTGTTTGCGTAATAATGTACCCCAAGTGTTTTGATCTTTTCAAATCGGGTCAAATTAGTGTTAGAGTAATAAAAACTCAAGTGTAGGGATGAGCCTATAAATCCCTATTATTTTGATGTTACCGTAGAGGATGGTAGAGTAAAAGTTTATGAAAAAAAAAAAAAAAAAAAAATCGAAAAAAAAATATAGAAAAAGAGAAAAGAAAAAAAATAGAGTGTGAAAAAAAAAAAAAAAAAAAACATACGGGCTACCATCCTACATCTATCATTTAAATTTATGTTTGTTTATTTTAGTTATCTAGAGTTTAGAGTGTCGAGTCTTGGCTTAGCAACGCCATTCTTCATATGCATTTAACATAGAGATTTTTGACTTGCCACCACTAAATAGCCTATCCCACCAAACCCTTATTTCCCTACCGTAAGCCTAACATTACAACCCTTTAAAAGAACTCTTTGATAGTCTTTCCTAGGTGCTTACGCCAAAGCGATGGAGGTTTGATCTATTCTCAAGCCTATGGTAATCTATTTACTAGGACCGGTTAATGAGTGTTTATCTTCCATTTCTTATTTGTTATATTTCATATATACACCCGAGAGAGATGTGAGTATCCAAACACCCCATGTGAGGTGCTAGTATGTAATTTCCGTGCTTGTTATGACTTTTGCGGGGCTTATATGTGTTGTGGACCGTTTTGAATTAATGCTTCATGACCCCTAACTTATAAATTAATTGGCTAAAAGCACATTTGCTTGAGGACAAGCAAATAACAAGTGTAGGGATATTTGATAAGGTTTTAAAAGGTACCATTTTGAGGGGTCGTTTAAGTCCTTATTTGATCACTTTTGTATCCGTTGTTGCTTAATATCGTTCCTTTTCACTTTTTAGGTCTCTTGAAGGCAAAATGCTGGAATGGCACTTATTTGGACGAAAAGGCGCGAATATATGAAGAAAATGGCCAAAGTCAAAATCGAGACACTCACAGTTGCTGAAATAAGAAGGCGACAGCGTCAGGTGCTAATTGCGACGCCGTCCCAAGATTTTTGTGACGATACAGAACTCAAAACTCGTATTTTCAAGTGACGACGTCCAGTTGTAAAAGAGTAGGCCGTCGCTACTCAGACGGCCTAGATGCAATCCAGACGACGTCAGAAGCTGAAGAGGACGGCGTCACGAACATAAGGTGACACCGTCGCAAGGTTAACGTGGCCAAGACGAAACCCTAATGGCGGCGACACGACGGCGTCACAAAACATAAGGTGACGCCGTCGCATATGTAATCTTATATATAGAATCCGAATTTTTCAGTCTTTTGTGGAGAGTCTTTTGGAGTGAAAACCTAAAACCGAACCTAAGGTGTCTTGTACAGTATTTTAGGGTTTTAAACCCTATCTTACATCAAGATAAGTCTTTACTTCATTAATTCAATTATGTCTTTGATTATTTGTGTGTATGCTTGCATGTTCTCCATGTCCGGCTAATTTATTTGTGTGTTTGCTTAGAAAGTATGAAACTTAATTATTGAATATTGATTGGTTGTTTCTTATCTTAGTTGATTAATGATCTAGTAATGCGATAGGTCATTCGTTGTGTGCTTAATGCTTGATTCATCTTTGTGAACCTTAGAATATAATTACCTGAGTAGTTGTAGGCTAAACCATCCAAAGAGCGCCTTAGAGTAGGAGTTTATCATCCCTAGTGGGTTTGTAGACGAGACCCATTGGTAAGTTCAAAGAGTTAGGGAGAAACGCATACCCTACAACTTTAGACACACAACGCAACTAAGAATAAGGACGTGACAATTCAACCACCAATAGGAGATAATTAAGGAGTAATACAAACTAAGTAAACACATCTTTAAACTATCATACGAGCACACATTAATTAGACATAGACTCCCACAACCTTAGTTTAGATAATTAGATAATAGTAGAGTAATCGGTAGAAATACCAACCCCCCAAATCCAATACCCGAGATTCGTACCTTTCCTTTTCATAAAATATAAAAAGATAAAAAATAATCTTCCTCAACCTTAACCTTAGCGTAGTAACTCCTTACTAGCATTCCTATTCCCCTAGAGAACGATATCAATACCCGTGGCTTACCCTAATTACTACACTACAAAGATTAGGTTCACTGCCTAGGGTGTTATAAAACTTGCTCGAAGAAAAGGAAGTTTCCTTGATCCCGAACGACGCGTGTAGCGTTATCAAATATACTACCAGTTCACACTCTAAGCATTAAAGATGAATGCTTTAATTCCTACTAATCTAAGGGCGATCCTCACATTTTGGGTGGAATTTTGGTGGTAAAGGGTTTTTGTGCTAGTCATGCAACTTCCTATCCATGAGACGCTTTTGTTAAGACTAATGGCCCACTCCTATATGTCATGAAAAATTTTAAATTTGGTGCCAAAATTACCCTAACCGACATTTTCTCATGGTTTATTACACAAATGCAATTGGACAAAGCAAATAATCAAGGATAAGCATAGTTTCAAAGTTCCCGTTTTATTTTCCCTCCCTACACTTAAACTGAACATTGTCCCCAATGTTCCCCGAAAGTATCAAAGTTATGATAATGGAAGGTAATTAAAAACGAAAGAAACTAATACTCCCCTGATTAGCTCGGTAGGATCCGTGTAAAGTGGTGGTTAAATCCTTTTCAAGAAGAATTATTGCGTGAAAAGCTCCTTCCAATCTTATGTAACTTCTTCTCGACAAACTAAACCTGCACACTTGAAGAAAACAAACGAAACCTTCGCGTAAAATCGGCGGTAATAATATATATAAGACTCGATTTAAACTAGGATATAATGCTTATGGAATGGATGTTTACAGAATTTATAAGAAAATTAAGACCTGGAAAATTCCAAAAATTTATAAGTAGCTCAGAAAACGAGAAAAAAGTAATCTGATGTTTTTACTCCTTCCTGACGCCGTCAGGTTGCAATCCTGACGCCGTCAGGTTATCCTGACAAAAACTGGTCTGCGATTTTCTGGAAAAAACTCTGGAAAATTTACATCTTTAGAATCTGGAAAAATTTCTGCAAAAACATCCATTATGACTCGATACAAGCATTTGACTTGAACAAACAAACATAAATATCTTTTAGTTAATTGTTATTCTCATGTTTACGTTTCTTTTTTTTTTTTTGAAAATGTGTGTAATCCTCCCTACACTTATCCCTTATGTAAAATACCTTTATATGCAATTAAGACGAGGTTAAAAACAAAATAAAGCATTTTTACAAATTTAAACATGAGGATAAACAATTAATAAAAGATATATGACACACAAATGAAAATGAAAAACAAATACACATGGGTTGCCTCCCAAGAAGCGCTTGTTTTTGTTCGAGTCACGAGCCTGACTCTACCCTTATTTAACAGATAAAGGGGAAGTTTTTCCTACACTTAAGTTTAAGTGCGGGTGATAGTAGCAATACACACCCTTAGGGTGGAAATTTGCTACGTGAGGAGAGGGTGATGGGTGATTTATATGCTCAAAGGAGTGTGCTCCATTCATTATAACCTTACCTAAGTCTATTGGTGTAGCGGGTGAATCAAATCTCCCTCCTAAAAATGGATCATCTTCTATCAACTTCAAAAGATTCTTAGTTAAGGATCCATCTTGACCTAATAACCCCGGTTTAAACCCATAGTGTTTCTTGTTATCAACCATTAATGGGTGATATAATTGTGTAAGGTCATGGGTTACTCCTATATTAGCTTCCACTCTACATGGCCTAGAGTCTACCACTTTTATCAAGCAACTACCCGGACTATCTATTTTGATGGGTGGATTGGAGCCTAATTCAATTCCAAGATTCACATCTAAAGACGGAAAATTGGGTAAGGGTTTCGGTTGAGGCTCCGGTTCATCAAAACTAGGAACTTCCTTAGGGCTAAGAGAAAGGTCATCACTACAAGCGTTCAAACCCACATCCACTACTTGTGGTCGGTCCAAAGGTTCTACCTTTATTGGGGTTCCTATAGTTTCTTCTACTACTTCCGGGTAAGTCATAGGCGGTGTGTGCTTCTCAAGTGATGGTAGGACTTGTGGGTTATCCGATGGGATTGGATTTTCTATTCTATCCTCCATCTTATCAAGATCACCTATGTATTCATTTTGTACTGTGGTAGCGCCTAACCATGACATGCACCTTGGTACCTCAACTCTAATCATCTCCTTCCTAAACAACCTTTCCGACCGAAGTTTCCAAATTGAAAATAGGTCTAAAGATTCATTTTTTGGGTCCCATGTTCCACTTCGAAATTGGGCGTGAATCTCAAAGGTTTCCCATGCAATTCGAACACCACGTCCCCAAATATCCCCATCCGCTACATAGTCAAGTCTCCTTTGGGTTTCGTGGGCGATACGAGTGTAAAAGAATTGTAGTGGAAACAGTAAATCAATACCATGATAAAGGACTTTTTGTAATAAGTATTTAATTCGAGTCCACGCCTCAGGAAAGGATTCATCATGATGTTGCTGGAACCTCAAGATCTCATTTTGGAGTGGAAGGGGTAAATTATGTAGTAGATTTCGTTGATTGGGTGAAAGTTTTGGCAGATTCGCGTTCTTCATAACGGCTAACAGAATAGTCAATGAAAATGGTTACGAACAAAGGTCACGAAGAAGGGGGATAGACTAAGAGGAAGCTAAAAATAAGAAAGAATTTACTTGACAGGAATCAAGCAAAGAACCTAAACGAGGTGGACTACTAACTAGCTATTCTATTCCCCGGCAGCGGCGCCAAAAACTTGATAACGCTACACGCGTCGTTCGGGGTCAAGGAAACTTCCTTTTCTTCGAGCAAGTTTTATAACACCCTAGGCAGTGAACCTAATCGTTGTAGTGTAGTAATTAGGGTAAGCCACGGGTATTGATATCGTTCTCTAGGGGAATAGGAATGCTAGTAAGAAGTTACTACGCTAAGGTTAAGGTTGAGGAAGATTATTTTTTGTATTTTTATATTTTATGAAATGGAAAGGTACGAATCTCGGGTATTGGATTTGGGGGGTTGGTATTTCTACCGATTACTCTACTATTATCTAATTATCTAAACTAAGGTTGTGGGAGTCTATGTCTAATTAATGTGTGCTTGTATGATAGTTTAAAGATGTGTTTACTTAGGTTATACTACTCCTTAATTATCTCCTATTGATGGTTGAGTTGTCACGTCCTTATTCTTAGTTGCGTTGTGTGTCTAAAGTTGTAGGGTATGCGTTTCTCCCTAACTCTTTGAACTTACCAAAGGGTCTCGTCTACAAAACCCACTAGGGATGATAAACTCTTACTCTAAGGCACTCTTTGGATAATTTAGCCTACAACTACTCAGGTAATCATATTCTAAGGTTCACAAAGATGAATCAAGCATTAAGTACACAACGAATGACCTATCGCATTACTAGATCATTGATCAAATAAGATAAGAAACAACCAATCAATATTCAATAATTAAGTTTCATACTTGCCTAAGCAAACACACAAATAAATTAGCCAGACATGGAGAACATGCAAGCATACACACAAATAATCAAAGACATAATTGAATTAATGAAGTAAATACTTATCTTGATTTAAGATAGGGTTTAAAACCCTAAAATACTGTACAAGACACCTTAGGTTCGGTTTTAGGTTTTTACTCCCAAAAGACTCTCTAAAACTGAAAAATTCGGATTCTATATACAAGATTACATATGCGACGGCGTCACCTTATGTTTCGTGACGCCGTCGTGTCGCCGTCATTAGGGTTTCGTCTTGGCCACGTTAACCTTGCGACGGCGTCACCTTATGTCTGTGATGCCGTCCTCTTCAGCTTCTGACGTCGTCTGGGTTGCATCTAGGCCGTCTGAGTAGCAACGGCCTACTCTTTTAAGGCCCGACGTCGTCACTTGAAAATACGGTTTTTGGCTACTGTATCGTCACAAAAAATCCTCTGACGACGTCGCAATTAACACCTGACACCGTCGCCTTCTGTTTTCAGCAGCTTTGAGTGTCTCGATTCTGACTTTGGCCATTTTCTTCATATATTCGCGCCTTTTCGTCCAAATAAGTGCCATTCCAGCATTTTGCCTTCAAGAGACCTAAAAAGTGAAAAGGAACGATATTAAGCAATAACGGATACAAAAGTGATCAAATAAGGGCTTAAACGACCCCTCAAAATGGTACCTTTTAAAACCTTATCAGGTATATATAAAACCATGGGTTATGGGTCAATACCATTGGCTAGTTTTTACCCATTTAGTATATACTTGTTTTTACCCATTTTAGTATACTTAGTTTAAGTATATGCTAACCCAATATGTAAACACTAGTTGTTGTACATATGTATTTAAATCATAAAATCACTTATACTTGTTTTAGTGTTTTATGTGAAAACGTAAGTGTGTTAGGAAACTATTAACTCAAACTATTTACGTATTCTATTTTTTTCGTTAAAATGATTTTACGTTTGTTATCGACAAAACATTAGAAGATCGTAAAATATAAATAAACGTTTTTACGGCTTTATTTGTATTAACAAAGATCTTACAAAATGAAATTTTTTTCTGTTCTTGTTTGATTGTGAAATTGTTTTATTTTACCTAAAGATCTCTTAAAAAACTATCATACCTGACACTAACAATCTTTAATGTCTAAAATTGATCCGTATCAATCTTTTTTTTAAAAAAATTAAATCAAGCCACGTCTTTCCCCAAAATCTTTTAAATGATTTAAATCAATTGGGATCACAAATCTCAAAAGGTTTGAAATTTTTGATCGGGGGAGAGATCGTGATTTAAATCTCAAATTTGTTTTAATGGAATCGGTTTTAGTCCTTTATAGGCATTCCTGCCTCCATGTGCCAAACGACTTCAAATACACAATGCACATGTTGAGGAGGAGGATTTATCCAAAAACAAGAAGTGTATTTAAACCTGGCCACATTTTCTCCCATGTTTTCTAAACCTTATTAAATCACTTGGGATCCAAAATCTCAAAGGGTTTGATATTTTTGATCGGGGGAGAATTTGTGATTTAATATGAAATTTGATAAAAGGTGATCGTTTTGATTCAAAGTGCAAGTTCTCTCTAATATGGGCCAAACTCTTTCGTATATCGATGCACATATTGAGGGGGAGCGAATGGTTTCTTAATGGCTTGTGTGATCGTAAATGTGCTTCAAAAGAACTCTTTCCTCTATGTGATAAAATTATTTCAAATATCCTATGCACATATTGAGGGGGAGAATTTACCAAAGAAAATCAAATGGCTTTTTCCATGGAAATTGTGATCAAGAATTTATTTCAAAAGAACTCTTGCCTCCATGTGCTAAACAATTTATAAAATCATATGCATATGTTGAGGGGGAGCATTTCTTAAATGATCAAAACTATTAAGGTACAAAATGTTTTGATCTCGTATCACAAGTACCTTGATTGTTTTTCGAAATGATTTTTCAATTGGTTTCGAGAAGGAAAGAACAATACCAAAAGACCGATCAATTTGCTTTATGCATGGTGTTATAAGGATGGTTAGGTTAGGTATTAGTTCCCACGATCCGCCAGAACCGGAGGGATCTACCCAGGGACAATCCACTAGATAGTGTAGAGTCCTTAGGTATGATGAAAAAAGGAGAAAAATGAGAAATGGGAAGAGTGCGGACTGAGACAGAGCTAGTACTGGAATAAAACCAACAAGGTTCTAGTTATGAAGTCTCGGTAAGAACTGAAGGGGTTGAAGAATTAAAAAGAAATGAATATGAAAAGGGTGAAAAGAAATAGCCCTCCAATAATTCAACCTTAGGGCAGAAACCGGGTTCAATTCATATGCTACTGGTGGTTACTAAGGTAACACTGGTATTGAAGACAAGACATCATGGACCCAGTGACGCACTTCACTAAACTTCCCAAGCTACTCAAGTTCCTCTTAAAAGGGATTGTTTCATTCTCACTGGGAACCTACATAATCTATCGACTTTCTCTTAGAGATTGTTGATATTGAAGAAGGAGACCCTCTCCCTAGTCTCCGGCATAGGAACCAAATGTGCACAATTGAGTCTAGAGCCAAGAGATCATCCACAATATCTCATTAGGACACAAAATTAATGAAGACTTGCTGTTTCACACAATGTGGAAAGTAAGTATATATTGAGAGTCCTACGCATTATCCTTGTGGTATTGCCAGAACATCCGAGTGATATATTAAATATTCATGATGAAGATGGAAAGCCTTCTAGAGCCAACATCAAACAAGCTTACCGTGGGTGACATGTGAGATCTTTTCTAAAGATCAAGCTTGTGACAACTGGATAGAAACGATGGGGCGATTCACTCGTGAATCAACCTTGGTCCAGGAAATGAATTGACGAATACTTTTGAAAAAACCGTTCGATGTGCAGATCTTCTTTTCTCTAGTGCATCGAATGTGTATTCATATTTCAAACTCAAAAAGTATCTCTGATTGAAAAAAAAATGCTTTTGGAAAAACCATTCGATGTGCAAATTTCTTCTTTTCTCTAGCACATCGAATGTGTACTCTTTTCAAATACAAAAAGTATTTTTGATTGAAAATTGATATTTCTTATAAAACCTTCGTTGTATTGCAAAACTCTTTCTTCAAGCAATACGCGATTGTTTTTCAAATCAATTTTTCATCAATCAGTGAATCCCAATTCGCTGGTTCACTCACTCCGTGTTGTCTTCTTTGAGACGTTCTGGTTTGAAAACAACTAGAACAGCTGCGAAACCAGGTCAAGGAGATTCTTAGGAATCCTACCTGATCATAGGCAGTACTTGTACTGATCAACGGGGAACCATGGGCCGTGTACCTCAATTCAACGAAAGTGATCAAAGACACTTTCGTGTGTTTTATTGCTAACTGTTGTTTGCAGGTACATATGGACGGTTGTAGCTGATCAGAATTGAGGAGTCAATCCAAATCCGCATGCTTACAGCATCCACACTTAATTGAAGAAATCATGACTGGTGCATATCTACATAACCTGGCTCTGATATTTTTACACTATGCTTCTGCTACGTTGCCGCAAATATCATGAACCAGTAAAAGCTTCCGCTACTCTGATTGAAAGATGTCATGATCCAGAAAGTGTGAGCATGTCGGTCCGAAAGTCACAACATCACATGAAGGCAACACAACAAAGGGTGATCCTGAGATTTACTGTGGCTGATGATCTCAAAGATTGCTCAAAGATCATCAAAGATTTGGATCAGTTAAAGGCCTCAACTGAAAGTACAAAACTATGCGGACTTTGAAGTATCACTGCTAAAGCACAATGATGCGGAAATTGAAGAATTAAAGTCTACGAGCTCAAGAACGAAGTCAAGAATAGAATGCTAAGATTCAAAATGTAAAACATGGGGTGACCTCCCTTAGGGGGAGATTGTTAGGAATTGGAAATTCATAAGTAAAAGTGTCGGTCACCCCAAATATTATCTAGCATTAGTTAGCTCGTAGACATGTCGTTTGTTACGTTATTTAGCAGTTTATTAGTTAGTTTATAGCGTAGATTAGTTTAGTGTATCACCGTGGAGGAAGGACGGGTCTTTACCCACTGTATACCTGATCCACAGGCCGTCAGGAGGTCGTTTACTTTGTAACTATAAATACCCCTTCCATCCATGGAAGGGGTGGTGCTTCTCAATCTAACATTTGATAATTTACAAAGAAATTATCTAACTAGAACACCCATCTCTCTACTTTCTCTCTCTAAACATGGCATACTTGTATTTCCATCATCCAAGACCACCCGAATCATCAAACACATAATATTTTCGATCCTACAGTAGCACTTAGTAGATAAAACATATGTTTTGAGTGAAGATTGTTATATTAATAAGTTTATCATGTTTTTAATAAATATCTAGTTTTTACAAGTTCTCATCGTTTCATAAATATGATCATTTGATAATGTAAGTATATAAAGTTATGTCGTTTGGTTTGTGTTGGTGTTGATTTGCTAGGGTTAACACCTTAGTTAACGGTCTTGGGTAAATAAGCCTTGAGGCTTTAGCCATGGCCTTGCCGTGGCTTTGGTATTGACTACCATGGTCTTGAGACTCAGATTTGACCTTAGCCGTGGCTGTGGTCTTGGCTTAAGGCCATTAGGCCTCTTGGTTTACTTTTAGTTGAGACAAAAGTATAGTCGTGAGACTATATATAGGGCAGTTTCTGTTTTTGAAGGATAATGGCCTATTTAAGCGTTTTCAGGGCCTGAGATACTTTGATACTAAAGGTAAACGTCGTTCCGGACAACTTTCGTGTTTTAACTTTTTGATGATTCGGAACAGAAGTGCCACTTTCAAAACGGACAGCTGCTTAACAGCTTGTGTTAGGCAGTTTCGGTGTTTTGGTTTAGCTAACTTCTTTTGGCCGTATCTTTTGACTCGTTTGTCCGTTTTGGGTGATTCAAGTTGCTATGTTTACCTTTTTATCTTGTCTAAAATAGTATGTAAGTTAGAAAGTCCATATGTGACTGGTTTTAATGGTCTCAAATGTGTAGAATATGACTAGTTTACTAGTTTGTTACTTTTACGACAATATGTGAATTAAAACATGTGATTGAGTATATGTACATCATGAATCAACATAGTAACCATATATATAGCATGAAATTTTCAAGATTATGAATAATAAACATGAGATGATGGTGGTGATTAGTTGCTTACAACTTTTGGCTTTCAATCAAGAAAGGAGTAACTAGTAAGGATAGGACTTTGATTGAACACTTAGGACCTTGGATTGAGCTAGCTTTCTACCCCTTGGTACCCTTGTAATATTGAAGGATTGGTGATGAAGTACTAAGTGACTTGAGTGGATCTAAACTCAAGAAGATCACTTAAACTTGCTAGAGATTTGATGTAGTAACTTGTTATTTAAACTTCTTTGCATAAACTTGGAGTTATGGATCAAATTATGGAAGGTATGTTTGTTTTATGATATGAACGACCAAGAGAGGTGTATGAGGGTTTTTGGGATGTCTTTCACTTGCTATGTATAGGAGGGTAAGTTTGGTTAACCATATATTGGGTTTAGGACACATGTAAACATCAAAATGGAGCATGGTTAGGATCAAGCCACCACCAAGGTGACTCAACCCATATGGGCTGTCACAAAGTGGTGAGTAGGCTTAGATGATAAGTCTTGGTATTATCTTGAGTATAGAGCATGATTTGGTTCCGTTAAATGCCAACCGTAAGTTGTTAAGCCATAAAACGTAAAACCGGGTATCGTAAAAGTATGAAACTTGCAGGAATGATGAAACTCATCATTATACTCTATATAAAAATATAAAATGAGTGATAAGTCTCATTGGGTGCAAAAACGCTGCTTAAAGCTGGAAACACGGGTCAAAAACACGTAATTCACGTAAAACGCAGAACTGGAAAACGTAAAATTCCAAAACTTGTGGAATTGTCGTAAAATGGTAGAAATACATATTTCTAATGTTTATATGGTTTACTGGACATATCGAGATGTCCGAATGAGGTTTAAACCCTAAAGTAGTTCTCGGACACGGTTTCGTGAAAACGGTTCTGAATGGATTCAACGTGCACCGTCAGGACGACTTGTCGAGTTTATTTATCTTGTCATGATAGTAAAATAAAAAAAATATTTACGGTATGAAAAGTGAAAGTGAATAGTAAAAGTGAATAGTAAATTCTCAAAAATGAAAAGTAACCTGAAATTGCGGGTGGTTACACAACTGTTTGATTCGGGTTTCCAATAATGTTCACAAGAGGATGGTATTTAGTCCAACGATGTGTGGAGGGTTGATGTTGATATACATTGTGCAGATTAGGAGGATTCAAATGGCTTGTAAATGATTCCGCAACATCAGAAGTGGCCGATTCATTAGCAAAAGGGTTGAAGAACGTATTTAGATCATAATTTGCGGGTGTAGGTACTTCTTGGTTCAGAAGATCATCAGCTGGTTCAGCGTCATTGGATGCGGTTCGTTCGGCTGTTGGTGTAGAATCAATTGGAGGTGCTTCCTCAACAGTTGTTGTTGTTTCAGGTGTATCAGGTATTGGATTATTATCAGGTTGAGCAGCGGAAACAGTTGATACAGCTGGAGTACGTGGATCAATATCATCACTAAAAATAGCTGTTCCATTTGACGACGAGTAAGCTGTAGGCTTGGTTCAACTGATGATGGGGTTTGGGGGAAGTTTAGACGGTTATGTACGGGTTCTAAGCTGTTTTGCTCAGAAGCCATCTCTGTAAGCTCATCGAAATTTGTATGAATCGTTTCCATAATCTCCCTTGTACGATTATTCCAGATCTGGTATCCTTTTGAGTTTTCACAGTATCCAACAAAGACTCCAATGTCAGCTTTAGCCTTGAATTTACCAAAGTCATCACGATCATTATTTGGATAACAAAGAGAGCCAAACACATGAAAGTGTTTTAGATTCGGTTTGCGGTTATGGATAAGCTCATAAGGTGTTTTGTTGTGGCGTTTAGTAATCATTGAACGGTTCTGAGTGTAGCAGGCAGTAGATACGGCTTCAGCCCACAAGTAATCTGGAAGTTTTGCATTTATCAACATCGTTCTTGAAGCTTCCACTAACGTACGGTTTAGTTTTTCAACAACTCCGTTTTGTTCTGGTTTTCGTGCAATTGATGTTTGATGCTCAATTCCCACTCTCTCGTAGTATTCATGAAGAGTTTGGTTTACAAATTCAGTTCCTTTGTCTGTTATGATTTGTCTGACTGTGTGCCGGAGCTGAAATTGAATTTTCATGAGAAAGGTGATGATCATCTGTGGAGCTTGATCTTTACTGCGAAGAAAATAAACCCAAGTCCATCTTGAGTAGTACAATTACCAAAATGTAGCTTTTGCCATTAATCGTCTGCACACGCATTGGGCCACACAAATCCAGGTGAAGAAGATGAAGCACATGCTGGGAGCTGTGTTCCATCTTTGAAGGAAAATGAGCATGTGTGCTTTTCCCTTGTTCACAAGCTGAGCATAGATGATCTTTAGAATACCGAAATCTTGGGAGACCTTCAACAAGTTTGTAACGTGCAAGGTTGGTTATGGTTTGAAAGTTTAAGTGTGAAAGACTGTAAGATATAGGATTTCACAAACATACTAAACCATAATCACAAGAGGCGTTCAAGTAGTTTAGAGAGAGAAAGTTCTAGAGAGAGAAAGGGAAGAGAGTTGGGAACTATGTGAAACAAAAAAATGGTATTGAAGCTCCAACCCTCTACCTTGGGTGGTAGAGGGTATTTATAGTGTCTTACAAATAAACGCCACCTACGGGCTGTGGATCAGGCATACAGTGGGTAAAGACCCGTCCGTCCTCCACGGTGTTACATAATAAACTACTTAATAATATAACTTGACTACGACTACGAGCTTTCTAACGAATACATATACTTGAGGTGACCGACTCTTTAACGACTGAATTTTCTAATTCCTAACAATCTCCCCCTAAGGGAGGTCACCTCAATTTACAATGAATACAAGCAGATATTACATTAGATTGTTATAGGATTCTTGATTAAGTCCTTTGCTCAGTAGCTCGTAGTCTTTGATTCTTCATGTTTTGCATGATTGGATAATTCAAGTGGAGGTCTTTAACTGATCCACGTGATGATGAGTTTTGAGCCAGCTTTGAGATCATCAGCTAACATAAATCTTTGACTCTTCCATTGTGGTGTTGGTATTATGTGATGTTGTGACATTTGGACCGGCATGCTCACATTCTGGATCATGATGAATTCTCATCAAAGTAGCGGAAGCTTTTATTGATTCATGATATTGGCAGCAGCGTAGCAGAAGCATGGAGTGAAAATATCAGAGTCATTGATGCACTAATCATGATTTCTTTCGAGATGAATGTGTTGAGTGAGCATGCGGCTATGGATAGACCGCTTCATTCTGATCAGCTGCAAACGTCGGGTGTTCCTGCATACAACAGTTAGAAATAAGGTGCAAGAAAGTGTCTTTGATCACTTTCGTTGAATTGAGGTACACGGCCCACGGTTCCCCGTTGATCAGTACATGTACTGCCTGTGACCAGGTAAAATTCCGAAGAATTTCCTTGACAGGGTTTCGCAGCTGCTCTAGTTGTTCTCAAACCGGAACGTCTCAAAGAAGACAACACGGAGTGAGTGAACCAGCAAATTGAGATTCACTGATTGATGAAAAGAGATTTGAGAAACAATCGTGTATCGCTCAATAGAAATTGTTTTTGCAATACAACGAAGGTTTTACTGAAAATCAATTATCAATCGTAAACACCTTTTATTTTGAGAAATTAGTACACAGTCGATGTGCTACAGAAAAGAGTTTTTAAGCAAAACGACTGGTTTTTCAAAGGTATCCGTCAATCCATAACCTGAACCAGGAGTGATTCAAAAGATTGAATCGCCCCATTGTATCTGTTTAGTTGTAACATAGTTGATCTATTGGATAAATCTCACATGCCACCCACCAGGAGCTTGTTTGATGTTGGCTCCAGAAGGCTTTCCATCTTCATTGTGAATATGTTTGCATATCACTCAGATGTTCTGGCAATACCACAAGGATAATGCGTAGGACTCAAGGTATAATCTCTCTTTCCACATTGTGTGAAACAGAGAGTCTTCACTGAAAGTGTCCTAAAGAGATTTATTGATGATCTCGTGGCTCTAGACTCAATTTGTGCATATTTGGTTCCTAAGCCGGAGACTAGGGAGAGGGTCTCCTTCTTCAATATCAACAAACTCTAAGAGAAAGTCGATAGATAATGTCGGTTCCCCGTGAGAATGAAACAAGCTCTTTTAAGAGGAACTTGAGTGGCTTGGGAAGTTGTAGTGTAGTGCGTCACTGGGTCCACGACGTCTTGTCTTCAATACCGATGTTACCTTGGTAACCACCAGTAGCATATGAATTGAACCCGGTTTCTGCCCTAAGGTTGAATAAATGGAGGGCTATTTCTTTTCACCCTTTTTCACATTCAATTCTTTTTCATTCTTCAACCCCTTCAGTGCTTAACAAGACTTCATAACCAGAACCTTGTTGGGTTTATTCCAGTACTAGCTCAATCTCAGTCTGCACTCTTCCCATATCTCATTTTTCTCCTTTTATCATCATACCTAAGGACTTCTATACTAACTAGTGGATTGTCCCTGGGTAGATCCTTCCGGTTCTGGCGGATCATGGGACCTCAACCTAACCTTATCATCCTTATATCACCGTACATAAAGTAAAGTTGGTCGATCTTTTGGTATTGTTCTTCCGCCTAGAAACCAATTGAAAACCATTTGAAAATCAATCCAGATACTTGTGATATATTATCAAAGCATTTTGTACCTGAATTGTTTTGATATTTTAGAAATGCTCCCCCTCAACATATGCATAAAATTGTTTTAGCACGTGGAGGCAAGAGATCTTTGAAATCGTTAGATTAAGAATGAAAGGTCCAATCTTTTGATTAACATTTTCTAAAATGATCATCATCACTTTCCAATCAATTTGAGTAGATAAAGCATTTTGAGGAAGGATGAGGTTTTCAAACGTTTGCTCCCCCTCAATATGTGCCTTGAAGTTTGAAAGAGTTTTGCACATATTAGAAGAAGCTTGCACTTAGAGACAATTCAATCACGTTTCAATAATTTGAGGTTTAAAGTAGATGCTCCCCCTCAACATATGCATGGAAAATTTGAAATCGTTTGTCACGTGCAGGGAGGAAAACTTGCTAAACACTTATGAAACCATTTATCGAATTATCAGTTTAAATCCAATTTAAATCACAAATTCTCCCCCGATCACAATTATCAAATCATTTGAGATTTGTGATCTCTGTAGATTTAAATTGATTTTGAAAGCTTTTAATGAGAATTGTGACTTGATTATGAAAGACGTTTTAACTGATAAGGATTGGATTTTGAGACTTAAACTCCATTGATTAAACATGCATGATTATCTTTTGAAAAACATAATAATAGCCAAGGTCTTGAACCAATTGTATAAAATATTGTAAAATAATTAGAGTAGACCTTGCTCATTTAAGTGCTAATTGTTTGAGAAGAACACTTTTTGATTTAATTGAAAAATCATTCTCCCCCTCAATCAATGATGAAGGTTGTTGATTGATGGATTGAGATTTAGACACTTGATAAGTTCTTTTGATTTTCAAAAATAGAGCCCGAAGTGTTTTCAAAACAATTTTGTTTTCATTAGATGACAAATATTTTTCAGAAGAATCATTAGAAGGAAAATTATTTGAAAGGAAACATTTGTCTTGTTAATGACAAACATTTGTTTTTAGAATCAGAGCATGAGATTTGAAACATGAGATAAAGCATGGCTCTGTTCTTTACTTTTAAAACGGGTTACTGCCTGAAATGACAATAAGCCACCATTTTTCTCCGCCTCATTTTTTTTTTTTTTTTTTTTTTTTTTTTTTTTTTTTTTTTTTTTTTTTTAAAGCAAAAACTATGTGCATTCTAAGAACATCTAAAAACCCGTGACATTATTTGAATGTCAACACAAAGTCCGTAGATGATATCGAATAAGGAAAAATATGACAAAATAACAATATTTTTGGAATTTTTCAAGATTTTCTAGTTTTTATGGATTTTGAGAATTTTATATTTTTATATTTTCTTTTTGAAGGATTTTTCAAGTTTTGTATTTTGCTTTTTGAATAAATATATACAAGAGATAGATGAGGGAAACCTTTTACTCCTCTTCTTCCTCTTGAAGACGTTTGAGTGTTTCCGGTTGTAGACTCTTTAGACCAAGACACGGAAGGATGAACTCAAAACGTTCTCTAGGAAGAGCTTTGGTGAAGATGTATGCTAATTGATATTCAGTCCTCACAAAATAGAGTTCCACCACACCTTTTTCCACTTGTTCCCTGATGAAATGATGTCGAATGTCGATATGCTTTGCTCTTGAGTGTTGAACGTTGTCGCATGAGAGAGCAATAGCACTTTTATTATCACAGTACAGAGGGATTTTGTTGAATTCAAAGCCATAGTCAGTTAATTGAGATCTCATCCAAAGGATTTGAGCACAACAGGATGACATGGCTATGTATTCAGCCTCTGTAGAGGAAATAGAAGTACTCATTTGCTTCTTTGACGACCAGCTCACAAGCTTATCACCCAAAAAATGAGCACCTCCAGACGTACTTCGACGAGTATCTTGACACCCTGCATGATCTGCATATGCATATGCTGTTAGTGACATACCGGTGTCCTTCGGGTACCAAAGTCCCATATTGATGGTTCCTTGGAGGTACCGAAAGACCCGTTTAACCGCTTCAAGGTGCTTTTTGGTAGGCTTAGCCTGGTATCTAGCACACATGCATACAACGAACAGAATATCAGGTCTACTGGCTGTGAGGTACATCAGGGATCCAATCACACTATGATATTTCGTTTGGTCTACCATGATCCCTGAGTGGTCCTCATCTAGTTTAGTACGTTCAATCATGGGAGTCTCAACAGGGTCACTAGAATCAAATCCAAATTTCTTTAAAATCTCATTTGCATATTTAGGTTGATTTATAAAAATGCCTCCGGGACGTTGTGAAATTTGTAATCCCAAGAAAAATGACATTTGTCCCATCATTGACATTTGAATTTTAGAACCTATTTCATTTGAAAAACGGTCACACTCATTGGGGTCAGTCGAGGCAAAGATGATATCATCAACATAAATTTGAACGTGAATTAAATGTTTGCCTGACTTTCTAGTGAACAATGTAGGATCAACTGCTCCTTTGCTGAATCCAGTAGATAGAATAAATTTTGATAGCGTATCATACCATGCTCTAGGAGCTTGCTTCAAACCATAAAGGGCCTTTTTCAAGCGATAAACATGAGTAGGATGCTCTGGATTCACAAAACCCTCTGGCTGGCTGACATAAACCACTTCTTTCAGATCTTCATTAAGAAAGGCTGTTTTCACATCCATCTGATAGACAACCATGTTCTTACTAGCAGCATTAGCCAAGAAGATTATGATAGCCTCGATACGAGCAACTGAAGCAAAATATTCCTCAAAGTCTATACCCTCCTCTTGACGGTATCCTTTTGCAACTAATCTAGCCTTATTTTTCAGAAGATCTCCATGCTCACCAAGCTTCACTTTGAAGATCCACTTAAGAGCAATGATCATAGCACAGTCTGGAGCAGGTACTAATTCCCATACATCTAATCGATCAAACTCATGAATTTCTTCTTGCATGGCATTGAACCAGCTATCTTCATTCATAGCAGTTTTAACGTCTTTAGGTTCGATCTTAGAGAGTACGGAGTTAAAGAAGAACCATAAGGCATCGGTTGCAAGTTGTTTCCTTGTGGATACTGGACGAGAGAGATTTCCAATGATGTTGTCCAGTGGATGATCATGTGTCCATTTTCTAAGGTGTTCATGTGGTTGTTGTTGTGGAACTGAAGTAGCAGAGTCGATGTCTCCTGATGAAGATGGTTCAGATGATGATTCAGGAGCAAATATATTTTCAAATGGAGCATCTTCGGGAGTAGCAAAGGGATTAACTTCATCCTGTGAATCAGAAGCAATTCCATGATGTACACTCGGTGATTGAAGGTTTGTTGATGAGACAGATTGATTAGCAGCATGCGCTTCCTGACTTAATGACATAGAAACTGAAGGATTGACTTCATTGACAGGGATAGAAGCAACCTCTGTTGATGGAAGTGACATATCAATAGCACTTGGCTCAAAGTGTTCATCAAACATAGGATCAAACAATTTCTTCAAATCATCTTCAGAGGGAGGTACATAAGGAGATGCTAGTGACTGATTAGACATAAGAGTAGAACTGATAGGACTACTAGATGTAAGTTGGGATGCGGGTCCAGAACTGGATTGTCCTGGAGCCATTTGACCGGCCAGCTCATCGAACATAACGTGAATTGTTTCCATGATATTTCGAGTTCTCTTATTGTAGATTTGGTAACCCTTCTTGTTTGGTGCATAACCAACAAAAATTCCAATATCTGCCTTTGCTCTTAATTTACCTAGGTCTTGATCGTCATTCGTTGGATAGCACAAAGCACCAAACACACGAAGGTAGGAGATATCAGGTTTTCGTTTATGAACAAGTTCATATGGAGTTTTTCCATGAGAGGTATGAATAAGGGAACGATTTTAGGAATAGCAAGCAGTGGCAATGGCTTCAGCCCATAGAAACATTGGAACCTTTGAATAAATTAGCATTGTTCTTACGGCTTCCACAAGAGTTCAATTTCGTCTTTCAACTACACCGTTCTGTTGAGGAGTTCGTGGAACACTTCTTTGATGATTGATTCCAACTCTTTCATAAAACTGAATTAAGTCTTTGTTAACAAACTCTGTGCCATTGTCTGTTCGAACAATTCTGACTGTATTGTTGAGTCAAACCTGAAGCTGTTTGATTAGTTTGATGATGACATCTGGAGTTTCATCCTTAGTCCTCAAAAACTTTACCCAAGTAAAGCGAGAGTAGTCGTCAACAACTACTAGAATGTATTTCTTCCCATTTATGGTTTGCACTCTCATTGGTCCACACAGATCCATATGAAGGGTATGAAGAACTTCCATTACTGAGTTTGTGGGTTTTGGTTTGTGGGCATATTTCGTGCTTTTTCCCAATTGGAAATCTGAACAAAGATGATCTTTTTCATATTTTAATCTGGGTAAGCCTCTGACAAGATCCTTTCTGGAAAGGTTATTAATGGTGCCGAAGTTCAAGTGATTGAGATGACGATGCCATAACCATGACTTTGTTTTAGAAGCCTTTGACAACAAGCAGATTGGAGAAGACTTCATCATGTCTTCGATACAGATGGTGTATAGATTTGAACCACGAGTACCTCTTAATAATTCCACACCATCAAGTTCTATAATGAAGAAAGTATGTTTTCTAAAGGCCACTTCTAGATCGGAATCACAGAATTGACCAACAGAGAACAAATTATGACCAAGACCTTCCACATAATATACCCTGGAGATTACACTTTTGCCGACTACATAATCACCATAACCCATAATAGCGCCAAAATGATCATTCCTGAATCTAACAGTTCTGATGAATTTACTCACGAAGTTCATGAGCCGCGACCGGTCTCCAGTCATATGCTTGGAACAACATGAGTCCAGGTACCACAGAACGATTTGAACGATCTGCAGTTGAACACATACAAAAATAGATAACTGGATAATTGGGAACCCCATGCAATAATGGGTTCCACTTGGTTAGTAACAGTGATTGGAACACCCACAGCAGAGATAGAAGCAATGGGATCATTAGGAATAGATGCAGTGCTGGTGTCTGTATTTGACCTATTCAAACTATGTTCACTTCTTAAGGGAATAGTTCTCCCAGTAGGCATCCATTTTCTAGAGGTCATTGTCTTAGCAGAAAAAGGTATCCATTGATAACCTATCTTTCTAAATGTTCTTCCTGTGGGTTTCCACTGTTTTCTAATTTCTTTCGTCTTTGCCTTTTAGCCTTCTTAGCATGATTTTTAGCATTAACAATTTTGACTGGGCATTTGACAGCATTAGACAAAACATTCACACCACATTCATGATTAGCAACATAATTCAAGCAGACATCATTACATGGTTTGCCGATAGTATCAGAATTCGAATTAATTATAGTACGCTTATAGCTAATACTAGAATCAACACGATTCATTTTATTTAACTCAGACATAGTGTTCCTAGGGTGATCTTCTACTCTTTTCCAATGCACATTCTTAGCTTGCAAGGTCCTATCATTCCTTTTATTGCCTTGAGACTTTGACCTTCTCGCTTTAATGTCACTGATTACTCCTGTAGAGGCAATGGGAACATTAGTTGGTTTTGCTACTTTTTGCATTTCCTGTTTAGATGTGCTGGGATGTAAACTATTTGAAGGCGCACTGAAGTTCACTTTCTTAACACTAGAGGTGCTGGGATCTGAACTACTTGAAGGCATGCTAGAGTTCACATTCCTAACATTGGGCATTGAATGAGTTGTATACTTTGCACTAGGCATAGAACAAGGTATCAAGGGATTGATTTGCTCACCTAAGGTTTTAGGGCATATTGTAATTAAGCATTCTAGAAGTTCTTGAGATCGTTTGGCATATAAGCATGCATGGCCAATAGCATTATCAAGTGGTTTCTCTAACTTATCCTCTTCCAAAATCTCACGGAGACATTCTAGGCTGTCCTTAAGGTATGAGAAATATGTTTGAATAGCAAGTTTGTTATTCCTAAGAAGAGGAGGAACATATTTCACAGACAAAGCATATTTATTACAGACATGCACCTTTGAAGCACCATTCTCCCCATTTGTCATTGGCATTTTCCCTTTTACCTGACTCTTCAGATTCTCAATTTCCTTTTGCAATGAAGTTATTTTTTCATTATTTTTGTTACGAGTGACTTTTATTGTCTCAAATAACTCATTGAAATGACGTTTAACCTTTTCATTTTCTTCTAGAAAACTCTCATTTTCCTTTTGTAAAGCATTAACCAAGTTTTGAAGATGAAAATTTTGAGAATTCCGAGAATCTAAAGGAGGAAGCATTTGGGAGCTAGTCACATTGTTCATTTCACCCTTTAATTGAGAAATTTGGGCTTTCAACTTTCTGATCGTGTTACAGTGAGCTTGAATCTGTTCATCACGTTTGTTTATTTCAAAAACTGCATCAAACTCTAGAACATCTAAGGATATCTTGATGTTTGAGGTTTTAACATTTTCTTTGAGATGTTGATATTTTAGTTGTAAATCAAAATGTTCAACTTCTAGTTTAGAAAAATGTTTTACCAAAGTATTGTAATCATCCTGTTCAATTTTCTCACTTAGTTTAGAGTTTTTGATTTCAAACTTAATGACACGATCATGGGAGACTTTCAAAGCAACAGATAATTCATGAAATTGAGAAGCAGTAATGGAACAATTAGTAGCAGTATAGAACACATCTTGAGAGATACATTCAGAAATCAGATTCTCATTTAAGGTATGCAAGTTCTTCCTCTCAATTTTATTATATTTTAATGCTCGCTCATAGTCACTAATCTCAACAATCATTGCATCAAATTCCTTTTCCATTCCTTTAATATCTGTATCTATCCCCTTTTTAAGACTCTCAAATTGATCTTTTAGTTGTTTAAAGAAGGGCATGACCTCAGTTAAATAACATTCTTTTGTTTGCTCAAAACCCCTTTCCCTTTCAGTTATCCTAGTGGGTGTGATCCTTTTCTTACAAGTTTTCTCAAAGTCAACAAATAATTGAAATATAACATATTGACTGATTAAGGTCTTGCTCTTAGTGGCAATAGTTCTTGGAACTAGATGCATTGGTGTATTTGGAGGATACACAGTCGCTGAAGGCATTTTCCTAAGGGGAGGGTTTGTAACAACAATATTCTCTGCTTTTTGCTTATCTAAATCCTTTTTCCAGAACACTTGTTCGGGAGTTAACAACGTTTGAGGCTTAAACTTGTTCAAGGAAATCTAGTTTTCCTTCTTGTAATCATGAGGTTTGATCGTTATGTTATTCTTTTTACATTCAGGATCTTCTAGCTTCTTATTCATTTTCTCCCTAGATGCATCATCTAATTTTCTATCTTCCTCAGTGCACTCAATGCAACTAGGGGTTTGTCTAGGTTTAAGAATCTCATTGCCATCATAGATAACACTTTGGGCTGCTTTTGCTGTCTTACCATACTCAGGGTTGGATTCCTTTATAATGGGTATACTATGCTTATCGCTGAGAACTCTATGCTTCGTGATCATGTGAGCAGTCTGAATTGTATTCCCTTGTACGTACAACTTATTTTCGAGCTTGTTTTTCAAGGTTTTTAGATTTGAAAACTCATTCAAAAGTTTTGATTCCTTAGCACTGAATTCTTGCTTAAGCATTTTAACATTTTCTTGAAGTTCTTGTTTTTGCTTAGCAGTTTTAGAAAGCTTTTCTTGTAAGGAGTTTAACTCTTGTTTTAATACCTCTTCTCTAAACTTACTTTTTCTAATAGTTGTACGCATTTGGTCATCCATTTCCTGCTCACGGGTGGTTAACTCAAACTTAGCACGTTGTTCATAAATGGCAACTCGTTCTTTATAGGCATTAAGTTCAGAGATAGCAGAATCATCAGGGGCACATGCAGTGTATTCATCAAAAACATAGTCATCATTGACTGCAGAGGATGCATCACTTGGTACACTCTCACTTTCACTTTGTTTCACATATTGATCATATGGGACAACATTGATATTACCCATATTTTCAATATCTGACTCAATAGTTTCAATTGATTGTACTTTGTTATGCATCTTTTGCACATCAGCATCATCGTATAGTTTTAATACCTCATAAATGATTTTGTCTTTGGATGGAACAGCTTGTGGTGATGAAGAGACTTTAGAAGGGACCATTGGAGAAATTCTAGCCATGAAAATTGTTTGTGCAGTAGGTTCATCATCAACGTCAGAGTCGTATGCATCACAATCAGCGACTTGAAAGGCATTCTGATGATTGTGGCCTATCTCCTGAATTGGCTGCTCATCCACATCTGCAACATATGTCTTGGCATTTCCCTCAGCAAGAAACAACAACTCCTCTTCATCCAAAGCTACACCATTATCCTGAGCTTGCACAAGCAACATCTTATCCCTGAAGTACTCGGCATTCTGAGGGCGTTTTGGCAATGTGCAGTTCCTTGCAATATGTCCCTCACCACCACAGTTGTAACACTTGATCGGCTTTGCTTGTCCTTGATTTCCATTCCTTCCCCTATTCTGATTTGCCACATATCCTCTACCAGCTCCACCTCTCCCTTGTTGATAACGCTACACGCGTCGTTCGGGGTCAAGGAAACTTCCTTTTCTTCGAGCAAGTTTTATAACACCCTAGGTAGTGAACCTAATCGTTGTAGTGTAGTAATTAGGGTAAGCCACGGGTATTGATATCGTTCTCTAGGGGAATAGGAATGCTAGTAAGGAGTTACTACGCTAAGGTTGAGGTTGAAGAAGATTATTTTTTGTATTTTTATATTTTATAAAATTGAAAGGTACGAATCTCGGGTATTGGATTTGGGGGGGGGGGGTTGGTATTTCTACCGATTACTCTACTATTATCTAATTATCTAAACTAAGGTTGTGGGAGTCTATGTCTAATTAATGTGTGCTCGTATGATAGTTTAAAGATGTGTTTACTTAGGTTTTACTACTCCTTAATTATCTCCTATTGATGGTTGAGTTGTCACGTCCTTATTCTTAGTTGCGTTGTGTGTCTAAAGTTGTAGGGTATGCGTTTCTCCCTAACTCTTCGAACTTACCAAAGGGTCTCGTCTACAAAACCCACTAGGGATGATAAACTCTTACTCTAAGGCACTCTTTGGATGGTTTAGCCTACAACTACTCAGGTAATCATATTCTAAGGTTCACAAAGATGAATCAAGTATTAAGTACACAACGAATGACCTATCGCATTACTAGATCATTAGTCAACTAAGATAAGAAACAACCAATCAATATTCAATAATTAAGTTTCATATTCCTAAGCAAACACATAAATAAATTAGCCGGACATGGAGAACATGCAAGCATACACACAAATAATCAAAGACATAATTGAATTGATGAAGTAAATACTTATCTTGATGTAAAATAGGGTTTAGAACCCTAAAATACTGTACAAGATACCATTCGTTCGGTTTTAGGTTTTTACTCCAAAAGACTCTCTCTAAAACTGAAAAATTCGGATTCTATATATAAGATTACATATGCGACGACGTCACCTTATGTTTCGTGACGCCGTCGTGTCGCCGTCATTAGGGTTTCGTCTTGGCCACGTTAACCTTGCGACGGCGTCACCTTATGCCTGTGACGCCGTCCTCTTCAGCTTCTGACGCCGTCTGGGTCACATCTAGGCCGTGTGAGTTGTGACGGTCTACTCCTTTAAAGCCCGACGCCGTCTCTTGAAAATACGAGTTTTGTCTTCTGACCCGTCACAAAAATCCTACGACGGCGTCGCAGTTAAGCAGTGACGCCGTCGCCTTCTATTTTCAGCAGCTTTGCCGGTCTCGATTATGACTTTGGCCATTTTCTTCGTATATTCGCGCCTTTTCGTCCAAATAAGTACCATTCCAGCATTTTGCCTTCAAGAGACCTAAAAAGTGAAAAGGAACGATATTAAGTAATAACGGATACAAAAGTGATCAAATAAGGGCTAAAACGACCCCTCAAAATGGTACCTTTTAAAACCTTATCAAATATCCCTACACTTGTTATTTGCTTGTCCTCAAGCAAATGTGCTTTTAGCCAATTAATTTATAAGTTAGGGGTCATGAAGCATTAATTCAAAATGGTCCACAACACATATAAGCCCCGCAAAAGTCATAACAAGCATGGAAATTACATACTAGCACCTCACATGGGGTGTTTGGATACTCACATCTCTCTCGGGTGTATATATGAAATATAACAAATAGGAAATGGAAGATAAACACTCATTAACCGGTCCTAGTACATAGATTACCATAGGCTTGAGAATAGATCAAACCTCCATCGCTTTGGCGTAAGCACCTAGGAAAGACTATCAAAGAGGTCTTTTAAAGGGTTGTAACGTTAGGCTTACGGTAGGGAAACAAGGGTTTGGTGGGATAGGCGATTTTGTGGTGGAAAGTCAAAAATCTCTATGTTAAATGCATACGAAGAATGGCGTTGCTAAGCTAAGACTCGACACTCTAAAACTCTAGGTAACGGAAATAAACAAACATAAATTTAAAAGATAGATGTAGGATGGTAGCCCGTATTTTTTTTTTAATCACTCTATTTTTTTTCTTTTTTCTCTTTTTCTATTTTTTTTCGATTTTTTTTTTTTTTTTTTTTTTTTTCATACACTTTTACTCTACCATCCTCTAAGGTAACATCAAAATGATAGGGATTTATAGGCACATCCCTACACTTGAATTTTTATTATTCTAACACTAATTTGACCCGAATTGAAAAGATCAAAACACTTGGGGTACATTATTATGCAAACAAAGGGAATTTGAATTTAACATTCCCTTCCCGTCATTTCATAAACTTTAACTTTTCTCATGAATCCCAATCGTCCAAAAACTGTATACAAAAGATATGACTCGACTTAGCAACTCATGCAAGCAACCAGATAATTGAACTAAGGGTTTAGGGTGATAACAATAATGCACTAAAAGTGAGTGCACATAGGGTAGGCTAAGGCGATTTGGGTGTATATTTGGGGGTGGGGTGTAAACAATGCTCTTCATTGATATTCCGGAAAAACCGAAACATCACGAGAACCGCGAAAAGGATAGGCTCTGAGGGGTTAACTAGGGGTATCGTGTACTAAAGATGAGTACAACGCAAAGGGTGTGGGGGAATTACTCAACCGATGTGGAAGAAGTAATTATATTACGGGTATCAAACAAGGGTTTATCCTAATGCCTCTTATCATTTAGTTATTCCTAACTACACAAGTGTAGCCTCACTTGCGATCTCGGAATGTATCACAAAACAAGTTCTAGAATCTAATATACTACCGGTTCACACTCTAAGCATTGAAGATGAATGCTTTAATTCCTACTAATCTAAGGGCGATCCTCACATTTTGGGTGGAATTTGGGTGGTAAAGGGTTTTTTTTGTGCTAGTCATGCAACTTCCTATCCATGAGACGCTTTTGTTAAGACTAATGGCCCAGTCCTCTATGTCATGAAAAAATTTTAAATTTGGTGCCAAAATTACCCTAAACGACATTTTCTCATGGTTTATTACACAAATGCACTTGGACAAAGCAAATAATCAAGGATAAGCATAGTTTCAAAGTTCCCGTTTTATTTTCCCTCCCTACACTTAAACTGAACATTGTCCCCAATGTTCCCCGAAAGTATCAAAGTTATGATAATGGAAGGTAATTAAAAAACGAAAGAAACTAATACTCCCCTGATTAGATCGGTAGGATCCGTGTAAAGTGGTGGTTAAATCCTTTCCAAGAAGAATTATTGTGTGAAAAGCTCCTTCCAATCTTATGTAACTTCTTCTTGACAAACTAAACCTGCACACTTGAAGAAAACAAACGAAACCTTCGCGTAAAATCGGTGGTAATAATATATATAAGACTCGATTTAAACTAGGATATAATGCTTGTGGAATGGATGTTTACAGAATTTTTAAGAAAGTTAAGACCTGGAAAATTTCAAAAATTTATAAGTAGCTCAGAAAATGAGAAAAAGTAATCTGATGTTTTTACTCCTTCTTGACGCCATCAGGTTGCAATCCTGACGCCGTCAGGTTATCCTGACAAAAACTGGTCTGCGATTTTCTGGAAAAAATTCTGGAAAATTTACATCTTTAGAATCTGAAAAAATTTCTGCAAAAACATCCATTATGACTCGATACAAGCATTTGACTCAAACAAACAAACATATATATCTTTTAGTTAATTGTTATTCTCATGTTTACGTTTCTTTTGAAAACGTGTGTAATCCTCCCTACACTTATCCCTTATGTAAAATACCTTTATATGCAATTAAGACGAGGTTAAAAACAAAATAAAGCATTTTTACAAATTTAAACATGAGGATAAACAATTAATAAAAGACATATGACACTAACAAGCAAACAATTAAGCATGGGTTGCCTCCCACGAAGCGCTTTTCTTTATTTAAGAGTCTTGTAGCTAGACTCGAAGTCGTGCTCCTACGTTGCTTCACTACCGCCCTCTTCACCCTTTGTTTTCCCTTCATCGAAAGGGTGTAGACGCTGTATGCTCACCGTGGATTCCTTGCCAACGCTGTCAATTATGGTGACGGTTTTATCTTTTAAATTGGTCTCCTTAACTGTGAAAGGCCCAAACCATCTTGGTTTGTTTCTTCCTCGTAATGCCCTTATCCGAGATCTATACAATAGCACTTTTTCTCCCTTTAGAAATTCCTTAGGGTCCTTCTGTGCCTTAGGTATCGAGGTGGGATTGCTTCCTAACTTTTTATCGGGTTTCCACAACGTCGCATACAATCCTTGAACCATAAAGTCTCTAAGCCCTATTTCCCAGTCATTCATCTTCTTCTTAACATTGTTTCCCGGGGCTTTTCGATTTCCACCCGTAATCTTTTCCATGATCTTAAGAGGGTATCTTGGGATGATGGGTATCCTAGCGTACCCCTTCCCGTTTTTGAGTATCATGATACCTTCTCCGCATTTGATGGTTGCCTTGGCGGTGGCCAGGAACGGTGTCCCAAGAATGAGGGGTACGTTTTTATCTTCCTCAACATCAATGATCACGAAATCCACCGGATAAACGATGTTACTCACCTCAATCAGAACATCTAAAGCGATTCCTACGGGATGGACATAAGTATGATTTGCTAAGGAAAGTCTAAGGTCGGTCTTGGCTGGTTTCTCCTTAGTTAACTTATTATAGATTGACAATGGCATTATGTTCACATCGGTCCCTTGATCGGCTAAGGCATTTATATTATCCATGTCACCGATGCTAACTGGTATTACGAAATTCCCTGTGGTGTCTCGTTTTCTTGTTAATGGTTCTTTTATGACCAACTCATACAGAGGTTCCATAGGTAAGGCGTCATATTCTTCTTCCGTCATTTTTCCTTCAAGAGCCTCCCTAAGAACTTCATTGTACCTAAAGTTGTTTACTTGGTTTGCAATGGTTTTCTTGTTAATTTCGTGCTTAAGGCAGTACTCAATGGTCTCAGGTTCATCATTAGGCACAGACTCCTCCTTCGTGCTTTCCTCATTTTTCCACATCTCAACCCTTGCATTCTCAGGCATAATGGAAACAGCGTTCACAAATGAAGTGGGAGGGCAATCGTTGCTTCTTACGAGCACCTTTTCGGGAACCTTTGTTTTGGTAAATTCAATTACCAAATTCATCATTTCTTTCATTTTTGCTTGCATTTCCTCTCTCTGCCTATAAACCTCCTCTTCAAATCTGGCTAATCTCTCCATATGAGCTGCCATGTACTCCCTCATTTGATCTTTGATGCTTGGTGAAAGTGGTATTGGGGAAGTAGAACGGAAGTGCCTTTCGGAACTTGGGTTTTGCTCACGACTTGGGGACAGTGGGGCGGTTGGTGGAGTTGGCGGATTTGACGGCCTCTCGAGGAATTTGTACAGGGGCTCTTTTCTGCCTTTCCATAAGATAATCAATTCCTCTCTCAATGGCACTCAATTGCTCCTCGAGTGTATCGGAGGATTCAGAAGGAGTGGATATGGCATTAACCACGTTAATCGGAGTTTCGGGAGATTCATTCCAATCTTCGTAGCTTTGATCGGCAAGCTCCTCTATAATATCCCATGATTTCTCTGCGTTAAAGTCGCTGAGCCTTCCACCGGCGGCTCGATCAATGGATTGTCGAGTGATGAAATCGGTATGATCATAGAAGATTTGGATTTGAAGCCAAAGATCAATGCCATGGTGGGGAAGTCTACGGAGTAGTTCCTTAAACCGAGTCCACGCTTTGTAAAGAGACTCACCTTGGAGTTGCTGAAACATCAAGATGTCTCGCCTAAGTTTGGTGGTTCTCCCCGGTGGGAAAAATTGAGCAAGGAAGCGAGATGTAAGATCAGCCCAACTTGAGATGGAGCCGGCGGGAAGTCGCTCAAGCCAATTACTAGCTTGGTCCCGTAGAGAGAATTGGAAGAGATGCAGGCGCGTGGTCTCCCGAGTAGTAGCATCAAGGTCGATGGAATCGACAATTTTGAGGAAATCCCTCAGATGCTGATTTGGATCTTCGAAACGAAGTCCATGGAATGCACATCCGTTTTGCACCAACCGGATGGTGTCGGATCGCAGGGCCGTAGTTTGGGCTTGGTCGGGAAGCTCAATGGTGTTCCTATAGCCTAGGTGGCTTGGTCTTGAGTATTCACCAAGAGTACGGGCTCTTGGCGGGTCATTTGGTGGTGGGTTGATGAGTGGTGGTTGGTTATCATCTTCCATGATGAAAAGTGATGGGTATTACGAACAAAGGTCACGAAGAAGGGGGATAGACTAAGAGAAAGCTAAAAATGAGAAAAAAATTACTTGATAGGAATCAAGCAAAGAACCTAAACGAGGTGGACTACTAACTAGCTATTCTATTCCCCGGTAGCGGCGCCAAAAACTTGATAACGCTACACGCGTCGTTCGGGGTCAAGGAAACTTCCTTTTCTTCGAGCAAGTTTTATAACACCCTAGGCAGTGAACCTAATCGTTGTAGTGTAGTAATTAGGGTAAGCCACGGGTATTGATATCGTTCTCTAGGGGAATAGGAATGCTAGTAAGGAGTTACTACGCTAAGGTTGAGGTTGAAGAAGATTATTTTTTGTATTTTTATATTTTATAAAATTGAAAGGTACGAATCTCGGGTATTGGATTTGGGGGGGGGGGGGTTGGTATTTCTACCGATTACTCTACTATTATCTAATTATCTAAACTAAGGTTGTGGGAGTTTATGTCTAATTAATGTGTGCTCGTATGATAGTTTAAAGATGTGTTTACTTAGGTTTTACTACTCCTTAATTATCTCCTATTGATGGTTGAGTTGTCACGTCCTTATTCTTAGTTGCGTTGTGTGTCTAAAGTTGTAGGGTATGCGTTTCTCCCTAACTCTTCGAACTTACCAAAGGGTCTCGTCTACAAAACCCACTAGGGATGATAAACTCTTACTCTAAGGCACTCTTTGGATGGTTTAGCCTACAACTACTCAGGTAATCATATTCTAAGGTTCACAAAGATGAATCAAGCATTAAGTACACAACGAATGACCTATCGCATTACTAGATCATTAGTCAACTAAGATAAGAAACAACCAATCAATATTCAATAATTAAGTTTCATATTCCTAAGCAAACACACAAATAAATTAGCCGGACATGGAGAACATGCAAGCATACACACAAATAATCAAAGACATAATTGAATTGATGAAGTAAATACTTATCTTGATGTAAAATAGGGTTTAGAACCCTAAAATACTGTACAAGATACCCTTGGTTCGGTTTTAGGTTTTTACTCCAAAAGACTCTCTCTAAAACTGAAAAATTCGGATTCTATATATAAGATTACATATGCGACGGCGTCACCTTATGTTTCGTGACGCCGTCATGTCGCCGTCATTAGGGTTTCGTCTTGGCCACGTTAACCTTGCGACGACGTCACCTTATGCCTGTGACGCCGTCCTCTTCAGCTTCTGACGCCATCTGGGTCACATCTAGGCCGTCTGAGTTGCGACGGTCTACTCCTTTAAAGCCCGACGCCGTCTCTTGAAAATACGAGTTTTGTCTTCTGACCCGTCACAAAAATCCTACGACGGCGTCGCAGTTAAGCATTGACGCCGTCGCCTTCTATTTTCAGCAGCTTTGCGTGTCTCGATTCTGACTTTGGCCATTTTCTTCGTCTATTCGCGCCTTTTCGTCCAAATAAGTGCCATTCCAGCATTTTGCCTTCAAGAGACCTAAAAAGTGAAAAGGAACGATATTAAGTAATAACGGATACAAAAGTGATCAAATAAGGGCTAAAACGACCCCCCAAAATGGTACCTTTTAAAACCTTATCACTTGTTCATACTGCCTTTCTTGAACTGGTTGTACCATAACCTTCCCATCTCTGACCAAGGCATGATTGTGTAGATTGGATGCAGTCCTGATTTCATTATTAGTGTGAAGTCTGTTAGTGTGAGGAGTGAAGGTTAATTTTTGTTTAACCATAAAAGCCAGTTTATTGATAAAGTGTTCCATGACTGCATTAGCATCAGGTTGTTTGAAACTTGAATCTGGAATGACTTGAGATGCTTTAGTAGTAGTTCCATCATTGGTGTAGAAGGCTGTTGAATCATTTGATGAACTTGTTTCTCCCTGGTTGGTTTTGAACTGATCAAGAATCCTTTTTTTCAAACATAGCATGTCTCTCATTCTGAAGAAGGAATGCATAGAGTTGCTCATAGTTTGTACACTTCAATCCTTTGGTTAGCTTCACAGAAGTGACAAACTTGTGCCATTCGGGATTCATGTTGTTCACAAATTTAGAGTTCAACTGAATGTTTGGCATGGTCATTCTGATGTTCCTCATGTCATTAACAAGCTTGTAGAATCTCACGTAATATTCATAGACACTCTCATCAGGTTTCATCTTGAAGTGTTCAAATTCATCATACAGTTGTGATTCTCTGTCCTCAATAGTTAATTCAGAACCTGAGAGAAGCATCTTGACATTATCCCATACAGCCTTTGCTTCAGTGTTGTGATTGATAAGCTTGTAGATGTCTTTTGGAAGACCTTGAAGTATAATGTTAGAAGCCCTGATATTTGCATCAAATCTCTTTTTCTCCTTATCATTGAGCTCATCATACGTCTTTGGTCTGTCTATTCCATAGATCATTGTTCCATCTGCAGCTGTATCAATTAAGTCTCTAGTAGTCTCAATCTGATAAGGTCCTTCATCGATTGACTTGAGAATGTTGACTCCGTTTTCTTTTCCCAAACAGTACAATCGGATTCATTGTGCCCATGAGTCATAATCAGTTCTGTTAAGCATAGGTGGACGAGTATCTGACCCTGCTGCTTGAACGTCCTCAGCTACGGAAGAAACAATAGTAGGAACGATGTTTGCCACGATTACAAGTTCTACGGGATTTTACTATTCTTTGATTAAACCGGGAAATTGATTCTTTCTCGGGATTTTACTAAACCAAAAGAACAACCGTAAGAATGTAGCACGAAGAAGTAACAAGTGTCAATAGACAAGTGGCTAAACACTCAACTCGCTTAACTATCAACTCGCTAAACAATCAACTAGCTTAAAGAAACAAGTCGCTTAAGGGGTCAACTCGCTTAATAGCCAAGTCGCATATAGTATCAACTCGCAACATAATCAACTCGCTTAATGAAACAAGTCGCTAAATAGCCAACTCGCCTTAGTACCAACTCGCAACACAATCAAATCGCTTAATGAAACAAGTCGCTTTAATAATCAACTCGCTTAATAGCAAGTCGCAAACAGACACAACTCGCTTAACCACCAAGTCGCTTAAAAGCTTAACTCGCTAAATAGCCAAGTCGCATATAACAACTCGCATCTAGTAACAAAGCAACTCGCTTCGAAGAAGTGTATATCCGAGACTCAACTCGCTTTGTACAAAGTTCAAAAATAACCACTTTATCAATCAAACCACAATGATTTAAGCCTTCCAATTCAAAACTTAAAAACATATGATGATCCTAAACACAAAAGTACAAGCAAAATTCAAACTTTAACACTAGAATTTGTCCAAATGATTCAAACTCTCCTAAACACTTAATACCCCAAAAACCTTATGAAATCCACCAAAACAAAGAGCATGAAAGATGAGTGATCAAACCATGGCTCTTGATACCATTTGTAAGATATAGGATTTCACAAACACACTAAACCATAATCACAAGAGGCGTTCAAGTAGTTTAGAGAGAGAAAGTTCTAGAGAGAGAAAGGGAAGAGAGTTGGGAACTATGTGAAACAAAGAAAAATGGTATTGAAGCTCCAACCCTATACCTTGGGAGGTAGAGGGTATTTATGGTGTCTTACAAATAAACGCCACCTACGGGCTGTGGATCAGGCATACAGTGGGTAAAGACCTGTCGGTCCTCCACGGTGTTACATAATAAACTACTTAATAATATAACTTGACTACGACTACGAGCTTTCTAACGAATACATATACTTGAGGTGACCGACTCTTTAACGACTGAATTTTCTAATTCCTAACAAAGACGACGGTGCCATAGCCAAGATTTTGTAGATGTTGCCTTAGAAAGTAGACAGATGGGAGATGAAGCAATCATGTCTTGCATTGAGATTGTGTAAAGACTTGATGTGCGGTTTCCAGACATAAGATCGTTTCCTTGTAGATCACGAATGAAACAAGTTTTCTCCCGAAAAGCAACTTCCAAATCTCCATCACAAAATTAACCGACTGAAAAGAGATTGTGGCCTAGACCTTCCACATAATAAACCCTGCTAATTTTGATGTTCCCATTGATGTAATCTCCGTAGCCCATGATAGCTGCGAAGTGATCATTCCCGAACCTGACAATGCCAATGAACTTTGAAACAAAGTTTGATAATAGTTTGAGATTGCCTGTCATGTGCCGGGAACATCCGCTATCAACAATCCAGAGGATGATCTGTATCACCTGCATTACACACAGACGACACAGGTGGAATAGAAGTAGAGGTGGAACCTGAAGAGTTAGAGGGTTCCGTTACAGTTATAGTAGACATACACATGTTAATGATCTTGGGAATCCACTTAAAGCCTGGTATGTTTTGTAACCATCTCTGCCAAGTCCAACTAGGCTTAGCTTTGGTCTTAGTGAATGCACTAGGTGATATTCTCTTCCTAGGAGGTGTAGTAGGTTCTATGGGTACATCAATGGTCATTGCAGAAAAATTAGTAGGCGGTTTACCTAGCACATACTTAGAAGCATTAGTGGGCCTAGAGGTATTCCATTTTCTATTGTTCCACTTACGAGATAAGATAGCATTAGAAACACATTTATCATGACAACAAGAAAACATGTTTTTATGACAGCAAACACAAGATGCTTCAAACATAACATTCAAAGTACTTAAAGTTTCAGTATTCGTTACATCACTTTTTCTATTACATTTGTCTAACGCAATGTCTAAAGTGGGTGCAACTTGAGTGTTATTCAAAGTCCTAAGGTGTTCTTCTACTTCAGAGGTCTTTATTGTTCTTTTCTTACGTTGCAACTTCCTATTCTTCCTTGATTTGCTCTTAAGCTGTGAAGTGCTAGCATTGGGAAAAGAGGCAACTATTCCTGTTTCAGTGGAAGGAAGCACATTAGTATCGTGTGGTTTGTCATTAGGCGTGCTAGTGTTAATTTTAAACATTCCTGGGGCAAGTGCATTAGTGTTACTAATCGTATCTTGCTTAAGTTTTACCAACTCCGCTTTTAAGTCATGGATAGTGTGTAACAAATCTTGATTTTCAGAGCGAGTGTTTCCATTATTTCGTAAAACTTCTTTGGTATATGCAAGATGATCATCAGTATCTTTTGACGCTTGAGCACGAGTCTTTTTGAGCAAATCAAATATGACACCATATTCTGTTTTGAATTTTTCAATTTCTTGTTCATATTTTGAAATTTGACATTTTAAAGATACGTTTTCATCATCCAGTTGTTGTATTTTTGGATTAGAAATTTTTGAGCTCAACTGGTTGATTTTGTTTTGCAAAGCAAGTTCACGATTTTGAAAATCTTTTTGACACCATTGAAGACGACGTTTTGCATTTGAAAGCTCATTTAACAATCGCTCATTTTCAATTTTTAAAGACTTGATTTGTGACACATTATCGGTATTCTCAACATTGTCAACATAATCAACATCGATATATTCAAATGCATATGCAACAGAATGTAGTAACACAATATTTATGGTATCAGCACAGATAACATCTTCCAAGAGTCGGTCAACATGATTTCGTAACAATTTCTTTTTACGTTTAGTATTTGAAATCGATGTTTCTGTTTTCTCAAAAACTGTTTTCATAAGCCCAATCTCCTTCTGAAGTTCCCGTTCCTAATATATTGCACACATTTTTTATTTCGAACATGTGGTAAAAGCCCTTTCTGAAAAATATCCCTTTGTTGTCGCGCAAATGGCAATTGAAAATGTTCAGCTTTTATTTCAGAATTAACTTCAATTGCATGTTCTAAAAGTTTGATGTCAGACATGAAAGTGTCAAAGTATTTTAAAACCTGACATCGTTCAGCTAATGGCTTTATTTCACTAAAAGAAGGTAAAGGACCATTAATTTTTGCAACATTGGATCGGGGACCATCATTAGAAGAGGACTCAGGAGTAGGCGTGATAACCCAAGGTGTGTTAGAATTATCCTGTTGTGTGACAAAAGTTATGGCTTTTGAATAGTTAAATGGTTTGCAATAAACAACATTTTCCATTTTTGACCTACTCTCGTCTTCTGCATCTAATTCCTCCATACGATTATATTCAACAACACTCATAATGGAGTCATCAATTCTATGTTCTGCACTGTAAACTTGAGGATTTGGTTTGAATGCTCTATTTGAAAAACGTGGTTTGTAATCAGCAAGATTTGGTCCATATCCATCAGGATTTGGTTTAAAAGAAAACTTTTGAATTGTTGTGATTGACTCATCATGTTTGTAAACAACATTTTTAATTTCTTTAATTTTGTGTTGTAAGTCGACAATTTCCTCAAGATATTCATCTATTTGTTTCCTCGAATGCTTTTTGTATTCACAAAACTGTTTTTGACAAGTTAACAACTCAGACTTGGCTTTTTGAGTTTCCGAAGTGAGAGCGTTAAGTTGTTGTTTATGATCATATTTCAGTTGTTCTATTTGAGACAACAAAGCATTCTTGGATGCAACTAGATCACATATCTGTTTTTCCAAAGATTTTTCATTTTGGTACGATTTAGCATATGCGACATCAAAACCTTTTTCACGTTTCAATTTAGTTTGAAAAATGTTGAGTTGAAACTTATAGCATTCATTATCCTTAGTCAACAGTGCAATTTTATCTTGCAATTTCTTATTGATGTCAGTGCACTTTTCCATTTGAGATTGGGTGGTCTTAATTAAGTTGGTCATGAGCTCAAGATCTGGATTAGACAAAGATTCAGCTTATTCAACGTGAGTCTCAACATGGTCATTATTTAGATCCTCAAATATAATCACGGAGTCAACTTGATTATCAATATTAACCATAAGGTCATCTTGATCGTTAAATATAATTACTGGATCCATTTGATTATCATCGGAATGAGATGTTGAAGATTCATGTTGAACACTCTAAGCCTCGTCGGATGCAGATGTTGGCGGAGATATCAGATCAGTAATGAGAATATTTTGATCAGGTGCCTGAGACAAGCCGTCAATGTCATACATTGGGCCTGTGTCACTCATGTGGAGTTCTTGCATGTTTGCCATTAACATCACAGCTGCATTCGCCTGCAAGTCCTCCATGTCATCATCAGAATCTGCATTAGCCATGAAGCTCTGTTCCTTGTTGGTAAGAGTTCCACCAGCTTCATCCTTGAGAGCCAAGAGTAAAGCCTCTTTGTGATAAGTGCTGCCTCTTGCCCTCGGCTTTGGGCATGCATTAGCCAGATGACCCTTCTCATTGCAGTTATAGCATCGGAGACCATTAACCCTAGTCTGAGCATTTCCATGATCAACCACTTGAACCCTTTGTTGTTGTGGAGCACCCATGTTATTCCTTCCATTAGGATTAAATCATTGACCACTACCCATCTGACGAACATTACCACGATTCTGAACTTCAACTCTTCCGTTGTTAACAACAGCTTGATTCCTTGTGTTGGATGAGGTACGAATGCGATTGTTGGATTTGTTAGAATATCGGCCGAAGACTCTAGCAATCATGACAAACCCTTGTTTCAATGCATCGAAAGCTTCTGCATCCTCATTAGATTCATAGTAAAGTGCTTGATCATTGCTGCTGTTGTATGGAACCAGTTGATTTTCTTGTGAGGGATCATATGGTGTGATCTGAGAAGTTGGTTGTGGAGGATTTGTAAAGGTTGTTGGCATGGTCGGGAATTGAGGATAACATGCTTGAACCCACAAAGCAAGTGTTTGATTATCCGGAAGTGAAGGCGAAGCAGGGACTCCACGGATGATTCTTTCTTTATCGACTTCCTTTTGATGGTGCTTCAAATAGTCATACAACAATCCGTATGTAGCTTGATGAAGATTCTTCGCTTGACGGATAAAGATAACATACTTTTCCTTATCAGGACTAAGACTGCTCAGGAACTTTGTGTTGACTGCAATCCTTGGCATAATGATATTATGTTTCTCCAAGTCATTTATGATGTCTGAGAACCGATCATGATATGACTCTAATGTATCCCCTGGTTCAATCATGAAGTGTTCATATGCTAAGTAGATTTTTGATTCCATGTCCTCTTGATTGATTTATGTGCCTTCCATCAGAAGATGAATGTGCTCCCACATTGCTTTAGCAGTCTTCTGAGCATCAACACTACGAAGTATCGGATTGGGTAATCCCAAAAGGATATATTGCATTGCAAGTTCATCGAATTCTAAGTGTAGAAGTTGGTCAGTAGTAAGTTGATCAAGACCGACAACGTTGGTAACATCATCTATTGGTGGATTAGCATTTGGATCTCCGGGTACAGTGAGAGTAGGCATCTGAAAAGGACCTTCAAGGATGACCTTCTTCAAGAATTTTCCATGTGGCTTCTTTAGATCACAAAACCTAAAGAACCTTATCACCCATTGGTCGTAGTTTTCGGGAGTGAGCATTGGAGGTCTGTCAAGGGATCCAGCTTCATGAATGGATTGTTGGCTACTTAAAGCTTCACACATCTTTGCAAACAAAGAGGGTTCCTTCAGAGTTGTAACATTCATAGCATACTTGGCTGGATACTGAGTTTGAAAGTATGTGTAATGTTGTACTTGTTGACGAGAGTTTGGTGGAACCATTTGTAGTGGAAGAGGGTTTGCTCCTTGAGGAAAGTGTTGAAATTGTTATTGAAATTTTTGCAATTGTTGTGGAGATGGTGGAGGATATTGTTGATAGAATTGTTGTTGTTGTTGTTGAGGATACTCATGAGGAAAGTAGCTAGAGTATGGTGGTTGAGACATCTTGAAACTTTTGTTGCTGATGGATCTTTGTAGTCGAATGAAACTTTGTTGATAAAGTAACCTTATGCGTAGAAAGTACCTTATGCATAATACCCAACTTACGCGTAAAAGAGAACTTATGCGTAGTGAAAGCTTACGCGTAAACTTGAGAAAAAACTTAGCTTAGGCGTAAGCCAAAGACTTAGGAGTAGAATGCTTATGCGTAATACTTCCTTAAGCGTAAGACAAGCTTATGCGTAGGAAAGGCTTAGACAAAAGTATTCTACGCGTAAGAATTAGACTTAGGCGTAAAACTAGGGTTTTGCCCAAAAAATCCTTTACACTTATACCAGTGTAAAAGATATCCAAAGTCGAAGTGTTTTCAGGCTTATCCAAGCGAGAAAACACTGAGTAAACCAACAGCACTGAAGATCAAATGATGAAAATGTTACGCGTAACAGACTGCTTAGGCATAGACTTTAGAGCTTACGAGTAAAACTAGGGTTTTGTTACGAGTAGAAAGTACAAACTATCACCAAAACTGATTTTTATGCCCAAAAGTGTTTAGAAACCTGATTTTTATGATGAACTAGCTTCAATATCACCAAAATAACAAGAAAGTTTGAAACTTGATAATCCAAATCCAATTTCACCCTTACGCGTAGATAGAACCACATGTACAAAAACAAGTTTTAAAACTATGTTACACACGTAAAGTTTGAAACTTGATGCTAAAAACTTAAACTTTAACACTAAATAAACCTTAAACAAAAAGAATCTTGAGTTTTTAAGTGTAAAAATCAAAGCTTTTAAGCTTATGAAAAGTATAGACGCAAAACCCACGCGCATAGTACAAAACTTCAAAAACAAAAGGGTTTCACCCAACTAGATGGCGAATGATACCATTGATAGGTCACCATATTGTAACACAAGCATCAGTATGTAAGAAATATAGAAGAGAAGTGATCGGATGAACACTAAACAACACACACGTATGAATACTAAAGAAAGTTATGCGTAGGATATATTGTGAAGTGAACAAGCAACCTTCAAATGAAGGTTTACAAGACTATTTATAGGAGAAGGGACTAGGGCAACACTACAAGTCCCTTTCCTTCCTTATTGGGTTTGGGCCAAGGCTTATGGGCTTTCTACATAAGCCTTGCCATAAATACTAACTTAAAAGCCTAATTAAGCAACCTATTACATGTTAATTACAAACACTTGAAATATAGTTTAGGAGTGATTCCAACAGGTCTCAAGTGATGAAGAAAACTCTTCTTCGGATAGTGATGACAAAGAGTATGCCATGGCGGTAAGGGATTTCAAGAAGTTCTTTAGAAGAAAGGGAAGATATGTCAAGCAACCATATGACGACAAGAAGGGGTTCCGGAAAGGCAAATATGACAAGAAAGCAAGGGATGAACGCGCTTGTTTTAAATGTGGGGACCCTAATCACTTTATTAGTGAGTGTCCCAAACCTGACGAACAAAAAGCGTTCGTGAGTGGTTCGTGGGGAATGAGAGAGGAGGAGGACGGAGAAATTTGTCGCATGGCAAATGACGAGGTGTGCTTAAAGGTCGACCTAGATCTGGATGCATGGATCAAGGATAGCGGGTGCACAAGGAACATGACCGGTAATAAAGATTTATTTTCCACATATGAATCCTTAAATGGAGGAAATGTGGTATTTGGAAATAGCAGAAGCAAAATCATCAGTAAAGGTACGATTTCTAACAAATCTCTAACCATTAACGATGTGTGTCACGTAGAAAACCTAAACTTTAACCTCTTAAGTATAGGACAAATATGTGATAAGAAATGTAACGTACTTTTTAATAAAACTGGTAGTAAGATATTGAAAAACGGTATCACAATAGGAAGAGGAATTAGGAAACATGGAGTCTATGTCATTAAAATCGGTAATGAACCTAAAGACAAACTTTGTCTTACTTCTATGGATGATACTTCGACCTTATGGCATCGAAGATTGGGTCATGCCAATATGCGACTTCTTCAATCGCTATCATCCAAAGATTTAGTAAGAGATCTACCAAAGTTAAAATATGAACATCACTTTTGTGATGCTTGTAACGTAGGAAAACAAGTCCATGCTAGTCACAAAGCTAAAAATATGGTCTCTACTACCAAGTGTCTAGAATTACTTCACATGGATTTATTTGGTCCATCCGCTATTCAAAGTTATGGAGGCAACTACTACACTTTGGTTATAGTGGATGATTACTCTAGGTACACATAGACTAAATTTTTAAAGAATAAAATTGAAACGTTCGATTACTTTGAAACATTAAGTAAGAAAATCCAAAGACAATTAGGAAGTCCTATAGTGTCTATTAGAACAGATCATGGTAGGGAATTCGATGATGAAGTGCAATTTGGAGCCTTTTGTGATGCTAATGGTATTACTCACTACTTCTCGGCTCCTCGCACTCCACAATTGAATGGGGTAGTTGAAAGGAAGAATAGAACCCTACAAGAAATGAGTCGCACCATGTTAAATGAGCAATCCATACCTCAAAAGTTTTGGTGCAATGCCGTTGATACATCAACGTACATACTTAACCGAGTCTTAATTAAACCATTTTTAGGTAAAACTCCATACAAGTTACTTCGAGGCAAAAAGCCTACGTTAGAACATTTTAGAGTCTTTGGTAGCAAATGTTTTCTACTTAACACTATAGATTACCTAATTAAATTTGATCCTAAATCAACCGAAGGTATCTTTTTAGGTTACTCTCCTAATAGCAAAGCTTATGTTATACTAAATAAAGAAACAATGAAGGTTGAAGAGTTATTAAACGTAAAATTTGATGAAAGTCCACCTAAACCTACCCTACCTCTTGTCGATGATGAGATAGTCGAAAGTGAAGCCATAGAAATAAATAGAATACAAACAAATAAGATGAACCATTAAACAATGAAATCATAGATATTAAAGAGTCTAAAGATCACCCCGTAGATAAAGTCATAGGAAAGTTAAACGAAAGAACCTTAAGGTCTCAAGTCCAAAACCAAAGTAGCTTATTTGGTTTTGTCTCAACCATAGAACCTAAGAACACACAAAAAGCCATAAAAGATGAAAGTTGGGTAATGGCTATGCAAGAAGAGTTAAATCAATTTGTTTCTAATGATGTTTGGACACTTGTCCCTCCACCTAATAATCAAACCATAATAGGAACCAAATGGGTATGTAAAAACAAGTTAGATGCAAACGGTGTAGTGTCTAGAAAAAAAGCTAGACTCGTTACCCAAGGGTATAATCAACAAGAAGGAATAGACTTTGATAAGGCCTATGCCTCCGTGGCTAGATTAGAGTCTATAAGAATACTTCTTGCTTATGCTTGTGCTAATGATCTTAAGCTTTTTCAAATGGATGTTAAAAGTGCTTTTCTAAATGGTTTTATTAGTGAAGAAGTTTATGTAGCTCAACCTCCGGGCTTTATTGATTTCGAAAAACCTAAACATGTGTATAAATTAAAGAAAGCTCTTTACGGTCTTAAACAAGCCCCAAAAGCTTGGTATGATAGACTCAATTCATTTTTAATAAAAAACAACTACACCATGTGTCACACCCCCAAATTACCTGTTTTGCAGCGGAATGGAATTCCTGGGGATTGACTGTCATAGCATCACAATCACAGTTATATTGAATGACCTAAAGTGTCGCTTGGAAAATACATCGCTTGATTTAATAAAAACATTCAGAGTTACAAAGATAGGTCCCAAATGAAAGTTACTATGTGCGGAAAGTAAGTTTGGTACAAGTCAAACGATGTTTTTAAAGTGTATAAATCCCATGTGAGACGCGTCGTCACCGCGACTCTATGATATGTCCACATGCATGCCATGAAGTGAATGCCTTAGATACCTGAAAATACATTGCTAAAAGTGTCAACACAATGGTTGAGTGAGTTCATAGAGTTTATGTAAATGTTAATACGACTACCACAAGTATAAATTATGTACGACAATGATGTCACAAAAATGATACAATTGCTTAAGCACATGACACCGAAGCTTGACTGATTATGATGTTCGCCCCAACAGAGTGTTTTGCCAAACAACTCAAATAATGATTATGAAATGAAATGCATCCGTCCGGTTGGAATCCGCCAACCCGGATGGAGGTGTCACCCTCGATAGATCTATCCACTCACCCACGCTTCTATGAAATTAACGGTTCATGTTTATGAAATGGGGACATTTAACTGGCAATGAGGTAACTTAAGCAATATAATGAATTTGATATACTTGGTATCGTAATAAAAATGATGTGCAATGTATTCTCCCCCGTAGGTTTGAAATAAAGTAAAAACTTGAATAAATCGGGGCTATGAAAACTCACTTGTTGCAATGATTATGATGACAAAAGTAGATACACTGAAATGTAGCGTGTTTCTCGAAACTGACCTATTATGAATGATATGATATGTAATAAGTCATGATGTAATGCTATGCATGCAATTCGGATGATATTTATACCACTTATGAATTTTTGAAAATAATCCTTTTCGACGAAAAATAACCTTTTAACGTCTTGACCATTTTTAAATTACTTCACATGTATTTACATTGAAATGATATCCGACGATAATCATTTAGTGATTTATTGTGAAATTATAACTTTTCGTCGTAAAATAATGTCATTGAAATTTCCATGAAAGTGACAAAAACGGCCTCTATAAACTAGTCGTAAATTGGTGCACGTCGAGCGTTAGGAAACAAACTCAACGGTTTTGGGAAGCTCGTATCATTATCTCAAAGTTTTAGTACATAAGTTTCCATCCTAGAGGTCTCAAACATAAAGAAAAATAGAGGTTAAGTATGGTACTTATGTCCCAAAATATAGTTTAAGGATGGTTTTCGGCAAAGTTTGAGTAAACGTATTTAATTCATTACAACTCCGCTAATCAAACGGTCAGACATTTTGATAAATATACTTGGCGAACTCACTTTTACTAGAAGACATCACTTTATAAAAAGTTCTAAATCAATGTTAAAAACAACCTTCAACTTGGTCTCTAGTTTTGCCGTAAAACTTGCCTATTAGAAATTTAATAGTTTTTCTTATATAATAAAATCACGGCAACTTTGTGAAAACGTGTATAATTTAATCGTTACAAATCCGTTTTCTACGTTTTAAAGGTCCTTAGCTTTGTATCAAAGTATACTAACATATTTTTGATAAGTCAAAATAATTTACAACGCCCAAGCTTCACTTTTGACTCGTACAAAATAAGCAATACATGCTGAAATTTCCAGAAAATTATAGTTTTCGTCGCCAACTTGAAAAATTCATAACTTCTTCGTTATAACTCCGTTTTAATCCGTTCAAGCGGCCACGGTTTCGTTTTAAAGTATATTTTCTAAATATCTAGCCCAAAAATTTTTATCTACTGTCAGATTTTCCAGATTTTGAAAATAAGGACAGACCCTTTTGCAAACTTGTCGAAATGAGTTTTTCTTGCGCCAAACCTATTCTAACCCATTCAAAACAACTCCGAAACTATTCTAATCCTACCATACACCTTCTTAGGGTGTCATGGTTTCCTAGGCATCGACAAAAATAATATATAACAAGGAGTAATTATAGGATGGATTATATATATATATATATAACACTTAAAAACCTTAAAAAGTGGTATAAACATCACATAACTTGCATGTTTTACTTGTGCATAATAAAAATGAACATATAAATGAATATGAAAAATAATGATATGTATGAAATGCTTACTAGTAATTGATGAGGTTTATGAAAACAAAGGATTTTCCTAATCACCCTAGGTTTTTATTTCAAAACCTATACAAAGAGTGATACTAGTGTTAAATAACTTTGTCTTGAAAATTTTATGATGATCTTCCTTCTTGGTCTTGTGGCTGCCGGTTTTGAAGAGGAAGAGAGCAAGAGTTTTGATCTTTTTACTTTGAATAAATGAAATGAATTGTGTTTGTGATATTAGTATAATACAAAGTCTTAGTAAGATATTTGCAACACAAGTGAATCACCTCTAATGACTCACCCTCCCTTGTCGACAAGGGAGGTTAGTCATTCACTTTTATTATTATTATTATTTTTTTAAAATGTATAATGTAATGTTTAAGTATGATTAAATGAAGATAAATGATAAGTTGTAGTCACATTTGAGTATATAGGGTAGCGTTAGATAAAAATAAATTTTCACGGGTCAAGATAAAATATATTTAGGTCATAAAAATTATAAAAATACATTTCTTGCAAAATTTGAGTGAAATAATAATTATCGTGTAGTATTTAAGAAAACCGTCGTAATTATATAAATGTAACAATTTATATACAAAATAAATTTAAAACACTGGGTAAACTCATAATATTATTTTATCAACTTAATATGAGTATAAAAATATATCGGGATAATTTTTGGAAGTAACAGATCAATTGTTCAAAATAATTAATTACGCGATAACGTTTATTTAATATGAGATTTATACGTTTAATGTAAAATGCAAAACCATGCATGAACTAATACGATGATAATGATGTTAATGAAATGTAGACTAAACTTAGTCTATATGAAATGACCTCGATGATTGGTTCATGAATTCACAGCTAAACCATTACGGTTACGTGAATTTGATACTCGTAAACCTAGTTTACGATAAACGATAAATGATGAAGCATGAATAATGTTTTGAAATATGACCTGGAAATACGAGTTGTCACATTCGCCCAACCAAAAAGGAATTCAGTCCCTGAATTCAGTTCGTGTTAGTCTATCGAATTTTTGAGTTTGTGATGAATAACGGGGAGAGAAGACATGAAGAGGTGTCGTTACGGTTATCGGTGGTTGAGAGCGTACAAAACATCGTAGTAAAGAAAATATTGGATGAATATCTTCGATGAGCATCACTTTGATTTTGGAATATGTGAACATTTTGCTTGCACTAAGATTTATAAATAACTGCTCCCAACATAACATGATCCCTCCAGAATTAGACATAGTTAGCTAGGCTATGTATAATTAAGGAACGATGATGTGACGTTCGGTTTAGTTGTTATAACTCTCAATGTTTACAAAGATTTAAACTGTGTCGTTAAAATGATAGTTAAAGTAAAAGGAATTAAAATTCTCGTAAGTAATAACAAATCGGAAAGAAAATAAAGTACGATAGATGAGAATATTTTACAACGAGTGGTTTATCAAAAGTAGTACATCTTTAAGTTATAAAGTTTCGGATACGATGGAAGACATAAACTTAGTACGACATAATACATAAGGAAAATAAGACTGTTAATTTCTAATCTTCTTCAGTCTTTCGCGTTGTTGATACCTGGACGAGCTTCTCCTCCTTCTAATATATATGTTTTCCCATGAGTTCCTTCACTTGTTAACCTTGGTTCCGGGGACATTGGTTCTGATAGTGTCCTTGCTCCCCACATCCGAAACATGTAATTATAGCTTTACCTCTACAATCCCTGGCGAGGTGTCCTAATTTTTGGCACTTGTGGCACTTGGCAGGGCAAGGACCCGAGTGATGAAACTTACATAGATTACATAGTGGTTGAGTTCCAACATATCCTTTTCCTTTGCAGTCCTTAGCAAGGTGTCCCACTTTTTGACAGCTAAAGCATATACCACATGGACCATCATGATGTAGCGTGCATTGGTGGCATCGTGGTAAGTTTCCAGTATAAGTTCTTTCCTTTGTTGGTGCAGCAACATAAACCCTGGCGGCTTCTTGTCTTCTATTCTGTTGTTGGTGATGGTTAGTGTTACGGCTTTGGTTGTTGTTGTTATAACCTCCCTGGTCATTTTCCCCTTTCCTTTTGTTGTTGCTAGCTTGGTTGTCGCGGTTGTTGTTGTTGTTGTTATTGTCGATAAAGTTTTCCCTCTTCACAACTTGAGCCATGAGTATTTGAGTTACCTTGATGGTCTCTTCATGTAACGCCCGGACCCGCCAAGGGTAAAGGAATCACAAGTAATGGTGTCATATCAAAGCAAACACAAATAACCAAAAGAAAATCTTAACATAAATGCGGAAAATAATCCAAGTCAAAATGACTTCAATACATAGGTCCCAGCGGAAGCATAATAAACTTCAAACATAATATCCGAAATAAATAAGTCTAAATGGCATCATAAGAAATCAAAGCTAAAATCTCTAAGGTAAGTCCACTCAAGCACTCATCCCAAAGCAACCCAGCTTCCAAATGCTTAGATACCTGCCGCGGAAGAAAAGAAAAGTGCGGCTGAGCTTCAAAAGCCCAGTGAACAGATATGAAAGCAAAAGCGAATACTAAACGATAACGGATACGAATTAAAGTGAATGCAATAGCAAAATCATAATCATTTTATAAGCATAAATCGTAATTTCAAAAGATATTTATAGTCAACTACCACGAGCCCAGAACTTATATCAGATCATATTCATATTCACACAAGGCAACATTTGTAGGGGAGACCTACCAGAGTTATGAAGGACGTGCACGCACGCAGCATCAATCATCAGATAACATATAACAGATAACATATAACAGATCTAGGATGCATCCATACGCCCCTTCCTACATATTCACAAATATGCTTCACCATCCAGAGACGTGGCAGAACATCACTCTACTGCCCTAGAGTCATATCAGAGGTGCATCACTGATACGGACATGGAACCCCCATGACTAGTTAAATATTTGGCTCGGGTGTCAAACTATCTTAGGTCAAATCAGAATGTCATAACTGACACAGATCATATTTATCAGAAAATCATTCATATTTCCAAAATCATAGTTTTCATATCAGATAATTCAAAATCAGACGTTTCATAATTCAGAAATCATAGTTCAGATAAGCAATAGCTCAAACAAATCAGATTTGGGATTCATAGCAAAGGCTTAGGAAAAACCTAATACGAAAGAAAACATTAAGAGAAACCTTTACTGAAAAGGTCAGAATATCTGTACCTTATTCCAACGCAAAGATCGAAAAGCAGAAAGACGAAAAGCAAAGGATTACTCCCTCTTCACAGAACCTATAGACATTAACGGTCGTCCACGTTATTTATGATTCCATAATCGTCAAAATGGTCTTTTTAATATTTAGTATTCATACTTTAATGATCTTCATACTTTTAGGATTTATTAATGAGTCTTAAATATTTTATAATTAATGTTGTATATTAGGGTTCGTTATATCCTTTATTAAAGTCTAGGTTTAAATGTGAAAATAGTTTTATAAGTTATAACTCACACATGAAATAACAACTTACTATATTTAGCTCAAACCCTAATATATTCTCATTTATGTTCTAGGGTTTCTTACTCTTTAATATCTCATTAATATGCATTTAATTTTACATGTTACGTCTTAACGACTCTCCACTTAACCTAATACGTAATTAATAACCTTCTTTACTTTTATACTTTATCATGCACGTTTATGATTTCATGTGACCATAAGTTATTAGGGTTTAGTATACTTCATACGCTTTACATATTAAAACTAGGGTTTATGTTTACGTAACCCTTACTTATTTATTACACGTCTAAATCTCATGTTTACATGTTCGGTTCAATTAGGGTTTTCGGCTAGCATGTTTTACGCAAGAACTATTTCATCTAAACATGTTTCGTATACAAGTTATAATGTTTTAAACCCCATTCGAAAATCATGCATGCCTCGGTCCAACCTCATGCATGTCTCGGCTTAGCTTAACTCAACATATACATGACCCGATTCAATATTACTTATCACTTTACACGTTCCTTATTAAATACAAGTTAAATAAATTAGGGTTTCCTTGTTTTCTTGGTTAGCATCTCTCGGCCACAACAAAAAGAAAACAAACGCGGCTAAACAAAGTATATCTCGACATATACATGCAAGGTACGTTAAAAGAAAGATGAATAAACGTTATACCTTCACTTGAATAAGAAAAATCGACACCAAGGGTGTGTGTGAGAGTCTCGGCCGAGCAAGAAGAAAAGAAAAGAGAACAAATAAAACTAGGGTTCCAATTTAATGATTATGTGATGTATTTATAGTTGTAGTATTTGAGTTAGACTAGGAAAGTAATTGGGTTTGGGTTGGCTTGGGTCCAACCGGTCACAAACAAACACCCCTTTGGGCTTCGGCCCCTTGGCTCACACGAACACAAACCAACACCCCTTTGGGCTTCGGTTTGGCGCAAAACAAAAGAAAAGAAAACGAGTCCATTAAACAAACGAACGGCCCAATCTTATTAGCGAAACATTTACGTCCTTCGTCGTACCAAAGTCGTTCACGAATTTATATTCGTTAAGCTTTATTTATTAGGTTTTTAATTTCATAAATTTATTATAATGTAATTTGCGTATTTTATTATTCTTGGTTCCAAGGGTATTTTAGTCTTTATATAGGTTTTAGATTTTCGGGTTTTACAACTCTTCCCCTCTAAAAAAAAATTTTCGTCCTCGAAAATTGAAATGAAACGGAAACGAAAATGATAACGAAATGAGAACATACCGAACTATTCAAAGAAATGAGGATAACTAGCTCGCATCGACTCTTCGGTCTCCCAAGTAGCCTCACGCTCTGGGTGATTTTTCCAAAGAATCTTAACGAACGGAATGACTTTACTTCTCATGATTCTTTCTTGTCTTTCCAAAATAGCTTCTGGTTCTTCAGATAAAGACATATCAGATCGAATCTGATCAAACGGATACGAAGCAACGTGTAATGGATGATAATTGTATCCTCTTAGGAGAGATACATGGAACACATCATGAACATGCGATAACTGAGGCGGAAGTGCTAATCGATACGAAACTTCTCCTATACGTTCCAGAATTTCAAACGGACCAATGAAACGAGGACTAAGCTTGCCCTTGATTCCAAAACGTTTCACACCTCTAAACGGCGAAACTTTCAAAAATACCCGATCACCAACACGAAATTCTAAATCACGACGATGCTTGTCGGCATAACTTTTCTGACGAGACCTAGCCTCCTTTAACTTTTCTCTAGCAACAGCTACTTTCTCATTAGTAATCTCAATCATTTCCGGACCTTCGATTAGACGTTCACCTACTTCATCCCAACAAGTAGGTGATCTACATTTCCTTCCATAAAGAAGTTCAAACGGTGCTGCCTTAATACTAGCATGCCAACTGTTGTTGTATGCAAACTCTACCAAACACAAATATTCATCCCAACTGCCAGTCCATTCCAAAGCACAAGCCCTTAGCATGTCTTCTAAGGTCTGAATAGTCCTCTCTGACTGACCATCTGTTTGAGGATGAAAAGCCGTACTAAAATTAAGTCGAGTACCCCAAGCTTTCTGCAAACCCTTCCAGAAACGAGAAGTAAAACGCGGATCCCTATCTGACACAATAGCCGTCGGAGTACCATGAAGTCTAACTATCTCTTGCTGAAAAATCTCTGACAATCTGCCAATACCATAATCCTTCCTGACACAATAGCCGTCGGAGTCCCTAACCCAAGAAATTCCATCTCCATTTTCTTCACCTCAGTGTGCAGACAATACTTCTTAGTCAACAACCTCTTGAATTGATCCCATGAGAGCTTGTAAGCATTTTCCATACCAATAGGCTGTGCATAATAATTCCACCATAACATTGCCCCATCCAAGAGTGTACTAGTAGCGAATTTCACCTTGCAGTTATCTGGGCAATCGCATAGAAGAAATAATGACTCGATCTTTTCCAACCAACGGATCATAGCAATGGCTCCTTCTGTGCCTCCGAACTTCGGGGGATCACCGCTCTTAAAGTCCATGTATGTACCATTTCGAACTCCAGAACCTCCTGCAGCTCCTGCAGTAGTAGCAAGTCTAGTAGCTTCAGTAGCAGCCGCGGTCTCGACAGCGGCAGCAGCAGCAGCTACCGTTGCCCGTTCTTTCTCTAGTGCCCTAGCTATACTATCCTCTATATACTTTTGGATAGCGGCTTGTGTCATAGCTGGTGGAGCTCTCTTCGGCGCCATAACTCTTCAAAATAAGAGGAAAAATAAGACGTAGCAAGGTCCTATGATAAAAAAAAAATAAACGCTCTAAAGGGATGTGATATGAGATAATAAATTTAAGGTTATCTTTCAAAAATGAATGATGGATTCCAAAAAGATGGGTTATGAGATGTCGTAAATGCTTCAAATGTACGATGGTTTAGTGACTTAATGTGTGAATAACGTGTAACTCGACATGTTAGTGGTGAAACAAAGGAGTGAGAGTGACTTCGCCCTACTTAGAGGTTTTGTCTCGGCATTCGACATTATCGGTGATGAATCTGCTGATATTAAAATTGTGATAGGAAATGACAAGGCATTCTCCACGTTAGAATCTAAAGAAAGGATAATGGAATGGGTATTTGAAGGCATCCATGTGACAATCGATTTGAAATGAAAGTAAATAACTCGAAATATGTAACGTATAAACCGCATGTAAAGTGAATATGCACTTATGATGAAATGATGAGATGCTATGATAATGTAGTTATAGTCTAGGGTCAATGATGCAACCTAGTTCTCTATAACCGAAGCTCTGATGCCAATCTGTTACACCCCCAAATTACCTGTTTTGCAGCGGAATGGAATTCCTGGGGATTGACTGTCATAGCATCACAATCACAGTTATATTGAACGACCTAAAGTGTCATATGGAAAATACATCGCTTGATTTAATAAAAACATTCAGAGTTACAAAGATAGGTCCCAAATGAAAGTTACTATGTGCGGAAAGTAAGTTTGGTACAAGTCAAACGATGTTTTTAAAGTGTATAAATCCCATGTGAGACGCGTCGTCACCGCGACTCTATGATATGTCCACATGCATGCCATGAAGTGAATGCCTTAGATACCTGAAAATACATTGCTAAAAGTGTCAACACAATGGTTGAGTGAGTTCATAGAGTTTATGTAAATGTTAATACGACTACCACAAGTATAAATTATGTATGACAATGATGTCACAAAAATGATACAATTGCTTAAGCACATGACACCGAAGCTTGACTGATTATGATGTTCGCCCCAACAGAGTGTTTTGCCAAACAACTCAAATAATGATTTTGAAATGAAATGCATCCGTTCGGTTGGAATCCGCCAACCCGGATGGAGGTGTCACCCTCGATAGATCTATCCACTCACCCACGCTTCTATGAAATTAACGGTTCATGTTTATGAAATGGGGACATTTAACTGGCAATGAGGTAACTTAAGCAATATAATGAATTTGATATACTTGGTATCGTAATAAAAATGATGTGCAATGTATTCTCCCCCGTAGGTTTGAAATAAAGTAAAAACTTGAATAAATCGGGGCTATGAAAACTCACCTATTGCAATGATTATGATGACAAAAGTGGATACACTGAAATGTAGCGTGTTTCTCGAAACTGACCTATTATGAATGATATGATATGTAATAAGTCATGATGTAATGCTATGCATGCAATTCGGATGATATTTATACCACTTATGAATTTTTGAAAATAATCCTTTTCGACGAAAAATAATCTTTTAACGTCTTGACCATTTTTAAATTACTTCACATGTATTTACATTGAAATGATATCCGACGATAATCATTTAGTGATTTATTGTGAAATTATAACTTTTCGTCGTAAAATAATGTCATTGAAATTTCCATGAAAGTGACAAAAACGGCCTCTATAAACTAGTCGTAAATTGGTGCACGTCGAGCGTTAGGAAACAAACTCAACGGTTTTGGGAAGCTCGTATCATTATCTCAAAGTTTTAGTACATAAGTTTCCATCCTAGAGGTCTTGAACATAAAGAAAAATAGAGGTTAAGTATGGTACTTATGTCCCAAAATATAGTTTAAGGATGGTTTTCGGCAAAGTTTGAGTAAACGTATTTAATTCATTACAACTCCGCTAATCAAACGGTCGGACATTTTGATAAATATACTTGGCGAACTCACTTTTACTAGAAGACATCACTTTATAAAAAGTTCTAAATCAATGTTAAAAATAACCTTCAACTTGGTCTCTAGTTTTGCCGTAAAACTTGCCTATTAGAAATTTAATAGTTTTTCTTATATAATAAAATCACGGCAACTTTGTGAAAACGTGTATAATTTAATCGTTACAAATCCGTTTTCTACGTTTTAAAGGTCCTTAGCTTTGTATCAAAGTATACTAACATATTTTTGACAAGTAGAAATAATTTACAACGCCCAAGCTTCACTTTTGACTCGTACAAAATAAGCAATACATGCTGAAATTTCCAGAAAATTATAGTTTCGTCGCCAACTTGAAAAATTCATAACTTCTTCGTTATAACTCCGTTTTAATCTGTTCAAGCGGCCACGGTTTCGTTTTAAAGTATATTTTCTAAATATCTAGGCCAAAAATTTTTATCTACTGTCGGATTTTCCAGATTTTAAAAATAAGGACAGACCCTTTTGCAAACTTGTCGAAATGAGTTTTTCTCGCGCCAAACCTATTCTAACCCATTCAAAATAACTCCGAAGCTATTCTAATCCTACCATACACCTTCTTAGGGTGTCATGGTTTCCTAGGCATCCCCAAAAATAATATATAACAAGGAGTAATTACAGGATGAATTATATATATATAACACTTAAAAACCTTAAAATGTGGTATAAACATCACATAACTTGCATGTTTTACTTGTGCATAATAAAAATGAACATAGAAATGAATATGAAAAATAATGATATGTATGAAATGCTTACTAGTAATTGATGAGGTTTATGAGAACAAAGGATTTTCCTAATCACCCTAGGTTTTTATTTCAAAACCTATACAAAGAGTGATACTAGTGTTAAATAACTTTGTCTTGAAAATTTTATGATGATCTTCCTTCTTGGTCTTGTGGCTGCCGGTTTTGGAGAGGAAGAGAGCAAGAGTTTTGATCTTTTTACGTTGAATAAATGAAATGAATTGTGTTTGTGATATTAGTATAATACAAAGTCTTAGTAAGATATTTGCAAGACAAGTGAATCACCTCTAATGACTCACCCTCCCTTGTCGACAAGGGAGGTTAGTCATTCACTTTTTTTATTATTATTTAAAAAAAAAATGTATAATGTAATGTTTAAGTATGATTAAATGAAGATAAATGATAAGTTGTAGTCACATTTGAGTATATAGGGTAGCGTTAGATAAAAATAAATTTTCACGGGTCAAGATAAAATATATTTAGGTCATAAAAATTATAAAAATACATTTCTTGCAAAATTTGAGTGAAATAATAATTATCGTGTAGTATTTAAGAAAACCGTCGTAATTATATAAATGTAACAATTTATATACAAAATAAATTTAAAACACTGTGTAAACTCATAATATTATTTTATCAACTTAATATGAGTATAAAAATATATCGGGATAATTTTTGGAAGTAACAGATCAATTGTTCAAAATAATTAATTACGCGATAACGTTTATTTAATATGAGATTTATATGTTTAATGTAAAATGCAAAACCATGCATGAACTAATATGATGATAATGATGTTAATGAAATGTAGACTAAACTTAGTATATATGAAATGACCTCGATGATTGGTTCATGAATTCACAGCTAAACCATTACGGTTACGTGAATTTGATACTCGTAAACCTAGTTTACGATAAACGATAAATGATGAAGCATGAATAATGTTTTGAAATATGACCTGAAAATACGAGTTGTCACACCATGGGATTAGTTGATAATACACTTTACACTAAGAAAAAGGAATCACATATAATTATTGTTCAAATATATGTGGATGATATTATATTCGGATCTACTTGTCAATACATGTGTGATGATTTCTCTAAAATCATGCATGAGGAGTTTGAGATGAGTATGATGGGAGAACTAAGTTTCTTTCTTGGTCTATAAATCAAACAAGTAAAAGATGGTATCTTCTTTAATCAATCTAAATACATAAAAGAGATGTTAAAGAAATTTGGTTTAGAAGACTCAAAACCTATAAGAACACCAATGTCATCCGACACTAAACTTACAAAAGATGAAGACGGTGAATCCGTTGATAACACAAAATACTGTGGCATGATTGGTAGTCTTCTCTACCTTACGGCTAGTCGGCCGGATATCATGTTTAGTGTTTGTCTATGTGCTAGGTTTCAAGAAGATCCTAAAATATCACATCTAGAAGCGGTCAAAAGAATATTTAGATACATTAAGGGTACGACTCAATTAGGATTATGGTATCCAAAGGGTACGGGGGTAGAAACTATTGTATATGCAGATTCTGACCATGCAGGTGATTATGTTGACCGAAAGAGTAAAAGTGGTGTATGTACTTTTATGGGATGTTGTTTAACGTCTTGGTTCTCGAAGAAGCAAACGAAATTAGCCATATCAGCAACCGAAGCCGAATATGTCTCCGCCGGCAAAGCATGCCAACAAGCACTATGGATGAAACAAGCGTTAGTTGACTACTACATTCATCTAAGTAATATAGCCATTCTATGTAATAACAAAGGTGCCATTGACTTACGCAAGAATCCGATGTTTCACTCCCGCACCAAGCATATAGAGATTCGTCATCACTTCTTAAGAGACAATGTTTAAAAGGGGAACATCTCTATTGAGAAGGTAGCATCCGAAGACAACATAGCCGACGTCCTCACCAAACCATTGAAGCGGGAACAATTCAACTTGCTTCGTCTTGGTCTTGGTCTTATGGAACAATCGTCGTAATTAGTCTTTAAACACTACAAGGTATGTAAACACTAGCCTTCTTCTTTTCTGAGTCTAGGATCTCTATTTCAACACACAACTCACAAACAATACGGGAATTTTCTAAACCCAAAGTAATTTTTATTTACAACACGTAATTTCATAGTTATTTTTCTTAAAAGATAAAGTTTTCTTCAAAGAAGAATCTTTTTCGAAATGTTTTCTAAAAGATACTTCTTCCCGTATCTTTTTTATAAAAGCTATTTCTCACGTCTAGGACAAACCTCTTTTTCATTATTAATACAAAGTAAAAACCCGTTTTCATTGCATCTCATGTCTTTTGAATGCTAAAGGGAACACATAACTAATATGTGTTTTTGGGTACATTCATTTAAAGCAACAATGAATTAGGAGCACTCGGGTAATCTCACATAATAGTATGCTTTTACACTTCTAGTCTATTTTTTCCTTTTCTTTTAGGAGTCGAGATAACCGCAACTCTAAATGGTTTGCATATAGGCACACACTAGGCACAAATGCTTCAAAAAAAAAGGAAATTTTTAAGCTACCCAAGTCACCAGTACCACGGATCTCAGCATTAACGCTGGACGGTTCCCTCAAGGGAAGCATCCGTGGGATTCGTGAGACAGAAGCTGAAATTCTCTTCTACTTTTCTCACTTTGGCTAAAAACCTCTATATTTTCATCATTTTATCCTTTTTACTAATGAGTATGTTACTTAATGCTTGTGTTCTCATGATCACATGCCTTAAATTCATATCTAATCATTAGATTTTAGTCCACATTTTGGGTCAAGCATTCATTACCATGTATTATTTTCTCTATAGATAAGGTTCCCAAAATGATTGCATCTTCATCACTCTCAACCTCACAAACAACCATCATCATGTCATCCAAAAGATCCCCCAACATAGATGAATCACCTAGTGCAAACAATCCTCTTCAAGAAATCCGAAACTTTATCCTACCACCTTCCGTAGTACCACCACCCAAATCTAGAAAAACCGCACGGATTAGCATCCGGCCTTGTTTTTTAGCAAAAACATTGTCAAATAGTTCTTCACCAACTGCCCTTTTACCACCAAATGGTTTCATAGTAGCACTTCTCTCATCTCCAACAAGCACACCACCATCATCACCTATCAGGTATCCACCTAAAGTCACTCTATTGGAACTCCTTAAGACTTCAACAAGATCCCAACAAATCAACCCAAAAAAACTAGTCTTTTTAACACCTCCCACATCTCCAAACACAATTTACAAAGACCTTGTAACTTCACCACCTTTAGCTCCCATTCTCTTACAATAACATCTAGGCTCTTTTCCACCACCACTTCTAAACATTCCGGACTTTGATCCATATTTTCCAACTTTTCCACCACATCTTCCGCATCTCACAAATCAAACTAACCCGGAAACCTTCCACACACATTGCCCACATCATTTACATTGTGAACATTGTCAATCCACTAGGGAACTTGCAATAGAAATTAGGGAAGAGATGCGATTCATACTTAACCACATCCTTGATCGCATCAACATCATCACTCACCAAAACCTCCATCAATAACCTTATGCAAGCATGGAAGGAATAATATTACTATTTTCTCTAGTTTTTCTTTTGAGTCATTTTAAAGAACAAACCTTGTTCTTAGTTTTATATGTTTATATGTGGCATATATACCACTACATTTTGTTATTTTATTACAAGGCTTTGTTTACATACCTTGGATCCCTATCTTGTTCTCGTCAATCACAAGATTATTTATGTATGTTACAACTAACCTTTTCTTTGTAGGGTTTTTTTTAATATTTTCTCACTTGACGCCCTATTCTAGGGGGAGCTACCATCAAGGGGGAGTTAGAGATACGTGGACTATTTTTCCACACTTTATTTCTTCATTAGGGTCACTTTTTGTTTCGACAAAAAGGGGGAGAAGAAGTAAAACTTATGCTTTCAAAACATACATCTAATCTTAAGTTTTACTCATCATAACATTATGTTTTGTCATCAACAAAAAGGGGGAGATTGTTAATACGAATAAACCGTAAAAACATTTATTAATATTTAGCGATCTCTTTATGTTTTGTTGATAACAAATATAATGTTATCATAAGTAAAATTATAAGGATACATGTTATTTTCGTAAAGCATCTACATATATAGTCACTTAATATAAATTGTTGTAACAACTCATTTATAGTAATAGTTTATTAGGATGGGTAAAAACCACAACCCATGACCCATACCAATGGAGCATATTCATAACCCATGGTGTTAACCCATAACCCATTGTCTAGATGCATTGCATGTTTTAGATACATTGTATCTACTTAGATACCCATGGTCCAAAGTTTAGGACCCATGACCCATAACCCAAAAACCCATGGGCAAACAGGAGCGTCTCACGGATCCCTTCGTTTACACTAGATGGATCCCTCAGGCAAAGGATCCGTGGGATCCGTGCAATAGTAGCAAGAAATTGCCTATAAATAGAGAGCCATTTCTTCATTGTAACTCACCCCTCTTCTTACAAACTCTCTCATATATTCTTACATTCTTCTAACCTAAGATCACTTGATCTAGATAGTAGTTCTTCTTTCTTTTGTTGTGATTCTCATATAGGTCCTTCTCTAAGGCGAGATCACGAGCATTCTACAAGTCATCCAAGTAAGGGGTCCTTGATTGATTTGTTCCTTCACAAAACTTCTGTAGTGAATATCTTGTATTTCATATTTCACATATGTGTTGTGTTATAGTATTGTTGGTTTGGTCCTCTGTGTTAAGGACTCGGTATTTAGCTTTGTAGCAGAAAAAGTGTAAGCGACGTTGTGAAGGCTTCTTCACCGAGTTGAAGGAGTTTGTTGACATGGTGCTTGAACTCTCGAGTAGGTGACTTGGGGAGTGGAGTAGAGCAAGGAAGGTGTCCTTGTAGCCGAACCACTATAAATCGGTTGTGTCATTTCTATCCTTTACTTTACTTATTTTCTTTACTTGCAATACTTATAGATCTATACTTTCTCTCTATCCACACGATTTCACATTACATCGAATCTAAAGTTTTTGAAACTAATTTAAAATTGGCAAAACTATTCAACCCCCCCTTCTAGTTTTCCACACGGGTGATCGACATTTTCATCCATAAAGCGCTTCAAGTGGAGCGGCTTTGATGCTTGCGTGGTAACTATTATTGTAATAGAATTCTGCCAAAGGTAAGTGCTTATTCCAATCCTTTTCTGAAATCGATCACACATGCTCTCAGCATGTCTTCCAGAGTTTGGATTGTTCTTTCACTTTGTCCATCTGTTTGAGGGTGGTAGGCGGTACACATATCCAATTTGGTACCCATAGCATTTTGGAGTGTTTACTGAAATCTCGAGGTCAATCGGCTATCACAATCAGATATGATAGAAATCGGTACCCCATGGCGAGAAACAATCTCCTTAAGGTACAACCGAGCGAGTGTAATCATCTCGTCATTCTCTTTGATAGGCAGTAAATGAGCTAATTTCGTGAGACGGTCAACAATGACCCAAATGGTGTTAAAACCATTAGAAGTTCTCAACAATTTAGTGATGAAGTCCATTGTGATTCTTTCCCATTTCTAAACGGGAAGTTCTGGCTGAGTTAATAATCTGGATGGTTTTTGATGTTCTGCCTTGACTCTTGAGCATGTTAGAAACTTACTAGCATACTCGGCGATATCGGCCTTCATTTTTAGCCACCGGTATAGAAGTTTTAGATCTTGATACATCTTGTTGGGCCCGGGATGGATGGAGTACTTAGATTTATGTGATTCATGCATGATGAGCTCACGGATACCTTCGTAAACTGGAATCCAACTTCAATCCTTGAAACACAATGTTCCATCTGATCTCTTCACAAATCCATTTTCGTTCTCCAGCATGCCATAAATCTTCTCATTCGGCCTATTTTCTTCTTTAAGAGGTTCAATCTGAGCTTCAAGAATTTTCGATGGTAGGGGTGAATTGATTACCATTCCCAATGATCTCACTCTAAGTGGCTTAGGGTGATCTTTTCTACTCAAGGCGTCAGCAACGACATTCGCCAGCGGCGTTGACGCATGTTCAGTTCCTTTTGATCCAAGATGTGTTGAAGGCTTTTGTGATCAGTGTACACTATCCATTTGGTTCCATACAAATAGTGTCTCCATAACTTGATAGCAAATACAACAGCTCCTAGTTCCAGATCGTGAGTGGTATAGTTCTTTTCATGAGTCTTGAGTTGACGGGATGCATAAGCAATTACTTTGTTCCTCTGCATTAGAACAACGCCTAGACCCAAGTGTGAATCATCACAATATACCACAAAGTCTTCTACTCCTTCGGGTAGAGCCAAGATGGGGGCTTCGCAAAGCTTTTGCTTAAGGAGTTGGAAAGCTGATTCTTGATCGTCTCCCCATTCAAACTTCTTCGTTTTCTGGGTTAGCTCCGTCAATGGTTTTGCTATCTTTGAGAAACCTTCGATAAATCTCCGGTAATAACCGGCGAGACCTAAAAATTGACGAATCTCAGTGGGGTTGGTTGGTGCGGACCATTTCTTAACCGACTCAATCTTTACTGGATCCACATGAATGCCTTTACTGTTAATCACGTGACCAAGAAATTGTACTGTCTCGATCCAAAAGTCGTACTTGGAAAATTTAGCGTACAGTTCTTCATCCTTGACTAGTTTCAAGATAGTTCTCAGATGTTTCGCATGTTCTTCTTTATCACGAGAGTAGATGAGAATATCGTCAATGAACACAATGACAAATTTATCCAAGTAAGGTTTACAGATCCTATTCATGAGGTCCATAAATACAACAGGCGCATTGGTTAGACCAAACGACATCACTTGGAATTCATAATGACCATAGCGAGTTTGAAATGCGGTCTTTGGAATATCTTCTTCTTTCATCCTTAACTGGTGGTATCCAGATCTTAAGCCAATTTTTGAGTATACACTTGATCCTTGTAACTGATCGAACAAATCATCGATTCTAGGCAAGGGATATCGGTTCTTGATTGTGAGCTTGTTCAATTCTCTATAATCGATACACATCCGAAAAGATTCATCCATCTTCTTGACGAACAAAACTGGTGCTCCCTAAGGTGAACTTGGTCTAATGAATCCTTTGTCAGACAGCTCTTGTAGTTATTTGGACAACTCTTGCATCTCAGAGGGTGCCAAACGGTATGGTGCTCGAGCTACGGGTGTAGCCCCAGGCACTAGATCGATTTGAAATTCAACTTGTCGAGCATGTGGAAGACAAGGTAGATCTTCTGGGAATACTTCAGGGAATTCTCTAACTACAGGCACATCCTCCAGTCGTCTCTCTTTTGACTTCTTTTCTGTTACCTGAGCTAAGAAGGCATAACATCCTTTCTCCGTGTACTTCATATACTTAACATAGGATATGATGCTCAAGTACTTTCTACTTTGATCCCCGTGGGTAACAAGGGTTTCACCATTTATCGGAATATGAATAGTTTTCTCGTCGCATACAATCCTAGCACAGTGTTTAGATAACCAATCCATGCCAATTACGACGTCGAAATTACCAAGCTTGATCGAAAAAAGATCTATGAGAAATGGTTGGTCTTGCAAAAGCATAGGGCAATTTCGGATTACGGTGTTGGTTCCTATTATCTTTCCATTGGCTAGCTCTATCTCATAAGTTGTGTCTAAGGTAATTGGGGTGATTTCAAGTAAAGGTGCAAAGGTAGCAGATACAAAACTCTTATCGGCTCCATAATCAAATAAGATTTTTGCAGAATGATTGTTAAGTGAATACGTACCCGTTACGACATCGGGGTTCAACGGAACGTCTCCATCTCCTAGCATATATGCCCTTGCACGCGCATTGTTGTTTTAAGTGGCGTTCCTCTTCGGGCATTGGTTCTTGAAATGACCTTTTTCTCCACATCCATAACAGCTCAAATTTGCCAACGGCATGTTGTTTCCATTTGCAGGGATTCGACAATTCCTACCCTGATGACCCACTTTGTTACACTTGTCACACTTCACAGTGCAGGGTCCAGAATGGTGCAACATACATCAATTGCATAGGGGATGAGGTCCGGCATATCCTTTACCAGCGGTGGGTGCAACATAAGCCCTTGCGGCTACTTGTCTTCTGTTTTGCTGGTTGTGATGTTGGTTCCTATTTTGGTGGTACTGGTTGTTGTTGTTGTGGTTCTGATTGTTGTTGTTTCAGTTGTTGTTGTTGAATTCTGATGAGTTGTTGGACTGATGTTGGTTGGGGTTCATGTTCCTACGGTCATCAAACTTCCTTTTGTTGTCATTCGAGCCTTGTGCGGTTCCTAGCTTCGGAATCAGTTCCATAAGATGATGGGATACAGTGACAACTTCTTCTACAGTCTTTTGGTTAGAAGCGATGACATCTCCTTCAATGCTTCGGGGTAAACCCCCGATCAAACTCTCCAAAAGCTTCTCATTTATAGGAAACATGTTAGGACACATGGCCCTCAGCTCATGGAATCTCTTGAAGTTTGTCTTGAGATCATTACCCTTAGCAGACAAGTGGTAAAATTCATCCTCCAGCTTCTTAATCTCAGTTCTAGAATAGTATTGTTTCATCAATAGTTGTTTCAAATCGGACAAGGAAATATTGCAAGCTTCTTCCATTCTGATTGGTTGGGCATAAGCTTTCCACCAAGATAACGCATCTTCTAGCAAAGTTCCAGTTGCAAACTTAACCTTGTAATCATCTGTGCAGTCACTTAGAAGAAATACAGTTTCAGATCTCTCAAACCAATGAAGAAGACCAATAGCACCTTTAGTTCCTTTGAAAAAGGTAGGCTTGCAGTTCATGAATCCTTTGTTGCTACATTTGCGTGCTACGGGGGACTCACTTTGATTGGTTTGGTTGTCAGTATCATTGGAATTCGCCCCTTCAATGACGCGTGCTGCTTTAGCGACGCGTGCTGCTTTAGCAACGCGTGCGGCTTCAGCAAGGCGAGCAGCCTCAGCCTCACGTGCATCTTCAGCTTCTCGAGCAATCTTAGCTTCTCGTGCAATCTCAGCTTCTCTTGCAGCAACTTCGGCTTCACGTACCGCTTGGGAAACATGTTCAGCTTCAGCGATGCGTGCGGCTTCAGCTTTAGTAGCATGTTAGCAATGGCAGCGCTAACACTGTTAGCGACTATCTTTCGAACATCGGTTGGAGTAATGGTAGATGAGGTAGCTTTCTTCTTGACCATTTTTCTAAAATTACCAGGAGATAAACACCAGAATTTAGAATCATCGACAATAATACTAGTGATTACATATTATAAATATCATAATAGTCGAGATCACCACTTTAAAGCAATGAAATGGTATAGTTATAAGCAATAATAAGTAAATCATGATTTGTCACAACAAAATAATAACATATATAAGAACATAATGATCGACTCGGTTTATACAACCGATGAATGATGAATCACAACACACAAGAATATAAGAATACAACCACCATAACATAGATAAACATCGATACATAGTATAAATTCACAACCAAATGTTACAACATTAATACTCTTGTTCCATAGTTTTACAACCAAAAGATACAAGCCCTCATACTAATGCCACACATGGCGGGCTTTATGATATAAAGCTACAATAAGGATGACCATGATCTATGCGTCACCGAGTGTGTCCTCCTAACGACGGCATAACTCTCCAACCAAAGCTGATAAATCCTGGAACTGCTGCTCTCGAGCTCTGTCTCTAGCTTGGACGTCGTCTAATCTCTACTCCAAGATGGCGGTATGGGCATGAACATATGCAAGCTCGTGTTGCAAAACGCTCTCTCGACCTGCCATGATCTCCCTCAGAATACTAGCATCCTGGCTGGCAGTCTCAAGTCTACAGGTCAAGTCACTCACAACCTCTCTCGCCTCAACTATCTGGGTGCTCATCATATCAAACATGATGACCAAAGAGTATAGACCGACCACGAGGTTTTCAACCTCTTATTCCAAACTCTCGATCCTAACAAGTGGTATCTCATCGACATGTGCCAAGATCTCGCTCAGCTGATCCTCGTGTCTAACAAGTCTGGCTGCCAAAAGAGGAATGGAGTGATGCAATGGCTCTCCTGTCACAAGTAAGACTCTAGCTGGTGTGGTCATCAAGCTCTCCCCAAGCTCAACAGTACTTGGAGTCCCTTCCTTGGATCTCTAATGGCGAATGGCATTAACCTTCTTCCTAGGTCCTAGCTGGATGTCAATGTACACAGTCTGCATGTAGGGATCAGATGACTCTGGGAGAAAACACTCTCTTACACTCAGTGGCAATAGAGGTTCACTGTGAGTGTCCAAAGGTGATGAAGCCAAAGGTGGTGATGATGTGGGAACTGTGGTGGTCTGATGGAGGAACACAGTAGATGGCGGCAATGGTGGGGTAGCCATAGGTGATGTGGTGAGTGGAGCTGGTGATGGCTGAGCTGATGATGAAAGGATATCTACTGGTGATACATGAGGCGTAGTAAGAGCTCGTACATGCTTTTTAGCAGTATGCTTGAAGATGTAACCTTTGGTATGAAGTCTGTAGGGTACTCCAAATGCCTCAGGCTCATACAGCTTAAGAACTCCGACTCTTCATCGGCGACGATGGATTGGTAATGATGATGATGAAGGAGTGACCGATGAAGCAGAAGCAGTACTTTTTGAGGATCCGGATGTTCCATCATCCGCTGCAACGTTCGTTGCGGGTAGCCATTACTTCGACTGCATGTACTGATCATATGTCATAGGAGAAAAACCTGAGTTCTCTCCAGAGTGAGCAGGTACGGCCGGGATAACAGGGGTTGGTGCGACCTCTCCCTCTTTGAAGGGTTCGGTCTCATCCGAAGCAGTGACTGGCAGGGCTGGGTTGGGGATCACAGGCATAGAGACAGTAGAGGACATCACGTCTTCCATTTCAGAATCCGATGATAGGACGACAGGGTAAGAGGCAGACATGGTACTATAACAACCCATAACAATAGTAATGTAAGTAAAATGCCAAATAATATGATCAACAAGATTTTAGTTAGTCGTGCACAATCTGCCCAGCAAATCTCCATGCCTAACTTAAATGAATGAAATTTACTTATGATCTAGTGATGCATTAATCCTAATGCATAGAGCGGTCACGGAGGGCATAGGGTAGTGGTGTAAAATAGTACCGTTTCAAAAGTGCAGTTATAGTCCAAATGTGTTTAGAAAAACTCTTTGGTTCTCTATAACCTTGGCTCTGATGCCGATCTGTAACACCCCCAAAGATCATCATGACAACGGAAGACTAATTAGGGTGTTACTTGGATGGGGATCACAGTCAATAATCATAGAAAACGACTCGAGAGGTTGGGTAGGTTTAGGTGGACTCTCATCAAATTTTACGTTTAATGACTCTTCAACCTTCATTGTTTCTTTATTTAATATCACATAAGCTTTGCTATTAGGAGAGTAACCTAAAAAGATACCTTCGGTTGATTTATGATCAAATTTAGTTAGGTAATCTTTAGTGTTAAGTGGAAACATTTACTACCAAAGACTCTAAAATGTTCTAACGTAGGCTTTTTGCCTCGAAGTAACTCGTATGGAGTTTTACCTAAGAATGGTCTAATTAAGACTCGGTTAAGTATGTATGTTGATGTATCAATGACATTGCATCAAATTTTTTGAGGAATAGATTGCTCATTTAACATGGTGCGACTCATTTCTTGTAGGGTTCTATTTTTTCTTTCAACTACCCCATTCGATTGTGGAGTGCGAGAAGCCGAGAAATTATGAGTAATACCATTAGCGTCACAAAAAGCTCCAAATTGACATTCATTATCGAATTCCCTACCATGATCCATTCTAATAGACACTATAGGACTTCCTAATTGTCTTTGGATTTTCTTACTTAATATTTCAAAGTAATCGAACGTTTCAGTTTTATTCTTTCAAAATTTAGTCCATGTGTACCTAGAGTAATCATCCACTATGACCAAAGTAAAGTAGTTACCTCCATAACTTTGAATAGCGGATGGACCAAATAAATCCATGTGAAGTAGTTCTAGACACTTAGTAGTAGAGACCATGTTTTTAGCTTTGTGACTAGCATGGACTTGTTTTCCTACATTACAAGCATCACAAAAATGATGTTTATATTTTAATTTTGGTAGATCTCTTACTAGTTCTTTAGATGATAGCGATTGAAGAAGTCGCATATTGGCGTGCCCAATCTTTGATGCCATAAGGTCTAAGTATCATCCATAGAAGTAAGAAAAAGTTTTTCTTTAGGTTCATTACCGATTTTAATGACATAGACTCCATGTTTTCTCATGCCTCTTCCTATAATAATACCGTTTTCAATATTTTACTACCGGTTTCACTAAAAAGTACGTTACACTTTTTATCGCATATTTGTCCTATACTTAGAAGGTTGAAGTTTAGGTTTTCTACGTGACACACATCGTTAATGGTTAAAGATGTTGGAATCACTCCTAAACCATAATCAAGTGTTAGTAATTAATATGTAATAGTTAGCTTAGGCCCAAGCCCATTAAAGAAAGGATGGAAACTAGGAGTGTTGCCCTAGCTTTCCTCCTATAAATACTCTTGTAAACCCTCATTTGAGGGTTGGTTGTTCAAGTTTTTCTTTCATTCACATCCTATGCCTAAACCGTATTATTGCTTCGTGTGTGTGTGTGTTAGATCTTGTTCAATCGCCTTATCTCTTTCTTATAAGCTTGTGTTTGTAAAACTAGTGACCTAACAGTGGTATCAATCGCCTACTAGTTGGGTGAATCGTGTTTGTTTTTGAAGTGGGTTTTGGTCCTACGCCTAAAACGCACGTTTGATACTTTGGTTCGCTTAAAAACTTGTTTTTTACACTTTTTAATCCAAGATTCTTGTACTTTCAACGTTTTAAGGTGTTAAAATACTTGATTTTGGCAAAAAGTTTCAAACTTTATGCGTGGATAGTTGTTTTTTATCGAGTTTTTGAACGAGGGTTCTATCCTACTCGTAACTGTTTTAGAGGCTTTGGTTCATCAAGTTTCACACTTTTGTGTATTTTGATGTTATTGAAGCTATTTTATCACACAAAAACTGGTTTAGAAACACTTTTGGACAGAATCAAAGTTACGAGCATTTCTACGCGTAGTAAAACCCTAAAACTACGCGTAAGTGCTTCCTTGGTTTGATCTTCATTTTCGTGGTTTATTCCGTGTTTTCTTACTTGGATAAGTCTGAAAATACGTCGACTTTGGATATCTTTTGCACTGTGATAGTGTAAACGATCATTTGGGCAAAAACCCTAAAATTACGCATAAGCATAAGCTTACGCGTAGAAATCCTACGCCTAAGATTTTTCCTACGCCTAAGCTTAGTCTTACGCATAAGAAAATCCTACGCCTAACTTTCTACGCCTAACTTTTGTCTACGCCTAACTTTAGTGCTTTTCCCTACTTACGCGTAAGCTAAATCCTACGCGTAACTCCTTATTGTTACGCGTAACTTTGGTGTTTTTACGCATAAGTGCTACTTGGTTCTTGTCTTTTCTACGCCTAAGGACACTTCATCAACAAAGGTTCATTCGACTACAAAGATCCATTTTTACCAGCACAAGTTTTCAACATGTCTCAACCACCATACTCTAACTATTTCCCTTACACTTATCCTCAACGACAACAACAACTAAGTCCACAACATCAACAATGGAATCAACAACAAGCAATTTATCAACAACAATTTAATCAACAACATACTCCACAACTTTGTGCAATTCCCCCCACCACAAATGGTTCAAACACCGCCAAGTCTTCAAGTTCAACCCTACACAAATGAATTCAATCAACATCCATCAAGGAACACTATGAAGGAACCCACTTGGTTTGCAAAGATGTGTGAAGCTTTAAGCAGCCAACAATCAATTCATGAAGCTGGATCACTTGATAGACCTCCAATGCTCACTCCAGGAAACTACGATCAATGGGTGATAAGGTTCTTTAGGTTTTGTGATCTGAAGAAGCCACATGGAAAGTTCTTAAAGAAGGTTATCTTGGAAGGTCCATTTGAAATGCCTATTGTCATTGTACCCGGAGATCCTACTGCTATTCCACCAAGAGATGAACAAATAAACATTGCTACTGTTGCAGATCTAAATCCAACAGAACTTCTACACTATGAAGCTGATGAGCTTGCAATGCAATATATCCTTTTAGGATTACCTAACCCAATTCTTCGAAGTGTTGATGCTCAAAAGACTGCAAAGGAAATGTGGGACCATATTCATCTTCTTATGGAAGGATCTGTACTCAATCAGGAGGATTTGGAATCCAAAATTTACTTGGCTTATGAACACTTCATGATTGAACCTGGAGAGACACTAGAGTCTTATCATCATCAATTTTCAGACATCATCAATGATTTGGATAAACACAACATCATCATGCCAAGAATTGCAGTGAATACTAAGTTCCTGAGTAGTCTTGGTCCTGAATGGGAGAAGTATGTCATTTTTCTCCGTCAAGCGAAGAATATGTATCATTCTACATATGGATTGTTGTACGATTACTTGAAGCCTCATGAAAAGGAAGTTGATCGGGAAAGGATTCTCTGTGCTCAAATTGCTCCACCTACACATCCGGAAAATCAACAACTTGCCTTATATGCTCAACAAAGTTATCCTCCTCAACAAGCAACTCAACCAACTGCCTCAGTCACACCAAACGATCCATCACAGCAATCTCAACAAAATCAATTGGTTCCTTACAACAACAACAATGATCAAGCACTTCATAGTCAAACTAATGAGGAATCCGATCCGTTCGAAGCATTGCAACAGGGATTTGTTATGATTGCTAATGCTTTTAGCCGTTATACAAACAAATCCAACAATCGTATTCGTTCATTATCCAATACACGAAATCAGGCTGTTGTGAACAATGGACGAGTTGAAGTTCAGAATCGTAGTTATGGTCGTCAAATGGGAGGTGGTCAAGGGTTTAATGCTATGGGTAGGAATAACAACAGAGCTCAAGTGGTGGAACAGGGAAATGCTCAGAATGGTTTGAATGGTCTTCGATGCTACAACTGCAATGAGAAGGGACACCTCGCTAATGCATGCCCAAAGCCAAGGACTAGGGGCAGTGCTTATTTCAAAGAGGCTCTTCTTTTGGCTCTTAAGGATGAAGCTGGTGGATCTCTCACAAACAAAGAACAGAGCTTTATGGCAGATGCAGACTCAGATGATGATATGGAGGACTTGCAGGCCAATGCAGCTGTTATGTTGATGGCTAATATGCACGAGTTACACATGAGTGACACAGGCCCAGTGTATGACACTGATGGCTTGTCTCAGGTATCCGAACAAACCATCATCATATCTGAATTAATATCTCCGCCAATATCTGAATCTGGCACGGCTCAGACTGTTCAAAATGAGTCATCCACATCTCATTCTGACGATTTTCAAATAAACCCTATAGTTACATTTGACGATCAAGATGACCTTATGGTTTCCCTTGATAATCAAATTGACTCCGTGGTTGTACTTGAGGATCTAAATAATGATCATGTTGTGACTCACGTTGAACAAGCCGAACTGTTGCCTCCTCCTGATTTTGCTCGGTTAATTAAAGACCATAAAATCAAAATGGAGGAATGTTATGCATTAAATAAGGACTTAAAAAGAAAAAATGCACTGTTAACCAAGGATTTTGAATGCTTACAAATGCAACTCAACTTTTTCAAAACTCAAGAAAATCGTGAAAAAGGTTTTGAAGCCGCTTTTGCTAAATCTCATCAAAACGAAAAATATTTAGAGAGACAGATGCGTGATCTAGCCGCTTCGAAGAATGCTTTGTTGTCTGAAATAGAACAACTGAAACATGAACATAAAAAGCAAATTAACGCTCTCACCTTGGAAAATCAAAAAGCTAAGGCTGAGTTGTTAAATTGTCAAAAACAGTTCTCAGCATACAAAAAGCATTCAACGAATCGGGTAGATGACCTTCTTGCAGAAATTATTGGCTTGCAAAACAAAATTAAAGAGTTTAAAACTGTTGTTTATAAACATGGTGAATCAGTAACAGCTATTGAAAAGTTTACTTTAAAACCCAATCCAAAAGGATATGGACCAAATCTAGCTGATTACAAACCAAAGCTTTCACTCAAAATATTCAAACCAAATCCTGAAGTTTCCAGTGCAGAATATAAAATTAATGATACTGTTATGAGTGTTGTTGAATATCATCGTCAAGAGGAATTAGATGCAGAAGACGAGAGTCGATCAAAATTAAAAACGGTTGTTTACAACAAACCTTTTAATTATTCAAAACCGGTCACTTTCGTCACAACAACGGATTCTTCTAACACACCAAGGGTTATCATCAAAACACCTGAGTCTTCTAATGTTAATCCCCAACCAGACTATGCACAAATTTATGGTCCTTTACCTTCAATCAGTGAAGTAAACTCAAAACCTGAAAATCGCAAAATTCTTAGATATTTTGATATTTTCATGGCTGACCTCAAAACTTTAGAACATGAGATAGAACATCATTCTGAAATCAAAGTTCAACACTTTCAATCGCCTTTAGCGCGAGAACAAAGAGACATTTTTCAGAAAAATCTTTTACCAAATGTTAAAAATTTGAAAAGTTGTGCATTAGCTTGGGAAAAGGATTTTCATAAGGAACTCGGAGTGATGAAGGTCGTTTTCGAGAAAACTGAAACATCTATTTCTAATACTAAACGCAAAAAGAAAATGTTGAGAAAAGATGTTGATCGACTCTTGGAAGATGTTATCTGTGCTGATATCCATAATGTTGTGTTATTCTATTCTTTGCCACATGCATCTGATTATATCTCTGCTGATACTGTTGACTCTGTGGTAACTGTTGAGAATATTGATAATGTGCTTCAGATCGAGTCTTTAAAAGCTGAAAATAAACGATTACTTAACGAACTTTACAATGCAAAACGTCGTCTTCATTGGTGTGAAAAAGATATTCACAACCATCAACTTAGTTTTCAAAAGAAAATCGCTCAGTTGAGTGCAAAATCTTCTGATCCTAAAATTGAGCAACTGGATGATCAAAACGTGTCTTTGAAAAGTCAAATCTCTAAATATGAACAAGAACTTGTAATAGTTAAAACAGGAATATGGTGTCATATTTGATTTACTCAATAAGAATCGACATGAAGCATCAAACGAACTTGATCACTATCTTGCTTACACTAGAGAAGTCATGAATTTTGCTGGTAATATTCGTTCTGAAAATCAAGATTTGATTCACACTATCTCTAAGCTAAGAGAAATGTTAGGAAAGTATGAACAACTTCCGCCAACCATCATTAAGAGATTAGCACCAGTCACACTTAGTAATCGTGCACCTAGAATCCCTACTGCCAAATCACAAGTTGCTAACGTGCTTCCTTCTACTGAAACAGGAATAGTTGCGTCTTTTCCAAACGTCCGCACTTCACAGCCTAGGAGCACTCAATTGAAGAATAGGAAGTTGCGACCTAAGAAAAGATCAATAAGGAATGCTAAAGTAGAAGAACACCCTAGGACTATGAATAAGACTCACGTTGCTTCCACTATAGATGTTGCTTCTGGCAAATGTAATAGAAATAGTGATGTAACGAATGCTAAACCTTTAAGCACTTTTGATATTCAGTCTGATGCACCTTGTGTTATTTGTCGTAAAAGTATGAATTCTGATTGTCATGACAAATGTGTTGCTAAAGCTATAATCTCTCGTTTACGGAATCCTAAGAATCGGAATACCTCTAGGCCCACTAATCATTCTAAGTCTGTGCTTGGTAGACCGCCTTCTTTAGATTCTAAGGCTAACATTGCTGTCACTGTAGCTCCAGTTTCACCTCCTAAGAATGTAGTACCACCTAGTGCATTCACTAAGACTAAAGCAAAGAGTAGTTATAGATGGCAAAAATGGATATATAACATACTAAGATTTACATGGATGCCTAAAGTCATTAATGTGTGCATGTCTCATATACCTGCTTCGGAACCCTCTAACATTTCGGGTTCCACATCTACTTCTATTCCATTTGTGTCGTCTGTGTGTAATGCAGGTGATACAGATCATTCTCTAGATTGTTGATAGCGGATGTTCCCGACACATGACAGGCAACCTTAAACTGTTATCAAACTTTATTGCAAAGTTCATTGGCACTGTCAGGTTCGGGAATGATCACTTCGCAGCTATCATGGGCTACGGAGATTATGTCAATGGGAACATCGAAATCAGCAGGGTTTACTATGTGGAAGGCCTCGGTCATAATCTGTTTTCAGTAGGTCAGTTTTGTGATGGAGATTTGGAGGTTGCTTTCAGGGAGAAAACTTGTTTCATTCGTGATCTACAAGGAAATGACCTTATGTCTGGCTCGCGTAATTCTAGTCTCTACACTATCTCTATGCAAGACATGGTTGCTTCATCTCCCATCTGCTTACTTTCAAAGGCAACATCAACAAAATCCTGGCTATGGCACCGTCGTCTCTCACATCTAAACTTTCAAACCATCACCAACCTTGCTCGACACAAACTAGTTGAAGGTCTCCCACGATTCCGGTATTCAAAAGATCACCTTTGCTCAGCCTGTGAACAAGGGAAAAGCACTCGTGCTCATTTTCCTTCAAAGGTGGAACACAGCTCTCAGCATGTGCTTCATCTTCTTCACATGGATTTGTGTGGCCCAATGCGCGTGCAAACAATCAATGGCAAATGCTACATCTTAGTAATTGTTGATGACTATTCACGATGGACTTGGGTCTACTTTCTTCGAATCAAAGACCAAGCTCCACAAATGATCATCACCTTTCTCACAAAAATACAGGTTCAGCTCCGCAACACCGTCAGGCTAATTCGAACAGACAAAGGAACTGAATTTGTTAACCAAACCCTTCGTGAATTCTATGAGAAAGTGGGAATTCAGCATCAAACATCTATTGCACGTACACCTGAACAAAACGGAGTTGTTGAAAGACGAAACCGAACGTTAGTGGAAGCTACAAGAACAATGTTAATCAATGCTAAACTTCCAGATTACTTTTGGGCAGAAGCCGTATCTACTGCATGCTATACTCAAAACCGTTCTATGATCACAAAACGCCACAACAAAACACCTTTCGAGCTTGTCCACAACCATAAACCGAATCTCAAACACTTTCATGTATTAGGATCCCTTTGCTATCCGAATAATGATGGTGATGATTTTGGAAAGCTCAAAGCCAAAGCTGACATTGGAGTCTTTATTGGATATTGTGAGAATTCTAAAGGTTACCAGATCTGGAATCGTCGTACAAAACATGTGATGGAAATGATTCATGCTCATTTTGATGAACTCACGGAAATGGCTTCTGAGTACAACAGCTTAGAACCCGGTCACAACCGCTTAAACTTCCCTCAACCCCCATCATCAGCTGAACAAAGCCCCCAGCTAACTCGTCAACAAATGGAAAGGTTATTTGCTCCTCTGTTCTATGACGATATTGATGAACGTGCTCCAGGTGTATCCGCTGTTTCCGCTGCACAACCTGATAATATTCCTATACCTGATACACCTGCTACAACAACTACTGTTGAAGATGCACCTACACCAGTTGACTCCAACACAACAGTTGAACACACCGCTTCCAACAATGATGAACCGGCTGATGATATTCTGAATGAAGTACCCCCACCTGCAGATTTTGATCCAAATGCGTTCTTCAACCCGTTTGCTAATGAGACTGCTGCACCAGATGTCGCGGAATCTTCAACAAACCATTTGAATCCTCAGAATCTGCACAATGTATACCAACATCAACCCTCTACACATCGATGGACAAAAGACCATCCTCTGGCTAATATTATTGGCAACCCTAATCAACCAGTCGTTACGCGACAACGTCTTCACACAGATGGTGAACATTGCATTTATGCACTCACTGTCTGCCAATCTGAGCCGAAAAACATTAAAGACGCAATGACAAAAGACAACTGGATTGAATCCATGCAGGAAGAACTCAACCAATTCAAACTTCTTGAAGTATGGGAACTGGTTGAAAGACCAACAGGGGTCTACGTCATTGGTCTCAAATGGATTTGGAAAAACAAATTGGATGCTGAAGGGAACGTCATCCGAAACAAGTCACGTCTAGTTGCTAAGGGGGTGTTTGGTACGAGGGAATCACCGAGAATGGAATCGTGTTAGAGAATGGAAATGAGAAGAAAGAGAATATACACGAAGAAAGGAGATCGATTCTCTTGTTTGGTACAAACCGAGAATCTACATCAAAAAAATGATTCTTTTGTTTGCTTCATTTGCTTGTGAATGGAAATGTGTCTAAATACACATGCGATAGTTCTTGTTTGAGTTTCCTTCTCTCTTTATTTTTCTAAAGAGCAATACTCATTAGTCATATGTGCTATAAAATTTTCCAACATAAGTTATATAAAGATGGTCTTTTACATAAAAATTAATTGGTGGTACAGTGATACATATTAAATAAACCAGAAAGAAGACTAATCTGCATAAGTCTATATAATTATATTATTAATAATCAATAAGGGCAAAAGATCAATAACTGCAAAATTGAGAAAAAAGAATTATAATTTTAACAAAGCATGTAACTTCATTACCGTATCATCATTTACAAGATACGATTTGCAGAACCTATGAGAATGTGATATGGGCTAGATATGAAAATGAAAATAAAGAAGAAGATTTAAAAAGAAGAAAGTTTAATTAATGGACAATAATAATAGTTAAAGATGATGAATATATATGACGAAGATCACCAATATAGAGATCAGGAGCAGCAATATTAAAAAAATAAGACCTAAATCGTCAATAACCATGAGAGCAAATGGGGCTTGTGTTTAAAACAATTTCTTGTTTTGGGATAACATGTGCGCATCACATGCCCTTCCTCTTAATACTACTGTGTATTTTTATTAAAACCTCCCTTTCACACTAGAATGAACCCACGCTTATTTTTTTGATTCTCTTCTTTCTCCGTATTTTTTAAAGAATGAAAAGGTGGGAAAGAGAATCACAAAATGATTCTTGGATTCCATTCTCAGAGTTACCAAACACGAGCATTGCTCCTGATTCTCTTTCTTAGCATTCCATTCACTCCTACCAAACGTCCCCTAAGGGTTATCGTCAGGAAGAAGGAATAGACTTTGAAGAATCTTTTGCTCCGGTTGCTCGTCTTGAGGCTGTTCGGATATTTCTCGCGTTCGCGGCTCATATGAATATGACGGTCTTTCAAATGGATGTCAAAACTGCGTTTCTCAACGGACAACTGAAAGAAACGGTTTATGTCAGTCAACCTGAAGGATTCGTTGATCCAGAGTGCCCGAACCATGTCTACAAACTGAACAAAGCTCTTTATGGTCTCAAACAAGCCCCTCAGGCATGGTACGATAAGCTATCATCTTTCCTCATTGCTAATAATTTCACCAAAGGCTCGGTTGACCCAACTCTTTTTATACAATATCACGGGGCACATATCTTAATTGTTCAAATTTACGTGGATGACATCATTTTTGGGTCTACACATAAAAAGTTTTCAACCGCTTTTGCAAAACTAATGAAGAAAAATTTTGAAATGTCCATGATGGGTGAACTCACGTTCTTTCTAGGACTGCAAGTTCATTAATCACCCCGTGGTATTTTCTTGAGTCAGTCCAAATATGCCCTTGAATTGTTAAACAAATTTGGAATGAAAACCTGTGATACTTATGCCACACCTATGACTCATACCAAGAAGCTAGACGCTGATTTACATGGGAAATTAGTTGACCCTACCAAATACCGAAGTATTATTGGGTCTCTCATGTATCTAACAGCTAGCAGACCTGATATTGTCTTTGCCGTTTATCTATGCTCCCGTTATCAGTCGCGACCAACTGAAACCCACCTCTCTGAGGCTAAAAGAATCCTCCGATACATCAAGGGAACCATTAACTTGGGGATCTGGTATCCGAAGGATTCTGGTTTTGAACTAATACCTTTTTCAGACGCTGACCACGCAGGATGCTTAGACTCAAGGAAAAGTACTTCAGGAGCTCTACAATTTCTTGGTGATAAACTGGTGTCTTGGAAATCAAAGAAGCAGGATTGTACATCGCTGTCATCAACCGAAGCAGAATATGTAGCCATGTCCGCGTGTTGTGCTCAAGTCATCTGGATGAGAACACAACTCAAAGACTATGGTTACGTATTTGACAGAATCCCGATGTACTGCGACAATCGGAGTGCCATTGCGATCTCGTGCAACTCAGTTCAACACTCGAAATCAAAGCACATCGATCTTCGCTATCATTTCATCAAAGACCACGTGGAACAGGGTACTGTTGAATTATACTTTGTGGGTACTGAATACCAATTGGCAGATCTTCTCACCAAAGCCTTGCCTCCCGCTAGGTTTAATGAGCTGATCCACCGGATTGGTATGAGGTGTTTGACTCAAGAGGAATTGGATGACCTCTTAAAACAGTCTTAAAAACCTGTCAAACACCAAAACATCTTTTGTACATAATGTTTTCAAAAACAAAATACAAAAATATAAAATCTTATAAAACAACAAAACTATTCTTCTAATCTATAATCTTTCAACATGGCAAGTACATTTCTTCCTTCAACACTATAATCTTTCAAAATTCAGTATTTTTACGATCAAGTGTTGAGGGGGAGAAAATTTTCACTTAACTGTTTCAAAACATCTGTGTACTGGCATGTTATCATATCTCGGTTGTTTCTTTTTTTAACAATGGTGGTGAATTTTCTGGTTAAATGACACTCCTCGGACTAAATTTATAACCTTTCATTATTTCTTAAGTCGAGGGGGAGTGTCGTCAAGTTTCTTTCCTAAAAACCTTGTTTGGTAACCAAAATGGAAGTTAAATGGTTTTGTTTGAAAAAGGAAAAGGTGGAGGGACCAAAACTGTCAAAATTTTAAAGTTAAATTTAATAAAACACCTCCTACCTACTTATTCACTTCACATTTATTACTTTCAACTTTTAACATCTACGCCTAAGATTCATTCGAGAAATCCGTTACTTTGATCATCATTTTGTAAGTGTTTTAATGATCTTAACATGTTTTTAAGCTAAGGTTTTTAATTTCATGCAAATCCTACGGCTAAAAATTGTGTTACGCGTGATTATCTGTTCTACGCATAAGCGTATGAACACACAATCATTGTGTGTGTTTTTGGTTAAATGGATTGTGTCTAAACGCTTCTAATACATCAAGGATATCATTTTAACCATCAAAACCCACCCAGAAACACGTATTAATGATTTTTGAAAATTAGGGTTCTTGAGTCGAATTGGGTATTTTCGAATGTGAAGTGTTTTGGTCAAAAAGATTGTTGAGTTATGGTCATATGTTGATGAATTGATAATTTCCATGGTTATTAACCACCCAGAAACACTAATTGGTTAACAATTTGAAATTAGGGTTTAATGTCCATAACTTTGGGTAAACTTGATTCTCAACGAATTAGATGTTATAACTTGTTTCATAGACTCTCTCAACATCATAGACCTACCAGAAGTTGTTTGGTGCAAATCCCATGGCTAGAAATGATACGCGTAAGTCTTAACCCTTAGGGTTTTGACCTACTTGTATGACTTTCTACGCGTAACTATTAACGAATGATTCATGTCATGTTTTGTTGATAAAATGAAGTTTTGTGTTAATGTTAATAATTTGATGAAATTATTTCAGGCTTTGCTACGCCTAATATTCAGAATCAAGGTCATTTGCAACTCTACGCATAAGGATTACCCTACGCGTAGTCAAGTTATGCGTAAGAATAATCCTACGCATAACTATTATGCGTAAGGTTCTACAATGGGATTACGCGTATCCTGTGAAGGATATGCGTAAACAGTGACCTCTACGCATAAGGTCTACTCTTACGAGTAAGCCTTACGCGTAAGGTCCTTATACGCCTACGCGTAAGCTCTACGCATAAGGTCCCCCTTTCCTACGCGTAACTTCTATTACGCGTAAGTTAGGATCCTACGCGTAAGCTTTCGTCTACGTGTATATCATCTCTGTTTACGCTTAACTTTGCCATAACTACGCTTAAGCCTTGATTGACCTTCATTATGAGTTGTTACGTGTACAAACTTGTTAATAAACTTATCATATCATCACGAATCCAATAATGTCACTAATAAACTTAAAAGTTTGATATGTTGTGAACCATAAGTGATAACATAAACTTTAAAACCTAAATTTAACTAACTCACGAAATATTTCTCGACATCATTGGACTATTGGACAAACAAGTGACTTAGGACTCGTAACAATCATTGACACTATACATTCAATAACTAGACAATAAGACCTTCTGTTGACTAACATTATGTCTTTCAATATGTTGGTTCTTTTGGCTAATGTTATTTCAGATCACGACATGGCTGAACAAATGAATGTGGATGCATCAGAAGTTCTTACAATTGCTGATATCTTTCCAGAGGGTTATCCGAGAAAGCTTGGAAATAACAACCTTAGGGTTGACTTTGACACCCTCACATGCTCAGAATCTTCTTGTCTCATTGCAGTGGATATTATCAGGAATCATCCCTACCAGAACATGCTCTCACACTCTGCCACAGTTCCAGAGGTCTACATTCAACAATTCTGGGATTCTATGCAGAGGATCACTGGTCAAAATGCTGTAAATGTGACTCTTAATCACAAACAAGTCACTATCACTCCTGATGACTTACGAGTTGTTCTCATCATTCCAGACATCGCTCCAACCGACTTCTTTGCTACCCCTACTGAAGAGACTGTCCTGCAATTCTTGATAGATATTGGTTATGATGAAGCTACAGGAATCATTACTAAGCACTCTCACGTGGAGCTGAAGAATATTCCTCAACCATGGAGGACACTCTATATGATCATCACCAAATCAGTCTCTGGTCGTGATAGTGGCTATGAGCATCCCAAGCTCATGGAACTGCAAATTTTCTGGTCGTTGATCAACAAGAAGGACATTATAATTGAAGCACTGCTATGGGAAGATATGATGTTGTTTCATAAGAAGCTTGGCTCCAAAATTCCCTATGTCAGATACACCAAACTGTTGATCCAGAGAGCTCTTGGACTTCATCCTGATATCCCCAGGAGACTCAATGACCCAGATAATCATGACATCTTGACTGAGAACATACTATCTGTCAGAATCAAAGAATCGTCTACGAAGAAACAGGGTGCTGAGTTGCCCGATCACCTTCTTACAAAGGAAATCAAAAAGCTGGAAACGTACAAAAGGTATCGGGTAGCCATAAAAGAAGGAAAAGTTGGCCATCTTGATGAAAAGGCTTCTGGGACACCTACTCGGAGAACCAGAAGAGGCAGTGCTGGAAGTGCATTAAGCATAGAGAGTCAAAGGAAGTTCCCCAAGAGGAACCCTCCTTCAAAGAGGATTGTTCCATCTAAGGAAGCTACTCCCATCCCAATCCCCAAGCCCGAACCGCAAAGAAAGCTTTTGGACGAAAGCTCTGAAGGTACTGACACAGATGAAGAGATTACCTACTCTGAAACTGCAAAGGATGACAATCCTTCAGTACCAAAACCTCCAAGTCCTCAAGCTGATAAAGGAAAAGGGAAGACTCCAGCACTTGTGCCCTATGATGAAAGCTCTGAAGAAGAAGAAGAGCTACTGGATCAATCCTACAGGAAGAAGTTTAAATTAGTTAGACACATTCAAAAGGCTGAAGAATTTGCAAAAGACCAAATGGGTAGCCCCGGAGGATCAAGTGGTGCTGCCCACTCCTCACCAGATCCTGATGCGGTTAATCGACCCGATAAAGGATCTTGTGCCACCACTCTTGTGCAACAAAAAACGCTTGTGGAGGAGTCTACTGATTATAACATTGAGGAACCAGAAAAGGATAAGACTGAGAAAGAGAAAATCGATGAAGAAGCTGAGGCTCAGAAGGAAGAAAAGGCTAAATCTGGACAAGATGACGAAGAGAATTATGATGATTATCTTCTCAAAAGTCCAACTCGTTCCAAGGAGGATACTTCTGCACCTCCTAAGGACCCCGAGTCTCCTCATGTCTCCTCCTCATCAGATTCTTCATCTCATTCATCACCACCACCATCAAAGAGATAAACCAAATCATCATCCAAATCAGTGAAGAAACCACCTCGTTCTTGGATATCTCATGCTCATAAACGTATTGGGAATGCTGTCAAACAAATCAGAAAGAAAGACATTCTCCAAAAGAAGTTGAATTTCTTTGCTGATCACATACAACATCTGTATGACGAGCATGAAAAGATGAAAGAAGAAAGGGAATTTGTTCAGAAGTTCATGAAAAGTCATCGTCAAGAGGAACTGAACAAAATGATCGAAGGTTACACTAACAAGTACCTTCAGGATATCGTTCCTAAAGTCACAAAGGAGATGTTTACCAGACAACTATATCCGAATCTTATGCAGATAGCCAAGCAAACTATAAGATCCATACCTTTAACCGTCATAATCAATCCATCTGATCATGTAGTTTTCTCGGATAATGAATTGGTGGCCAAGCTTGTCACACAAATGTCTACACGATCTGGAACATTTACTTCTGAGGAAGGAAAGCTGTTTCAAGCATTGCTGGACTACCAACTCAAAGAAGCATGTAGATTCGAAGCTGAAAAGTCTAAACGTCCTAGAGACGATGAAGACAAGGATCAGGATAAGCATGATAAAGCTAAACGTCAGAAGAAGTCTGATGAATCATCTTCTATGTTACCTCCTCTACAACGGACTCCTACTCAACAAAAGTCCCCTCCTCGTTCTTCTACAGATAAACCTCAGGACGATTCCGAGTTACCACCCCTGACTCAGAAAACCGGTGATCAATTTGAGTATACGGGTGGTGACGATGAAGAGGTCCTTGAGCCCCTACAACAACCCACCTCTCCCAAACAAGTTCAGAAACCAGAATCATCATCTAGACCTTCGAAAAAGAAGAAGAAGAAGACGCCTCAAACTGACGTCGTATCTTGGCTAGATGACGATAAAAATGAAGAATTTGAATGGTTCTCTACTCTTGTTAACAACACTCCCTACCCTGAAGAAGGTCAGAATTTGGTAGACGGTAATACATTGGAGCATGCAAAACTTTTGCAAGAAAAGTTCCAGGTGAAGAAGATGACGAAATCTGAGTTGAAGCGAATCAAGAATGAAGCGTTTCAACTTCTAAAAGACAGCTCTGAAAGTGCCCTCAAGGTCGAATATCACCTTGACAACATTGCTCGAGCTATGTCTAACAACATGGATTGGCTCAACTCGGAAGCAAACATTGACTTCACAAAAAGGGACAACCCTCCATACTACACCGATTGGACCAAACCTCTACCGACCATTGGCCAACCAGATGAACCATGGATTCCCTTCCGATATTTCTTCAACAGAGACCTGGAATTTCTTCTCCATGGTGGCGATGGTTCAAGGAAATATGCTACATCCTTGACACTTCCATTTCCTGCAGCTATCTACTCAAACTGCATTGCCATTGAGGAACGTGCCAATCACTTGTTCTCCAACACAGTGGAAGCATACGACCGAGATGCATTGTATGGGATTCATCACTGGCCAGAACGCCGACGAATCTACTACAGAAGCTGTCAGGTTTAGAAGTCACAATATGCAGTGTTTAGTACTAAAGACATCGTTGCCATCCAACATGTTGGTCTTTCATCCAAATGGGACTACACCTTTCTCAAGAAGATTGTGGTCAAAAGACAGGATGAAAGGGATTATGCATTCTGTGAAGCTGACTTTGAGAATTTTTCTCTCAACGATATTGAAGACATGTACCTTGCCAAAGTACAGGGTCGCATGAGACAATTTTCAACCGAAATATAACGTGAATTCATCAAGTCACTGCTCATTTTCATCAGACGCATAGTCATAAAAGAACGTGTTGAAGATCTCCAGCTTGCCGTTGAATCATATTAGACACGTGTCAACTTCACTCCACCACAGCTTGATCTTTCCGATATCAACCAGCTATCACAATTAACGCTCATCAGCAAACCATTTGGTGTCGTTTATCGCAGTGAACTTCATCGCAATTGCTTGATGGCGTGTAATGAGCTTCACAAATTTGGAGATCATACTCTGAAGATGGTTAGGGACGGATTAGCTTATCGATTGAAGGATATACGTGAAAACATTGGGAACCCTAAGCGATGGAATTCTCAGGATCGGAGGAATGTGAGAAGGATCATCACCATGATTGATGAACGGTTGTTCAGAAGGGATCAGTTCAGACGATTGGAGAGCTATGTTGGTGGTCGACCCAGGATTAACATAACCGGCATTCAACGCCCTGTGCGCACTCCTGGGAACATCACTGCACTTCCTGGTACCCCTTGAATTGTTTCCTTCATATAATTTTGGATGTGTGATTAACTATGTCTATGGCTTGTGCATACATAACAGTGTACAACCCGTAATTTACAAGAAAGGACCCTGTGGTATGCTTCAGTGCCACAATCCTTATAAAAGGAGCGAAAGCTTCTTACTTTTGAGTAAAACCTATCAAACCTTTCACTTTTCAAGGTTTTGCTCAAAAGGACAAGTACTTCCCCATATGATTTTCGAAACCTCAACCGTTTATATCACTTGTTGAGGAGGAGTATTTGCGTTAAAACTTTGTTCACAAATTGTTCATAGTGGTCATCTTCCCGCAACACTCGAAATGGTCATATTTATTGTCAACCGTTCAAAAATAACATTTTATATGCCATTTTTGAGGGGGAGAAAATTGTGTGATAAGAAATATGTTGTGCAAAATGCAAATGAATCTGTGTACTTCAGACTTAACCAACGAATTGACGGTACTAAATTGTTAGTAACTCGAAAAGACTTGTCCTGGACGGGTAATAATTTCAAGCTAGTTCGCTAGTAATGTAAACGTGTCTCGCAAAGGACTTGTCCAAGTAGAAAGTACCATTCGAGACACTCTTGGTAGACATGAACTCTGACGGGTATGACAACCTTTTGAGGTTTGTCTACACCTTCAAGGTAGTTATTAGAGCTAGTTGTCACCTAAAAGCTGACAATGTAACTTTTTAACTATGCAACGTAACCGTGTCTCGCGGGGGATTGTCTATCTCCAGTGGATCAATTCAAAATGTGCGCACTCTTTCCTCACTGTGCATTTAAACCATTTAACTCTTTGCACATGTGGAGGGGGAGTATTTATGCAAAATCCTATCTCTCACAGTGGTTCAAACATGTTTTTCATCTACAAACCCTTTGAGAGATTTTTCACAAACTGTGGTTTTAATGGCAACATAGGTTAGTCATGGAGTTATAAGGTGACTAAGGTTAGGAATAACCGTCCTATGATCCGCCAGAGCCGGAGGGATCTACCCAAGGACATCACAAATAGTTAGTACTTAGAAGTCCTTAGGTACGATTATAAAAAGGAGAAAATGAGAATCGGAGAAAGAAGGAGTTGAAGAATCAAAAAGAAATGCAAAGAAAAGGGTGAAAAGAAATAGCCCTCCAGATTATTCAACTTAGGGCAGACACCGGGTTCAATTCATATGCTACTGGTTGTCACTTAGTGACACCGGTATTGAAGATTAAAAGTCATCATGGACCCAGTGACGCATGCACTAAACCTTCTTAGCCACTCAAGTTTCTCTCAACAGAAGCTTGTTTCATTCTCACAGGGAACCCTACGTAAACTATTGGCTTTCTCTTAGAGATCGCTGGTATTGAAGAAGGAGACCCTCTCCCTAGTCTTCGCTCAGGAAAACCAAAACGCACTATTGAGTCTAGAGCCACGAGATTCATCAAAAGATCTCTTAGGAACACTTGACATTTAATCAGTTGTTGATCAACAAATAAGATTATCAGTGGTTCATATCGAGTCCTTCACAGATCTTAGAAATCTGTCGAGAACATTTATGAGAGGTTCACATCTGTGATCCTCAGTGATTAAATGGAAACTCCTGCCAGGGTCAACATCAAACAGCCCTGACAGTAGGTCACTTCGGTAACTCCCCGTGGATTACACGGAGTGTGTCTCAAACGGTCTACAGTCGTGAGGTGATGCTTCGGTGTACCTCAACGACTCATCTAAACTGTAGATGTACTTCGGTACATCGCGTTATCTCACTTGTGGGACTCCAGTTCAGGAACGGCCGTTGTAAGAATTAGAGTGGTGTTTTTCACACTATGCTGTTAACACTCTCGAAGTTTAAACTTGTAAGTGCCGGAACCTGCTTATTACTAACCGTTTGAAATGTTTTCTTCTTATGGAAGCTCCGAAGCAGGATGATCGTGCAGATTCTTCTCATGCTTACGCCAACATCATCACTAATGGAAGTTCTATCCAAAAGCAACACAACAGTCAGAATGATTCTTCGTCAAACCAAAGAATCTACAAAGTTAAAGACATAGAGAACTTCATCAGTATTGAATTCCAACGTCAAAGAGCGTGTGAGCATGTTGAAGAATGACGTGGAGACACTGGAGCAGCGAAGCAGACCTGAGGCAGACTTGATGCAGACATCAACATACTATCACTTTCACCACAAAGAACAATGATCAAGAACAAAGTTAATGATGACGTCAAAGCATAACCATTCAAAGAAGACAATTTCTCTACACTGAAGAAATTGTTCAAATCAAGGCAATTCTTCTCACATGAAAGAAGAATGTCAGAAGACGTCAGAGCTACTATTACATCATCGCCTTCACCGTTCATCACCAACACTTGAGGGGGAGATTGTTGGAATCACTCCTAAACCATAATCAAGTGTTAGTAATTAATATGTAATAGTTAGCTTTATTATGGTCTTTATGTTTGTTATTAGCCTTAAGCTTATGTAGAAGGCCCATGAGCTTAGGCCCAAGCCCATTAAAGAAAGGATGGAAACTAGGAGTGTTGCCCTAGCTTTCCTCCTATAAATACTCTTGTAAACCTTCATTTGAGGGTTGGTTGTTCAAGTTTTTCTTTCATTCACATCCTACGCCTAAACCGTATTATTGCTTCGTGTGTGTGTGTGTTAGATCTTGTTCAATCACCTTATCTCTTTTTATAAGCTTGTGTTTGTAAAACTAGTGACCTAACAAAAGATTTGTGAGAAATTGTACCTTTACAGATGATTTTGCTCTTGCTGTTACCAAATACCACATTCCCTCCATTGAAGGATTCGTATGTGGAAAACAAGTCTTTATTACCGGTCAAGTGCCTCGTGTACCCGCTATCCTTGATCCATTCATCCAGATCTAGGTCGACCTTTAAGCACACCTTAGAAAACAATTAACTCAAAAGTTTGGTCCCCATTTGTTCATGGGTCCATTGGTGTTATACATTTCATTCATATTAGGCATATATGGAAAAGGTGAGAATGCATCCATGGTGTAAAGTTTTGAAATGGAAAACCGTTTTGTACATTAGGATTCCATCCCATTTGATGGTGGTTACTTCTCGGATAAACACTATTAGGTCTCCTTATAAATGTGTTTGGTTTTGAAAATGATGGACCTTTGTTTCTTATAAAACTTTGATTTTGTTTTAGTGGTGGTGGTTGTCTAACAGTAACGTGGTTTGGTTTCTTCTTATTAACGATAACAAAGCCGGTTCTAGATGAAGTAGCTACACTATTTTTACTGTTTGCATCAGTAGACGGTTCCCTTTTCAAGGGATCCACGGGATCCATGACTACAGTAGCTTGTTTTTCTGTTGATATGACGAGTTGTGTTTCTTTATTTTCGCTAGTTGATGCATTATGTTCTTAAAAACCTAAACCCTTTTGATTGTTTCCTATTTTAACACTATCTAGTATTGTATTTAGAGTATTAGTATTCATTCTAGCAATATTGGAATCAAGATTATCAACTAGTATTTGAAGTTGAACACAAAGCTCACATTCCCCACTTGCTATCTTCCCTTTTTCTAAACGTTTTAATTTGATTTGTAATTCAATGACTTCCTTTTCTAAACGTTCATTTTTGTTTTTCAAAATCTTGTTTTTGTTAATTACTTTTAGACTAATTTTACAAAGTTTATCATATTCACGATGCAATGAATCATCATATAATGATGAGCTACTATAATAGAGAGATTTGAGACATACCTCGTTTGAGTCATTTGCCATGAGACAAATTTCTTCGTCCTCCTCCTCGCTCATTCCCCACGAACCACTCACGGACGCTTTTTGTTTGTCACGTTTGGGAAACTCACTAATGAAGTGATTAGGGTCCCCACAATTAAAACATGCGCATTCATCCCTTGCTTTCTTATCGTCTTTGCCTTTCCGGAACCCCTTCTTGTCGTCATATTGTTGCTTGACATATCTTCCCTTTCTTCTACAGAACTTCTTAAAATCCCTTACCGCCATAGCATATTCTTCGTCATCACTATCCGAAGAAGAGTTTTCTTCATCGCTTGAGACCTTCTTGGCTTTTAAGGAAAGATATTTGTGCTTCTCTTTCTTCTCTTTTGAGGTTTCGGAATCTTTAGCGAGGACAAGCTCATAGACCTTTAGATTGCCTATGAGTTCGTCGAGGGTGAGGATTGACAAGTCTTTTGATTCTTTGATAGCCGTCACCTTTGATCTCCACTTGGATTGAAGTGCCCTTAGATATCTCCTAACATGATTACAACTAGAGAAAGACTCATCAAGTGCTTGTAATGATGTAATTATAGTATTAAAGTTAGCAAAAGAATTATCTATAGTATCCTCATCCGATATTGAAAATTATTCATATTGTTGAACAAACAAATCTATTTTATTGTTTTTAACTTGTTGATTTCCTTTATGAGTTACAACTAAAGAATTCCAAATTTCTTTAGAGGTTTTGAGCATAGAAATTGTTTCGAATTCCTTTTTCGGTAAAGCATTGTATAAAACCATTTTAGCTTCACTATTTTTGGAAAGCTTTTTCTTTTGATAATCGGTGAGTTGATCATGAGGTGCGTTTACTAAATTTTCGGTTTTATCATCTTTTGTAGTGGCTTCAAAGTCGCCTTCAACAATGATGTACCAAAGATCAATATCTTTTGACTTCACATATGTTTCGAATCTATTTTTCCAATAAATAAAACCATTAGTTTCAAGTAGTGGAGGTCGTTGCATAGATTGCCCTTCTTTATAATTTTCAGAACCCATTGTGATCGAAAAGTTTTTAAAATACTATTTACTTTAAAACTTTTGTAAACTTAGCTCTTGATGCCAATTGTGGAAAACTAGAAGGGGGGGGGAGGTTGAATAGTTTTGCCGATTTTAAATTTAGTTTCAAAAACTTTAGATTCGATGTTATGTGAAAGCGTATGGATGGATAGAAAGTATAGATATATAAGTAATGCAAGTAAAGAAAGTAAGTAAAGTAAAGGATAGAAATGACACAACCGATTTATAGTGGTTCGGCTATAAGGACACCTTCCTTGCCCTACTCCACTCCCCGAGTCACCTACTCGAGAGTTCAAGCACTATGTTAACAAACTCCTTCAACTTGGCGGAGAAGCCTTCACAACGTCTCTTACACTTTTTCCGGTACAAACTTAAATACCGAGTCCTTAACACGGAGGACCAAACCAACACAACTATAACACAACCACTATGTGAAATATGAAATACAAGATCTTTTCTATAGAAATCTTGTGGAGGAACAAATCAATCAAGGACCGCTTGCTTAGATGACTTGTAGTATCTCGTGATCTCGCCTTAGAGAAGGACCTATATGAGAATCACAATAAAAGAAAGAAGAACAACTATATAGATCAAGAGATCTGAGATTAGAAGAATGAAAGAATATTGATAACATCAAATAATACTGAATATTAAGTGTCAATTTCCCCCGATAATGCTTGTAATTTATATCATTTATATGGATTTACGCTTGTTTTCCATTATTTTCCACTTTCAGGTAAATTACAAGCATTGGAGCTAAAGAGACGCGAAATTGGAGAATTATCAAAGATTTATCAGAGTATGCTCACTTTGAAGAAGTTACGGCGTAACTCATCTCTTACATTACGCCGTAACTAAAGCGGACTCAGAAAGCCAACTCATCAGAAGATTATGGCATAACTCTCCCAAAAGATTACGACGTAACTATATTAGGTCAAATGAGGTTCCATGCCGCTGATAACTACGCCGTAACTCTTGCTTAAACTCTGGCGTAACCAAGAAATATTGAAGATACGGCGTAAATACTTATACGGTTACGCCGTAACCAGCAGATCTAGTGCAAATTACGATGAAATAGAAGATTACGGCGTAACTATTCTATTAGTTATGCTGTAACCCAGATCTGGCCTATAAAGACCCCACGATTTCCAGCATTTCAAAGCATCCCATTTCACACACCACAACCAAAGAACGTGGGAAGAAGCCAAAGGCAGGTCTAGAGGAGCATACGGAGCCGTCTCCAAGGGAGAAATCACTCCCCTACAATAAGCATTAGCATTTTATCTTTTCTTTACTTTCGATTCATGTATTTCGTAACATTGAATATTGAATTGATTTGTATGGTTAATATGAGCGGCTAAGCACCTCTTGGTGCTGGCCTAGTTATGATTCCTTAATTGTTTTTTTTGCGTTTATATTACTTCTGCATAATTATTTCTAAGTGTATGCATGCATAGTTTATTGGTAGCTACCCTTGTTTCGGTAGTTTTGAATGGCGGTAGAGGCTAGTTGCTTAGGATATATGACCAACTGACCCTAAGTGAGTAGATTGAGACGGGAAGGGTAAGATATGACCAACTGACGACCCTTTCTACCTGTGCGATTTGACCAACTGATTACCTACCTATTGGATGAACTTAAGAATTAGGGGTGAGTGTTTAAGTTGCTAACGCCCGGGCACTCACTATTATAAGTCTAGCATGTAGCGGTACTTAATGACTCTGCTTAGGGGACCAGGAACAACTAGACTTATGTGGGGATACCTGACTTCTCCAGTGGTGGCATCTTTGCTGATAGGTTATGGCGAATTGACCAAATGTTGTCCTCTCGACTTTGACCCCACCTGAAGTAATTGGAAGTAATTAGATGTAGACATTACTAGCTAGAAGGAATAACTAGGTTAGCACCACTCTCCTTTATTGATCACAACCTTTGCTTTTATTTGCTTTAGTAGTTAATTAATTAATTCCTTATCGAAATCATATTAAAATATGTGACACCTAGAGTTAGTAATAATCCAACACACATAGCTCTTGGGACGACCTCAGTTTTACCGAATACTACACTACACACCGACACACGATCAGGTACACTGCCCGTTAGTGCATTAGGGTAGACCATAGGTATAACGAGACATTATAAATATTAAAACCTGGTCAGTAAAACCTGCATCAAGTTTTTGGCGCCGCTGGCGGGGAGTTATTTTAGGATTGCTATTAAGTCTTTCATTTTTTTTTGTTTTAAAATTTCTAAAATTCTCACGATCACTATTTGTTAGGAATTAGAAAATTCCAGTGTTGAGAGAGTCGGTCACCCCAACTATTATCTAGAATAAGTTAGCTCGTAGATTGGTCATTAGTTACGGTTTATGTAGTTAGTTAATAGCGTAAAATAGTATAGTGCAACACCGTGGAAGAAGGTCGGGTCTTTACCTACTGTATCCCTGATCCACAGGCCGTCAGGAGGTCGTTTAGTTTGTAACCTATAAATACCCTCTACCTTGCAAGGTAGAGGGTTGGATGTTCTTTGGTAATCTAATATTCCACAAGTTTCTCTCACTAGAATGTCCCACTCTTTCTCTCTCTAAAACCATCTATGTGCTCATTGTGATAATGTTATGATGTGTATGTGAAAGTTAATATCTTACAATTGGTATCAAGAGCCATGGTTAGATCATATCTTGCACATCTTTGGATTTATAGTGGTTTTTAGGTGGTTTTTGATTTTGAAAAAGTTTAGTGGTTTTTGCATCATTTGGTTGATCTCTTGCGTTAAAGTTTGAATTTTGTTGGTACTTTTATGTTTAGAATCATCAAAAGTGTTTAGGTTTTCATTTGGTATGATTGAATCATCTTGGTTGGGTTGTTTTTGGATTGAAAAGTGAAGTTTATTTGGTTTTTCAAGCTAGCGACTTAGCTCTCGGAATAGTTTCTTGGTAGCGACTTGCTTCACAGTTTTGTAGCAACTTACAGTGTTAAAACTAGCGAGTTAGATCTAGCGAGTTAAAGTACAAGTAGTGGACTCTCCACTACGGATAGCGACTTGTGGTAGCGACTTGGTCTGTAGCGAGTTGCTCTTTAGCGACTTGCATTGTTGGCGAATTGAGTAGCGAATTACTGCTGAATTTTTGCTAGCGACTTGAGCGTTAGCGAGTTACCACCTAGCGACTTACATCTAGCTAGCGAATTGGAAAGCTAGCGACTTAGCATGGTGGCGAATTAAAGTTGGCGACTTGGTGTAGTATTTTCTAGCGACTTGGGATTAGTACTATTTAGTTGGTAGCGAATTGATTCTAAATTCTCTAGAGACTTGGGGAGTAATTCATAATAACACAATATCAGTCATCACGGATTCTTTAATCACCAAAGTACTTGCTCTCTATGACACCACACAGAATAGTGAAACAGAATGCCCATCTGAAGACCTCACACTTAAGGACTCAGTATCGATCAATCAGAATAACTCAAATAAGTCACTCTTAATATCTTCAGATGATACTAAGAATGTGGAATGCACTAGTGAGCCGTTTCAACATCTCAGTCAGCTTCTCAAATTACTCTTATCAACAACCATGGATCGAACAAGTTGTGCCATCCTTCGTCAGGATTTTCCCACTTTAAAAAGAACTGTTTTGCTCAACTTAGAACGACTGAGGTTTCAAATTAACAAAGAAAAGATCTCATCTGATGATTCTCATGCTGCTCTCCAAACCATCGTCAACCAATTTCAACCACTTATCCGGGAAGAATACTCCTCAGATTTTGATGATATCATGACTGGAATGTCTTTCAAGAAACACACGGGAATGGAAATTCATGAGTTCAAAAACTCATTTATTCAACTTATGTGTAATATGGAAACATACATTGAGGAAGCTGCTAAAGAGAATAACAAGCTGAAGGAATTGAACGAGTGTCAAGAGTGTCCATGGAACAATGATGACGTGTCATGCTTCATTCCAATTGAACCAGCAGAAGACACTGTTTGCAGAATCTCAGCTGTGATGGAAAAGGATGAAGAGAACAACACTGATCTCAAATTCTTAGAGTCAGAAAAGGTATCAATCGACAAGGTACACTTATCTGATCACACTAATTCTCACAAAAAGGTACATGACTCTTACCCTGAACATAACAATGTGGAATCAATCTTTGTTTTGTCTGAATCTAATGCAAGTAACATGATTGAAAAAAGGGTATATGATGAGCTCTCAAACAAATTTTCAATTCTTGAAAAGCACTGTATCTCTTTGCAAATTGAAATACAACATAAGGATGAAATGTTTTATACAAAAAAACAGTGTAGTAATCTGGAACTTCCAGAATTTAGAGAATTTTTTGAAATTAATAAGTTAAAATCCCAGATTCAGGACAAAGATTCAACCATAAGAAATCTGAAATCTCTTCTTTCAGAAGCCCAGAATTATGACTGTCATGACATAAGTGATACACTAGAATCTAGGAATTCTGAACTAGCTCTATGTGTGTCCAACCTTCTAAGAGAAAATGAGCATTTAAGAAAGAACCTTGAGGAAACAAACTCTAAATTAGTCAATCAATCTAATCTCTTGATGAAAGATATTGATGACCTCAAAGCACAAATTCAGGACAAGAGCTTCAATATTGTTGCCCTAAAAAATGAGCTCAGGAAGTATGCTGGAAATAGGATGAACACTAAGTTTGCAAAACCTTCAACTTTGGGAATGTCAACGGTTCAGAACCACTTGAAACGAACAGTTATTAAACAACCTAATGCCTTTAGGTCTGAAAGAGCTAAACCATTGAAATCTAAGCTTACATCCCAAGTTGATAACAAGTCTGTTTTGTCAAAACCAGTCACTTCATTGACTTGTTCAGATATGATGAATCCCAAGCATAGGACTAATGAAGATCACCCACAAATCAAAAATGCTATAAGCTTAACTAGGTATCATGCAAAACATAGTCTGACAGATCAATCCCCTAAGAAATTCTCTGATCACAAAAAGACAAATAGTCAAAACAAGGGTGTGCACTCATTTAGTTCATCTCACTGTGGCTTCAAATGGATTCCCACTGGCAGATTATTTAAGTATACAGGACTTAAACGAACTTACATTCCCAAATCATGCCTCAAGTGGATTCCCACAGGTAAACTTTTCAAGAATGAAGAACCTATTAGGATCCCCATTGATGATTCGTCTGGATTATACTGTGTTGCATCTAAATGTGAGACTAAACATGTCACTAACCCTTCTATGTACAAGTCTACATGTGCTTCAAGTACAATGTGCTCTCAGTCTTTTTCAGGTACAATGCTCAACTCAATCAGGAACTTCATGACTTGGTTCCCCTCAGATATGAACATAGCTCATTCAGGAGCTATAGCTTGCCAGAGTTGATGTACTTCTTACTTTGACTCCTATTCATCTTGAATCAGGACTCGTTCTCCCATGTTTTTGTATAAATCAATTTAAAAAAAAATTATATTCTTGTTAAAAATTTTATATACTCCTTTCAAAATTTTTTATATACTCCTTTCAAAATTTTATCATTTTATCATTTTTTTCTCTCAATCTAATAATGAATATACTCCTTGTTATCGATAACATCTACGGTCCTAGAAATGTCATTCAATAATGGCACGGGATCATAGATGAAGTTCGAACAAAAGTTATATTCTTGGTGGTTTAATGGGAGTGGGTAATATCAATCAATGTTCTTTGATGACATTGATTGAGGGGGAGATTAGTTTTATAAACCATTGGATTCTGTGCTGGTTATGATGCTTGTTTATTTGTATGATGTGGTGATTTCCTGCTTGTGTGACTAACTGGTTATACTTTTGAAATATCTGGGAATGGGTTTCTCCCTGTTATAGGCTGTGATTGTATCTTGCTCATGAGATTTTCAGTGTGTGCCTTCGTTGTAACTGCCTATGTGTTGAAATGTTGAATTGATTCATGATGATCAGTGTAATAATCAATGCTAGAGATGTTGTCTTATCCGTGTTAGCATATTATTACCACTCATTCGTTTATACCATAGGGACCAAAATTGTCATATTGTGCAAGTTATATTGCATTAGCGAATTACCTCACCTAAGTTTAGAACCACAAGGACCAATTGTGTCATTTTGCCTAAGTTAGTTTGCATACCCCTAGCGAGTTACCCATTAGCGAGTTACCAGTTTACCCAAAAAGTGTTTTTCTCTCTCTCGTTCCTTTGTTCCTTCTTCTCTTCGTCATTTTATTCCTACTAGCGACTTAACAAGAGGTTGATTTGATTCCTTCTGATCGATGTTTTTCTTAAGCTTTAGTGTCCAGTTTCTAACTTTTCGTTATATTCAGATCCCTTCGTGCTCGTGAGGTGTGATTAGTTGACTCTCTCGCATAGGTTCGGATTTTTTTGTAATCGTGTGTGTGCTTCTTATAAAATGATTGAACGTGTTAATTGTTTGGTATATATTGTTTGGATTATATTGGTTGGATACATTGATGTATGATTAAAATGGATTGGACTGATGGGTTGGTGTTAAGAAGTGTTCTTGGTGGCGAGTTAAAATGTTCTTGGTAGCGACTTAGTATGTATGTTCTTCATGGCGAGTTAGTATTCCACTTAGCGAATACGTCTCCGTAGCGAATAAGTTCACTAAATTCCAGCGACTTGGTTAGCGAGTTAGTAGTTAGCGACTTGTATTTACAAGTTAGCGAATTAATAACCTAGCGACTTAGTTAACTGATTTATAGCGACTTAGCTCGTTTACTGTTCATGGCGACTTGACTTTACTGGCTAGCGAATTAGCATAGCAACTTGGTTAGCGAGTTAGTAGTTAGCGACTTGTATTTACAAGTTAGCGAATTAGTAACCTAGCGACTTGATTGACTGCTTTGTAGCGACTTGCCTTAGGTACTGTTCATGGCATCTTGGCCTTACATGCTAGCGAATTAGCTTAGCGACTTAGAGTGCTAATCCTTTAGCGACTTGTCTGTGGCTCGAGATGACGACTTGTTTTTTCCAAGTCTGCAACTGTGTTCACTTTCATGTTGAGAATTAGTCTTTGGGTCAAGGTTTACTAAAATGTTCAAAATCTGTTGTACTAAAGATGATCTCACTCTCACAACACTTAATTCGACTTGTTGAATCAACATACTCTATGTAAACTGTTATGACATCTCTGTTTAGGCAAAAGGTACTTGGCTTCTCTCACGACTGCCAAATGTTACTTTTTGCCTCATACATATGTGTTATATCACTTTTACATGTGTATCTTGGCTCATGTCATGATCACTTTGAAATGCACTCCTTTGCCCTGTAAATCCCTTATAACCTCGTCATGTAATCATTTTTCTATATGAATGTTCCTCATTGATATATCTTAATTATGTATGTTATCATATAGTTGAAAGGTGTCATATAGTTGCAATCTTTGCCACTCTATCTGTCTCCGTATGTGTTGGGAACTTCTTCAGTGTTACTACTTCCTTGTCATAAGGGTGCTCTCAATGCTGTCTCACTTACTATGTATCATCTAACCTGTTCCCATCCATTACTGTTGATTGTATGATTACTCAGAATATCAATGGCAAGTTCAATCCCAGAAAAGAGCGCTACCCCGTCAGGATCATCCAGAGTTCTCTCAGACGATGAAATCCTTCCCAAAAGTCAATGGGCTGCTATTGGTAAAAGCAACTGTTATGTGGACCTACTAAGGCTCCAACAAAATCCGATACTCAAAGTTTCAATTGACATCCTCAAAAACACTAACTTCTTCGGAGCTATTACCAAGCAATGCTCAATTCCTACCATCTACATTCAGCAATTCTGGAACACCGTTCAATGGAATAAAATCACAGCACGATACTCTTGCAAGCTGGATAATATGGAGTTCACCATTGATTATGATATTCTGAGCAAGGCTCTTGGAATCACACCATGTAACCCTGACGTTCGTTCTGAATCTCCGCCTGGTGCTGACGATCTGATCGTATTTCTAATTGGGTTGGGCTATCAGAACAGTATTTCAAGAGCATCTAACATCATCACCGGACACATGTATCAACCCTAGAGAGCTATTGCAACCATTCTGAACTTATGCTTATCTGGGAAAACTTCAGGGTTTGATAAAGTGAGAATTCCTATCTTGCAAATCCTATGGGGAATCGTTAATAGGGTTGATGTGAATGTCTCAGATCGTATTTGGGAAGAATTCTCGTTATCAATGAACACATTCATATCTGATAGAACCTATTTCCTGAACAATGTTCAAGGTCGAAAGAAGCAGAACAAACTTGTAATTCCCAGCATCAGATTCTCTAAGCTTGTTATCCAGTATTTGCAACAAATTCACAACTTCACTCCTAGGTCTGAATCAACATTACACAAAGCAGAACATGAATTTGTTTTAGGAAACCTGAAATATGTTCCTAGAGGCTCGAATAAAGAAGTTTTTGGTTTGCCAATTCCTGATTGTCTTCTCACAGAAGATATCAAAAGGAAGGACTACTTCAAGCTATACATGAAAAGTGCAACCAAACTCTCTGCTGATGTCACACCCTCTCCTTTACAACCAAATGCTCCCGTGACCAAGTCAGCCTCACAAGCATCCTATGCCTCTCTTCCTAAAAAGAGACGTGATAGTTCTCAACAGTCTGACACCACCTCCAAGAAGCAGAATGCAAAAAGGAAGAAAGTGGAAAAGGAGATTGGTAAGAACACTGAGACACCAAGGAATGTTTCCAGGCTAACTGATGAAGATGATGCTGATCTGCAACTTGGAATTCAGCAAAGCCTTGAATGTCAAAATGTGAAAGCTCCAGTAGGTGGAATTATGTTAAGAGAACCCGCTCAACCACCTCATCAAACAGCCCCAATTACACTAAGTAAGGGTAAAGGAGTTGCTAGTGTTGAACAAGCTGCTCACATGCTTTTAACTATCTCATCATCTCCTTCTAGCACCACAAATCAATATGAGCTGAAGAGAAGAACAGATTCACCTCATGCAAAAGAACAATCTGGTGTGGTCAAGGTGCCTGAAACGTTTAAGGAATCTCTTTCACTTGGTGAGACTCAATCTGACTTGAATGTTGACACTCTGCTACAAAAGGGCTCACAGGAGAACCTTGAGACAAGATCTGATGAGACCTTGAAGATGGATGAACCAAATCTGTCTACTAACTCTTTATCTTCACTTAAGAATCTTGATGAAGACTTCTCTTTTGGTGATCAATTCATTAATGACAAAACCTTAGATTCGGCACAATCCATGTATAATGTCAGCATTCAGCAAGATACGTCAACCATTCCTCCAATGACTGCATCTTCATTATCAACTGCACTTCCACCTCCCTTACCTTCTCATTCAACTGTACAAACACCACCAACTCCAGAACCCATCTTCACAATTGCAGATGAAGTGGCTCTACCTGCTTCCCCTCCACAGATTCTCACTTCTGATCAACTACTGGATAAAGCCATTAAAAGGATAGAAGCACTGGAAAGGCAACTTCCTAAATCTGTTGATTCTCTGGTGGATCGTGTCTACAGATTGGAGCACCTCAACTTCAATGAAGCAGTTACTGATGCTATTGAAGGAGAAGTCAAGGATGCCGTGGAATGGGCAATGGAGGCTCCACTTCTCAGACGATTCAAGGACCTCCCCATCTCCGATATGAGAGCAGCTCTGTGTGAAAGGATGTATGAGGCTGAAGAGGACAAGCACGAGGTTCACAGTAAACTTTATGAGGCACTTGAAGAATCCATCAAGTTCGACAATTATGAGCAATTTAAGATTGAAGTCGGATAAAAGAAAGCTAAAAAGAAAAGGAGAACAAGTGTTATGGAAGCATTGATAAAGGATCGCAAAGATCCACCTCCTCCCCCACCACCAACGGGGGGAGCTGGAACTTCTGGATCTGGTAATCCTTCTACAACAACCAATTCACCTCCATCACAGCCACCATCATCACCTCCAAAACCGTCCAATCAATCAGACTCTACAAACAAACAGGGTACACAGAAGAAATCTGCTGCCTGGACGACGATTGATTCAAGGTTCACCTCCACATCCACTTCAATTCCTGATGATCAAGTGGTCCACGAAGAGTCTCAAGTCATGGCTGACTCAGAACCAGATGAAGATGATGCATCAACAAAGCATATTCCTAAACCCTCAGAAGACTGGTTTGATTCTTACATGGCTGGAAATCGCACTAGCACATCCAGAGTTGCACCTTCAAGAGACACTATTCTAAGCTGCATTATAGAAGATAGACCTCCTTCTCCAGAACCCACATGGACCATCCCAGAGTCTGACTCTATGATTCCTGACGACAATTGGGCATCAGTTATCACAAATAATTATGAAATTCCAGCTGAAGACTCTCTTCTGCACTACACTGGTGATATGGGAAGCTTCATAAGATGGTTTTGTGAACGGAAGAGCATCTCATCCATAACACCAAGAGATCTTGAAGGTCAAGCTTACGAGATTGTCAAAGTCTTCCACTCAGATGCTAATCATCTTCAATATCAGATGGAAGAATGCCATAAGATGCTAAATGACCAAGTCAGTGATCAAATCAGTCGCTTCAATGTCAATAAATCTCTTCCTCTTGGTGGTGAACCGGGTCAGATGACCATTCAGGCAGAATTCTTCTTCAACCACGACTTGGACTATCTGTGTGCTCGCTCTACTGAAAGAAGACCTGCTCTTTTAATATCAAAAATGAAAGCTGCAACCTACTCTGATCAAGGGCTCGAGCAGATGGTTCCTGATCAATTCTGGGCGAATGAAGAACAAAAGTATGACATTGCAGCTTCTTATGGTATTTCCCACTGGTGGTTCAAAAAGAAGAAGTTCTACATTGAAAGACATGGTGCTGATAAAAGACGCAATGATGTCAGATCAAAACTGCAAATCTTAAGCGTTGTCAGTGTAGAGATCTTCCCGATCTATGGATATGAGTACTTGATGAAGATTGTCCTTAAAAGAGCTGACCTCAAAGTGTATACCATTGAAGAGAACGACTTCAAACATCTTCTGCCAAATGATTTCGAAGATCTCTATCTCTTAAATCTTCAAGGACACCTAGAGCACTTACCTGTACGTGAGAAAAAGGCCCTCTCTGCAGCTGTCACTCTTTGGATCAGGGGCTTAGTTATTCGGAAACGAGTTGAGGACTTTCAGCTTGGCATTGAAAGCTACCAAACCAGGGTCAACCTCACAAGTCCTCAATGGAATGCAGCTGGGCATGAATTTCATCCAGAATACAAAGTTCTTGACACCCCTAGAGCCGTCATCTTCACCGACAGATATGGATCACGTATGCTTATGCGTCTATGTGAACTCTACAAGTTTAGTGATGGTACGCTCAAAATGGTCGAAGAAGAACTTGACACCAGAGTGAAAGAAGCCAAACTTGATATGAGATCTTGGGTTAAAACTACTTTCTGGACTGATGATGACGTGAAGAGATGTGAACATTTCATTGCTGCAATCCGACGAAGACTCAAGACACGAAGGATCTTCCGCAGCCTTGAAAGCTTTGTTGGTGGAAGGCTCCGTGATGGTCACTACAAACTTCTTCAGAGAACTGAATGAAGACTTCTTCGGAATACCGTTTATGTTTCGTTAACTTTGTGTTATATGTGGTGTATTAAATATGAACAACTGTAATACATGTAATAGTGCTAGGATTTGTACTATGGTTTCCCCTTGTGAAAAAGGGGAAACATCTGTGTTGTCCTTTTTCTTTATCATATAAAATTGGACACATTTTTCTCCTACAAATATTTTACCTCATACTTATTTAAATCACTTGAGATCCAAAATCTCAAAGGATTTAAGATTTTTGATCGGGGGAGAAAATGTGATATAAATATGAAAGATGGTAAAAGATAAGATGACCAATTTTTGTGCAAACTTCTCCCTTATATGTGCTAAACAATTTTTCGAATCTCGAAGCATATATTAAGGGGGAGAACTCTCTTTGTAAATTCAAGTCATCAGGGTACACTACACTTTAAATATTTTAAAGTACCTTGATCACATGGCTTCTAATCCTTTGATGATAAAAGGTTCCCTCTAGTATGTGCAAAACTCTTTTCAACCACGAGGCACATATTGAGGGGGAGCAAATTTATGGAAACCTCATCCTTCCTGGAAATGCTTTATCTACTTGATTTGATCAAGGAAGTGATGGTGATATTTTTTAGAAAATGGTAATCAAAGTACTAGTTATGATGAGAAAAGGAGAAAAATGAGATATGGGAAGAGTGCGGACTAAGACTGAGCTAGTACTGGAATAAACCCAACAAGGTTCTAGCTATGAAGTCTCGGTAAGCACTGAAGGGGTTGAAGAATTAAAAAGAATTGAATGAAAATAGGGTGAAAACAAATAGCCCTCCATTAATTCAACCTTAGGGCAGAAACCGGGTTCACTTCATATGCTACTGATGGTAACATCGGTATTGAAGACAAGACGTCATGGACCCAGTGACGCACTGCACTTCAACTTTCCAAACCACTAAAGTTCCTCTTAAAAGGACTTGTTTCATTCTCACGGGGAACCGACATTATCTATCGACTTTCTCTTAGAGATTGTTGATATTGAAGAAGGAGACCCTCTCCCTAGTCTCCGGCATAGGATCCAAATATGCACAAATTGAGTCTAGAGCCACGAGATCATCAATAAATCTCATTAGGACACTTTCAATGAAGACTCTCTGTTTCACACAATGTGGAAAGAGAGATTATATCTAGAGTCCTACGCATTATCCTTGTGGTATTGCCAGAACATCTGAGTGATGTGTTTACATATTCACAATGAAGATGGAAAGCCTTCTGGAGCCAACATCAAACAAGCTCCTGGTAG